>JANBXA010000730.1:23380000-23902500 GCA_030556225.1 Cricetiscus sungorus
CCTCAGAGCACATGGGAAATGGGGGGGGGGAGTGAATGGAGAGAGAACTAGGAGAAAGAGAAGGGAAGGAGAGGAAAGCACGTGCGACTAGGTAGATTGAGTCAGGGTAGGAATAAAAGACAGAAAAGGGAGAGAGAGAGAGAGAGAGAGAGAGAGAGAGAGAGAGAGAGAGAGAGAGAGAGAGAGAGAGAGAGAGAGAGCATAAAAGAGGGAGCCATTATTGGTTTGAAGAGAAAACTGAATCTAAAGAAAGGTCTAGAGACCAACAAAACTGACTCCAACTAACAATTTGAGCAACCGTGGAAAGGCTACCATAAATGCCCTTCCCTGATACTGAGATCATCAACTAAGTTATCCACCATCATGGAGCCCTCATCTAGTAGCTGTTGGAAACAGAAGCAAACACCCATAACTAAACACTGAGTCGAACTAGAATCCAGATGCAGAGAGAGAGAGAGGACAAGACCAGGTTTCAGAAACACACAAAGACAGCTGACCTGAACAAGGAGGAGCTGGTGGGCCCCCACAGACTGATAGCTGGGAATCCAACATGGGACTGACTCAGACTCCCTGAATATGGGTCTCAGCTAGAAGGACTGAGCAGACTAAGGGACCTCAGACAGTGGAACCAGGATGTATTCCTGGTGCACAAAAGGACCTTGCTGATGCTGACACATCCCCATGGAGGGATACCCCCTTAACCTAGAGACAGGAGAGAAGTCCTAGTCCCTACTTTAAATGACTTGACAGATTTACATGACCCAACCTGGATAGCATAGCCCTACAAGTGGAATGGGGGTAGGGGGGATGGGAGGGGAGGGTAGCCAGGGTGCATGTCACAGGGGAAAGAGGGTAAGAAGGTGGGAGGGAGGGAGGGAGGGAGGGAGAGGAAACTGGGATCGACATGTAAAAATTTTAAATTATATTATTAATAATTAAAAAAAAAAGCATGTGCCACCAAGCCTGGCCTAGAGGTAAAGATCAACCTGGTAATGTGACCTTCAGTCTTTACTGGGCAAAGACTCCTTTCCTTTCTCCTACCTCAGATGCAGCTCTCTTTGCCTCTGCAATCAAGTTCATGCTTTCTTTTATGGCATTAAGACATGTTGTTGCCTACTCAAGACCTAGAAAAGCAAGACCTTTGGCTCAGAACCTTCTTTCCTCCCTTCACTGCTTTGAATCCCTAGTTATCCTTCCAAGTTTGGCCCAATGGCCCTTCTTCAAAGAGTCTTCTTGAACCTTCCCAGAGTAGGTTCAACATCTTAGTTACATATTCACAATACTGTCTATATCTCTCCTTTTCTTGTCACAATTGGGATTAAATAATAATCATAGATTAATTATTTAATGTCTGTCTATTGCATTGGGTGGATACTTGGTGCAGATTAATGAATATTGTGTTCTTTGTAGTGAACAACCTTGCAGTGATGATATTCAATGATAAGGGCAGGCATGGTGGCATGTGCCTTTGATAACAGCACTCAGGAGGCGCAGGGAGGCTGATCTCTGTAAATTTAGGCCAGCCTAGTCTACAGAGAAAGTTCTGGGCTATCCAGGGTGTGTGTGTGTGTGTGTGTGTGTGTGAGAGAGAGAGAGAGAGAGAGAGAGAGAGAGAGAGAGAGAGACAGACAGACAGACAGACAGACAGACAGACAGACAGACATACAAAGTACACTTTCAGTAAGGACTGTCTTCTCATCCTGTATAGATCAGAATAACAGAATAACCCAGTGAGCTCCTAAGGTCAGATTTTGGGCAAGCACAGATCACAGGGATGGTTTTTGTACAAACGTTTCCTACAGCTGAAACACAACACAAAACATGAGATACAGACACTCTAGCCACCTATAGACTCAGAAGAAAGAACATGATAGAGTGAATAATTCAGTTAGTGTGAACTTGACACTCTGACAGAAACATCAGTGAATTCCTGGGAGAGAAAGACCATCATGGTATGTGACAGAAATGAACTGAGTCCACACCACCTGACCTACATTCAAGTCTCTGGAAATGGGCCTTCACATGCCACCATGTCCTTTACCCTGGCAGTAGCCTCAGAATCATGCTCTGTCACTGATTCTACAGGTGAGTAACCAAGCACATGAACAAAGAGGGTAAGTCATTGGCTCAAGTTCACTCAGTCCGCCTAAGTTTGTGCAAGTCCACAAAAAGCTGAAACTTGAACCCAAGCATGCTAGCTGCCATGCCTACATTCTTCATCAGTATCCTCCAGGATTTTATCTCTGTAGTCAGTTTGGGTTGGACAGAAACTAGAATTTTCAAAAAAGGATGGTGCATGTCTGTAATCCTAGTACTTTAAAGACTGAGGCAATGACATGGTAGGGAGTTCAAGGCCAGCTACGTACTGATTTTACGGCCTGTCTGGGCTACATAGTAAGACTTTATCTCAAAGGGAGAGGTAAGAGTGTAAGAATGAGACCAATAGCAAGAATGAAAGAGAGAGGGAAAGAGAGACAGACAGACAGACAGACACACACACACACACACACACAAAGAGAATTGAGGCATGCTTGATAGTGCACATCTGAAATCTAAGGAGGTGGGAAATTGGAGTAGGAGAATTACTAGTTCAAGGCCAGTGTGTGTATGTATAGATAGATAGATAGATAGATAGATAGATAGATAGATAGATAGATAGATAGATAGATGAAGGAAGGAACGAAGGGAGAGAGGGAGGAAGAGAAGGAGGGAGGAATGAAGAGAGGGAGGGAGTGAGGGAGGGAGGGAGGGAGGGAGGGAGGGAGGGAGGGAGGGAGGGAAGACAAACCAGACAAATGGGCTGATGCTTTAGGTTCTAATCTCCCAGGCATCAGTCTTAATACCCTGGCATCACATGAATGCACAACCTGTCTGCTTACATGTTATCAGTCCCAAACTCTGTCCCTTTTCTTCCTCTCCCCATGCCCTCATGCCCTGTTCTCCATCACCATGATGTGAGAGCTGATAGTTGACGTGTGGAATCTAATGCTCAGATACACACTCACACACACACACACACACACACACACACACACACACACACACACAAAGGCTGGGCACGTTGTCCAACGGGTGCCAGGCAGAAATGTCAGGAAGGACAGAATGCCAAGGCTGGTCACAGAGTTCCTCTCCTGACACCTCATGGCAGTGGGAGGCAAGTGTATGCAATCCTTGAAGTCTTTTCCTTGCTCAGTTCAATCATTCGGGAGTGAACTACATGTATTGTTAAAATATCCAGTGATGGGTGAAAAGAACAGCACAATCTCTGGGGAGTTTGAAAGGTCTCTGCTTTCGCATGCATTTAAAGTGGAGCGGGCTGTCTGCTGTAGTCTCTTTTGTAGTCCAAAGTGTTTGCGTGTTTTGAAGAAAATGATGTGTGTTCTGCTTTGTAGTTTTGCTAAACATTTAAAAGCACAACAGAGAGTCTTCTAAAAATGTAACTGCAATCGAAATGCCTGGAGAACACATGAGGCTGAGACAGCAAGCACAGGCAGCATCCAAAGCCCTGAGTGGAATGTTCAGGCTTGGGGCGGGGGGATCAGAAGTTAACAAAGTACCCTTCCCAGCCTCGGCAAACTGTGAGCTGCTTATATCCAGGCTGGTGGCTTGGTGTAATGTTTGCTGATTCTTCACATACAATTTTTTGGAGACTTGCTAGTGAATGTGGCTATGTGGACATTACTCAACAATCCTGAGTGCATTAGCAGTGTACTAGCCTGTGTGCATGCATGTGTCATCAGATACATATGTGAACTGAGTGCATCAGAAGTCCTGCTCAACAGTCCTGGCATCACACTTGTGAAATGGTCCTACACTTGCAATCGTGGCCATAGGGAGTTTCAAACATACATTTGGAAATACACTTGAGGACTGGGGAGATGGTGCAGTGGATAAAGTGATTGCTGCACAACCATGGGGACCTGAGTTCAGATTCCCCAGCACCCACATAAAAGTGGGCTTATAACAAGCATGACTGTAACCCCAGCACTGAGGGCAGGGTGTGGGCAAAGACAGATCCTAGAGTCTTAGTGGCCAGTCATTCTTAGCTGAAAGGGGAACCCCAGGTTTAGAGACAGAACTTACCTCAAAAATAAAGTAATTATTGAAGAAGACACATGACACTAACCTGTGTGTTCTACACATGCCTACAGGGGCAGAAGCACCACCCCCAACACACACACACACACACACACACACACACACACACACACACACACACACTGAAAAAAGTTTAACAAAAAAGATGTAGCAGGTTTTCTCATTTTTTTCAACTTTTTCACTTATTTATTAATTTTTAATTTTCTTTTTTCTTCTTTTTGCTCCCTTTTTTGTGTGCATGTGAGGGTTGGGAGCACAGCATGATTGGAGAAAGGACAGCATGTGGGAGTCAGCTCTTCCTTCCACCACGTGAGTGCTGGGATCTGACTTACTTCATCAGGTTTTTATGGCAAGTGCCCTGACCAAGCAGCCATCTCAAAGGCCTCATTCTCATCTTCTCATTCAAAGGCTGGAGATGTGCAGTGCCCTCTGAACATAAGACCTAGACCCAAGATCACACCTGTGCCCAGAATGGGAATTTTCATGCCATGTGCTCTTTGTAGACAGCATCTCTCATCCCTCAAGCCTCAGCCGCCTGATTTCTTCTCATTTCCTATGCTTGTTATGAGAAAGATAGATGCACACACCACCCTCTCTCCTTTCTGAACAGCCTCGGGTTGTCTGTCTTGGGCTTTGTCAGTCCCTTTGTCTATACTGCATCTCTCTTAGTTCCAAAAATAGATCATTCAATTTAAGAAGAACAACTAACTGAGAAGGGGGAAAAATAAGAAGTAGTGGAAGGCATTTCAGCTTCTCTGTCAGGCATGGAGTCATTGGCAGTGCCAGGCAGCATCGTTATTGGAGATTGTTTCATTCTTAAATATAAGCTGCAGGAAAATCAGGGACTCAAAAAGGTCACACTAGTTTCTACAAGTTCCCCAAACGCCCCTGTCAGCTTGAAACGGTCCCAGAACACCGCTGCTGTATTTTCTCTAGCTCTTGTGCAAGATTTGCTCCGTAAAGTGCTGCATGGTGTTTTACGTGACTTCTCACCCAGTAAATATTTATTATCTTCCCAATATCTTGACCTATCTCCTGTAACCTCATACACCTGGAGCACTCTAACAGCTGCAAGGAGCTTTTCCTTTGAGACAGCAGTCCTTTTAATGATGCTCTTTAAGGGGATGGGGGCCACCTGAGGCCCTGTCTGGAAAGAAGGCATCTTGCCTCTTCCAGGGGAGTTGGGTGATGTGAACGGGTCTGTGAACAGTGAATAGTTACCACAAGGATTACTCAGGAAGACATGGCCTAGTTCAGACAGTTAAAAAACCCTCCAAAGCAGTAGGTCTCCACAGGATTTTTATATTCTGGGTAATATCAGTGGGCACTTGGGTCTGTGATAACTGAAAAGAATGGATGAGCACTATGGGCTTCTATAGGAAGAGGCCAGAAGATACTGCGAAATGTTCTACAGTGGACAGGAAATCCATCTGCAGCAAAGAATTGAGCAACAGGATGTCATTAACACTAAGACTGAGGCGTTCTTCCCAGCCTAGGTTTTCCAGTCTCTGGACAAGAACCCAGGAGGTGTTTGTTTGTTTGTTTGGTTGGTTGGTTGGTTTGGTTTGTTTGCATTGGCAAGTATTCGCTGCATAGAACCATCAATTTCATGAAGATTATCTCAGTAAAGTAGATCACATATTGGCCATTTTCACACATAATACCATCCCCTTCCTTTTCCCAGCTTCTACTTTCATGTGATATGTGTGTGTGATTTTATGTATCTATGTATATCATCTAGGATCCACATATGAAAGAAAAACCATGTGATGTGTGCCCTTATAGTCTGGCTTATTTTACTTAACATGATCATCAGTTCTGTCCATGTTCCTTCAAATCTTGTAATTTTATTTTTCTTTATTGCTAAAGGAAACACCATTATGCATATGCCTAAGTTTTCATTACCTATTCACCTGCTGACTGACAGCTAACTCTATAACTTGATTAGTTAGGGTAGACCAATAAATATATGTGTGCAGGTATCTTGTGCAATGCTGACTTAGATCCTTTGGCTATGGTCCCAACTATGACCATAAAGTCATTCCGTTTTTAGGCTTTTGAGGCACCCCTGTAGTAACCAGACTCAAGGGTTTGTTTTCTAATGGTTTAGAATAATGCTTTTCATACTGAATCATTTATTCAGCTTATTGATTTATGGTCAGCATATTTTAATGGAATTAGATAGAATGGAAGATAATAGAATGAGAAAAAAAGAATCTATATCAGAGTCTGCTTCATATTGCAATGACAAGTGTTCATGAAAATTTTATTTTGGTTTTATATATCAGCTTAATTGTGGTAGATTAGATACAAAGGAATGTAAAATGTGTTTCTCTTACACATTGTTTTATTATCAAGTGAAGTGTGATGAATGTCCAGAAGTGGGTGATGTCACTTAAATGTGAAGAATGAAACAACAAAACTCCTAGAAGATAATGTTGGACACCTCTTCCTGAGACAAGGAGCAAGCTGTCAAGAAACACACCTGGGCATTTCACCAAGTAGAACATGTTGCTGTTCAGCAAGCAGGCAAGAGATGCTCTGGGTTTTCAATAGCAATGCAAACTGGTCATTAAAACTGTAATATAAATACAAGTTCTAGAATGTCAAAAATTAAAGATAGACAATGGCAGTTGTAATGAGAACAGGATACATGGGATATTTTACACATTCCTAGTTGAAAGTACAAATCAATATATATAGTTTTTGAAATCCTGATATACTAAAACTAAATGCTCATTCATTTTAAGATCTACCAGCTCTGTGAGATTAGATACAGAGTGGTCATTTCTCCATAAGTTACAGCCTCATGTTGAAAATAACCCAAATACCCAAATAATGGGACAGATAAATTTTTAATGTATTCATACACCAAAATACTACATGGTCATGAGAAGTGATTTTAAAAAGCAAAGATTGACATTCCAAAGATAAAGTTAAATTGAAGAAATCAGACACATAGAATACCATTTATAAACATGTCAATCTATTGTTTTAACTTCATCACAGTGGCTGCACCTTAATCTACTATAAGTCCAAAGTTACCAGCCTGTTTCTCTATCAGTGGCCTGTTCACTGGCACGAATCAGTGCTGCTAAAGGTAGCTTTAACTAAATCTCTATCGTTCTGATTATGAATAAGACTCAAAGGCTGGGGTGAAAACCTGCAAGCTCAGAGAGGTCTAGCTAACTCTTTCTCCTTGCTGGTGTCCATGGAGGACCTGTACTTCCACTTCACCAAACCAGAAAAGGCAGCACCTCTCCAAACCACTCCCTACTGCTTCCTGTGACTCTCTATCTCTTCCCGATGCCCTCTGAGACTCTATAATTACTTTCTGTCAACTAGTTGCTAACTCAGTCTCCCCATCCAATGTTAATTTTATTTAATTGATACAAATGTAAACTTGGGGTTCACAGTGTGATAGAATATCCCCCAACAACAATCTGTGAAAAACTATTTAGACACATACTAAAAAGAATATAAGTGCCAGGTGTGGTGGTGGATACCTTTAATTTTAGACAGCGAAGGGCAGAGGCAGGTAGACCTATGTGAGTCTGACCCCTACACACAGTGCCATGCTTCAGATGCTCTCCATGAGCCTCTTACACAATTCCAAGCTCAGCTGCCTTTGTTGGTAAGAGACTAGGAAGCAGAAGAACCAAAAAGGTCTAAACATATAAATAATTTTCTATTCTGAAAAAAAAATTTAAATGTACTTGATTAAAACAGCTGCTCTCAGAATTTTTGGTTAGTCTCACCCACTTCACTGACTTAATTTCGTGCTGGGAAAAAGTATTTGAAAGGATTAAGCCTTAGTCTTTCTCCTCTCTCCCTCCTTTCCTCTTTCCCTCCCTCCTTCACTCTCCCTTCCTCTCCCTCCCCCTCTTTCCTGTGTGTGCGTGCGAGGTGTGTGTGTGTGTGTGTGTGTGTGTGTGTGTGTGTGTGTGTGTGTGTGTGTGGTACATTTGGATTGGCCAGAAGACAGACAACCTTCGGTGTCAGTCTTGCCTTCCACCTGATGGTGTTTGTGTTGTCTGCCCCATGATTGCTGCCCCATGAACTCTAGGGATTCTGCAGTGCCTGTCTCCCATCTCCCCATATGTGCATGGCGATTATAAACATTTGTGCTGCAGTTCCAGATTTTGTTTGGGTTCTATGGATTTGAAGTCAGTTTCTCACAGTTCCATGGCAAAGTCTTTTAGTCCCTGAGCCATCTCCTAAGCCTAACTTTTAAAATTCATTTTTGCACTTTACTTCTGAATAATAGTGATCATAACCTCAGTCCCAAGGAATACCACCCAGAAATTTGAAAAGTACTAAAATAGAGGAGCTATGATGAAGTAACTGAGAGGATGTTTTGACTATACTATAGCTTCCATTACGATGTGCTTTTTGAGCATCCAAAAATAAGCCATGGGACTTAGAAATCACTGTCTGCTGTATAAATTGGTTCAGAGACAAAATCTTAAGCTTCTTTTCCACCCCTCAAGAGTCCTCTCTTCTACACTGCACAGAAAGAATTTTGGAGCCAGCACTGAATTCAACCAATAATGATGTAGAGAGGAAGCAAGTTGTTCAAATAAAAGAACAAAATCAACTGGAAGAGAATGCGCTGTTTTTCCTTGCTAACCTAACTCTAAGGGGATTGTAGAAGGGAAGGCTACCAGCAACCACAAAGAGACAGAATGGGAGAGATGAGAGCAAATGAGTTATAAATAAATAGGGGAAGGAACAAAACAAAAACAAACAAACAAACAAAACACCTAATGAATCAAGTCTATCTTTCCTTGGCTTTTTCTCTGGCGGGAATGCCTGGAGGGTGAGAAGCTCAAAATTGCTTTCATTCAGTGAGTTGACTTTCACTGATGAAGTCGCAGAATGTTCTAGAATGAAAGGTGCCCCAAACAGCTGAAGACAGACGTGTATAAAGTTCTGGAGAGTTAAATCATGCACATACATCTGTGCAGTTCAAGATGGTATCCATCAGCCACATGTGGGGACTTAAATTTGAATGAATTCAAAGTGAATAGAATGTACAAATCAACTGCCCAGTTGTGCAAACCATATTTCTAAAAATGTATGGCTGCTTTAATGGACAGCACCTACATCATCACAGATCATTTGATAGGCTAGTTCTGTGTCCTTCTCCATCTCTAGAGAGGAAACAAGGGGGCACTGTCTGAACTCACACGAAAGGGAGGTGTCCGACTGGGGAATGGAAGGCTATGGGAAAGGTGAGGGAGTGAGTCTTCCTGAAAGTTCTTCCTGCTGTATCGGAAGACCAGTTTCCTTTCCAACCTCTTTTCTAGAATGTCAGCATGAAAGATTGTACACTCCATTTGACACTTGAAAAATCACTACTTTAATTGATTCACTCATAGCCTGGGGGGAAAGTAATGATACAGGGTTTGAGGGTTCCTACCAAGAGGCCCTGATAGCTTGATCGTTGTCTAAAACCAATCAAGCAATAAACCATTCCCAAGCATTTTTAAATCAACTTCTTAGTGCCTCACTTATAAATGTGAACAGCAAACCAGTTCCAGAACTACAGAAACATCTAAGACACACAAAAGCCCCCCCACTCTTCTGCCCTAACACACACACACACACACACACACACACACACACACACAAGGCTCAGCAGTTAAGAGCACTGGCTATTCTTCCAGAGGACCTGGGTTCAATTCCCAGAACCTACATGGCAGCTCACACCTGTCTATAACTCCAGTTCCAGAGGATCTGGCATCTTCACACACACACACACACACACACACACACACACACACACACTCAGGAAAAACACGAATGCACACAAAATAAAAATAATCATAAAAAAGATCTATTTTAAAAAAATTTAAAGTCATGTATTGGGCTGGAGAGATGACTCAGTTAACAGCACTGGCTGTTCTTCCAGAGGACCCAGGGTTCAATTCCCAGCACTCACATGGTAGCTCACAACTGTCTGTAACTCTGTTCCGGTGGATCCAATGATCTGATGCAGACATATATGCAGGTAAAACACCCATGTACATATAATATACATAAATAAATTGAAAAATAAAAAAGAAGTCATGAGTCATGAAAGTTTAAGAGGAAATACCACACATGATACCTTGAAAAATGAAAAACAGGTGAAAGAGACCACACAAATAAAAAGTAAAATGAGTTACTAGGAAATAAAAATACAATAGAAGTTAAAATATCAACTTTAAAGCCCAAAAAATTATAAGGAAATCTTCCAACAATCTCAAGCAAGCAAATAAATAGTCAAGATGCTACTAACAATGAGACAAATAAACAGATTTTGTTCTTTTATTTAAAGGATTTACTACTTGCTTGTATTTCATTATCTGTTAAATTCAGTGCTGACTCGAGAATTTCTGTTTGTGATGCACCATCATCACCATCATCATCATCATTGTTGGAGGCATTGTGAGGAAAGAAATTCAGAGAATCAATTTGAGGAGAATAACTTCAAATGCATAGACGTTTCATAAAAGAAAATAGACAGGGGAAGGGGACTCAAAGAAATAATAGAAGAAATTCCACAGAACTGAAGGCTTGAAAACACTTGTGAATCTCAAGGACAACAACTGACCGACAGTGTGAACAAAGATGCGGCATCATGAAATCTGAGGATGTCAGAGACAAACGAAGCAATTCATTGTAGTACTGGAAAGCACATATTACAACCAAAGATTATTGGTTGTAATTGATTCACATTTTTATTATTATTTAAAGAAACCATTTAATAAAATACAACTTTATTATATATGTGTGCCAGAAGTAAAGTCAGTACTTCAGAGAGGAGGGAAGAAAGAAAGAAAGAAAGAAAGAAAGAAAGAAAGAAAGAAAGAAAGAAAGAAAGAAAGAAAGAAAGGACAGGAGGAAGGAAGGAAGGGAGAGAGGAAGAGGGGGTGAGCAAACAGAATCAGAAGAAGTGTGCTATACTGAAACCTAAGTGACCATTACACAAAGGGTGGTATAGTTACCCAGAGTCGATGCATATGTTAGCATTGTATTAAAACAAAAACAACAAAACAAATAGGCAAACAAAACCTCTGGGCCAGTAGCAGAGAGAGGATAAGTAATGACACCTCAAAGAGACTTAAAGCTTTTGAATTTGTATCCTGCTTAGCTAGCAGAAAGAATCAACTTCTGTTGTAGCCCAACCAGCTCATGTAATTTTGTCAGGATAGCCCCAGGAAAAGAATACCAGTGGCTAAAGAACTCTCTCAGATCCACACAACTTAAAAAGCAAAATAAAAAAAATTTGTACAACATTAAAACATTCCACTAAGCTTCATTAACTTCAGCATCAGAATGTTATCAATTTACTCCAGATAGTAACTAACAATTAATGAGTGATTCGGCTTCTTCAAATCCTTCATTTGCTTTACCAATCTTTCAAAAATATTTTTCACTTTTTATCCATGGGTGTGTGTGTGTGTGTGTGTGTGTGTGTGTGTGTGTGTGTGTGTGTGTGCGCGCGCGCGCATGCGTTTGAGTGTATGTGCTCATGAGTGCAGTGACTGAGGAGACCAGAGGAGGGAGCTGGAGTTACAGGCAGTTGTGAGCTACCCAGGGACCGAACTCGGGTTCTCTGAAAGAACAAGAAAAGTTCTTGACCACTGAGCCATCTCTCCAGGTCTCTACCAAAACTTTTTAAGCGCAGATGCACTCCAGGGAGCCAAGAGGGTCAACATATAGTTTCTGATCTCAATCTTCTTACTGTTTGTGAAGATCCTTGTAGACAGTATTACCCCTACTCTGGCCTGCTTTTGTTTGGAGGAAGGTCATTTTTTTTTCCTTGTGTAAAAAGCCTAGTTTAGTTCCTGGTTTCATTCAGTGGTTTACCACCACCATTGCTGTTTTGTGGTTTAAAATGTTGCTATGACGAAGTCTGCTGTTGTCTTACCTTTGAGGCAAGCATATCTTTGATTTCAAGTTCAGTCTGGTCTTTAGAGGAAGTTTTAGGACAGCCAGAGCTACACAGAGAGACCCTGTCTCAAAAGAAAAGAAAGGAAGGAAGAAGGGAGGAAGGGAGGAAAGAAGGAAGGAAGAAAGTAAGGGAGGGAGGGAGGCAGAGAGGGAGGAAGAGAAACAGAGGAAAAGTAATGTATTTATTTCCCATAACTGAACTTGACAGAGTGTGCTCAGGTGTCTTTCATCTAACTGAAGCAATTCAAAGGACATCATAGATACTCTCAAAACATGGCTGTCCACCTTTCACTGGCTTTAGAAAAATTTTAGCTAGATTGTTTGCAAATGGTGGCTCTTGCCCAAATTCCTCCTGCCATCCCTATCCCCTTTCATGACTGTGTATTATGTTCTGGTTTACTGTGCCTTACCTAATCTCTGTCTGCTTTGATGGTCAACTTGTCTGCTGCATTGGTAATTTTAGTTATTTCAATGTATAAGTAAAATGTTTCTCTTTCTGCAGTTTGTTTATGGACTACAACTCTGTTGAAGTTCTGAAAATGTCTATTTTTCTTGAACATGTAAATCATGGTTACTGTGAGGTTCATGTGCAATGACCTCCTACGTATGGGTTTCATGGTACTGTCTGATGTTTTCCTTACCTTGTATCTGTCTAGACCTGTTCTTTAAAATGCCTACTAATGTTTTTTTAATAAGGATGAGTGTTGTGCATAAAATCACACAGACAATCTGAGACTTCATTGATGGTATTTACTTCCAGTGAGGATATGCTTTTTTGTGAGATCACGTCAAGCTGACCTAAAACTGTGCTAAGTAAAACTCCAATTTTAGGTATTGTGATGTTGTTCAGTTTCTTGATGTGTCTCAATTTCTAATGCAGCCCTGATGAGTGTCAAAAAGCCATCTCTTTAGAGGTCCCCAAGTAGACTTTTTATTTTAAGCCCTCCCAACACTGTGAGAATATTTATTCAGTTCTCTGGCATCTGGACTATGACTTAAAAATTAGCAAGTGACACAATAGAAAAACACAGGGCAAGAAAAAGACAAAAGCTGAGCTAGGCTTATGTCTCTGTGCTCTTGGCTTGTAGGGCCAGAGTTCTGGCCTGATTCTGCAGTTCTCAAATGCCTTCAGATTTTTTTAAAAAGGCCTCTTCTAGTTATTTTCTTAGAAGTGCAAATCTCAAACTGTTTGGGTGGTGGTTGTGGTAGTGGTTGATCGGTTTGTTGGTTTTTGTTTTGTTTAGTTTTTTGAAGGTAGGGTTCTCACACAATGACCAAGGCTGAATGGGAACTTATTGAGCATCCCAAACTGACCTCAGTCTCACGATCTTCCTCCTCAGCTTGTCAAGAGTTAGGACAATAGGGACAAACTAAGACACCTGGCTGAGAAGAGCTTCCCGTGGGGACTGGAGAGATTGCTCAGTGGTTAAGCACACCTACTATAGTGCAGCTCACAACTTATGTAATTCCAGATCCAGCAGATCTGATGCCTTTGGCTTCTAAGTCTATGTGCACGCATGCACGCACACATTCATACACACACACACACACACACACACACAATTTAAAATGATAAAAAAAATCTAGTTGGGAGTGAAGGAGGCCACCTTTAATCCCAGCAACTCTGGCACAAGAGGCATGCCTGGTCTATTTAGTAAGTTCCAGGGCAGGCAGAGCTACAAAGTGAGACTTTGTCTCAAGATAATAATGACATTATTACTATTAATAAATCTTTTTTAACTACCTTTTAAAAATAATAACCCTGGAGAATCAAGTCCAACCTAACTTCCCAGCCACAACGCCCAGGTTTTGCTTTACCAACAGGAAAATGATTCATTTCTCATGTTCATTAAAAAAAAAAAGCCTCCATTATGGTGTAGCTTCTACTAGTTGAAGCAGAATGCTGTACTTTTGCTTGAGTGCCAGGCATTGTGAGCTCACAGACAGAACTCATTCCGTCTTGGTTTCCACACATGAAGAATTGCATCTAACCCAGATCACAGCACAGAATTCCTTTGCTATTCTCTGCTTTATCCCATGCTGTATCTTGCTGTCAGTTCCATCATAATTTGGGAAAGTGTCAGATAAAATAATCTTTTAATCCCAACTAATGGGGGCACTTAATATTGATTTACAAAAGATAGTTGCTATTAACTTATATATTTAATATTGACTTTATGAAATGTGACGCAATGAAGAGAAACATAAAAATTTTCCATCATTTTGTCATCATTACTTAGTCTATTAAACTGCTTTATGCTGCTGTGAAATTTGTTGAAAATCACAGTGCTAATTCAGGAATGCAAAGTTCATTGATTTCATTTTTATCTATGTATAAATTCAACATAAAGGGAAGGTTGCAGGCAACTAATTGTGCAATTGAATTCTACTAATTTTTATCTTAAAATATTGAGGCAGCAATTTTTAAAAAAAGGATGCATTAAATTTTAGAGCTAGAAAGTGTCTTAGCTCAACCTTCTTGTGAAGTATTAATTTCTTTCTTAAAATATAACTGTATGAAAATACTTCACTTTGCATATGAAAACATAGACCCAACTTAATGCTAATGAGAAGAAATAAGCAAAAAAAGATATTTAAAAAACTATAGTGTGAGACAATTGGTAGTGGCACAAACCTTTAGTCCAAGGACTTAGGAGGCAAAGGCAGGCGATACTGAGGTTTAATAAGGATCAGGAGAAGCAAATAGGCCAAATAGATGTTTATTCAAGGAGAAGTAACTTACAACACAGGCAGATGAACACCAGCAAGTTTCTGGTCCCAAGGATGCCTCCGGATGTTCTCCTGTCCCCATGCTACCAGCTCCCTTCTGGAGCCCCCTCCTCAAACTCAGTTCCCCCACCCACAATGGGCGTGGTCTGTGCCACAGGTGCAGACAAAGTGAATACAAGGCGGCTCTCCAAGTTCGGAACCAACTTGGGTAATGGAATGAGTTCCAGGACAGCCTGGAAGACACAGAGAAACCCTGTCTTGAAAAACCAAAAAATAAGCAAACAAAAAACTAAAATGCAAACCCACTTTTCTGTTCCTCTTTCTTAGATACATTGGGATGCTGCCAGACAAACACCCATGTTCCCCCTTAAATTACAGGCTGTGCATAGGCAAATACCCACCCAGAAACAGAGAGTTATGTGAACTGCATGCAAGGAGACCAAAAGAATTAATATTTTGCCTAAGGAATACAGAAAGAAATTTGTGCTGGAGTTAGCCAATGAGAGGAGAAAAGTAATACTTTTGTTAGAATTATTGGGAAGAAATTCAGCATAAAAGCATTAAAAAGATCAAAAGGCTGGAGATGTAGCCTGGACATTGATTTGGAAAGTCAGAATATACCATGGAAAGGGATTGAATATTGTCTGACAAGGAGCTATGAGTGGCTCAAGATCCATTTTGTTTTTTCATAAAACAACTATGGAGGGCTGGGGAGATGGTTCAGTGGGTAAAATACCTCCTAATTCCAGCACTGAGGAGGTTAAAATAGGAGGATTCCTCCAGCTTCCTGGCCAATCTGTCTAATGGAACCAGTGAGAGTATCTGTCTCAAAAGATAAGGTAGAGGGAGATTGAGAAAGACATCCCACGCCAACCTCTAGCCTTGGCATGCACCCTTACATACAAACACACACACACAAAAAAAAAAAAAAAAAAAAAAACAACAACAACAACAACCAAAACCACACAGGTGCAATTATGTCAGCATTTTATATTAATGATAGAATAGGTATGATGGTCTGAAAGAAAATGCCCCCCCAAAGGGAGTGGCACTATTAGGAGGAGTGGCCTTGTTGAAAGAAGTGTGTCACTGTGTGGTAAGACTTTGAGCTCTCTTTTGCTCAAGCTTTCCTCAGTGTGACCGTCAGTTGACATCCTGTTGCCTGCAAGATGTAGTACTCTCAGCTATGGCACCATGTTTGTCTGCACACCACCATGTCCCCTGTCATGATCATAATGAATTGAACTTCTGAAAAACTTCTGAAAAAATTAAATGTTTTCTTTATAAGAGTTGTCATGGCCATGGTGTCTCTTCACGGCAATAAAAACCTAAACAAAGATAATAGGGATATACTACTGTCTGAAAACAATACAGTTGTCTGGATAAGACAGTCTTGAGCAGTGGTGTAGTTATCTGTGTGCCAATAGTCTTCCTCCACTGACACACATGTGAAGGCTGCAATTTAAAGATGGATGGTGAGAAAAAAAATTTAAGCTGTGATGATATATTATTTATGATTTATTAAAGCTTGCCTGAGGGTACAGAAAGCAAAGCTAGCCACAAGCCAAAGAGCCAGGCATATTAACTAGCCATAGATCCAGGTGGTGGTGGCACAACACCTTTAATCCTAGGATTCAAGAGACAAGCAGATGAATCTCTGTTAGTTCAAGGCCACACTGAGCTACATGAAACTGATCCAGTTCTAAAGAGAAACAGCTCACACAAAGGTGATCTCAGCACCTGGGATCACGTCTTTAATCCCAGAACTAGGGAGATATAAAAGAAAGAGCCAAAGGGCCTCATGAGAGGTTCATTCTCCAGCCACACTGAAGACACTGAGGACAGGACAGCCCTTTCAGCCTGAAGCAGAGGTAAAAGCTAGTGGCCAGCTACTTTGCTTATCTGACCATCAGCTTGAACCCCAATATCTGTCTCTGAGTTTTTATTATTCCTACTACATTAAGTTAAATAAAACAGGTAGGTGGTGAGTTCCTTACTACAGATAAGAGATAAGGAGGACTTATGCAGGGAAGCAGGGGTGGGGGTGACATGTTCAAGATGGTTCCTCTGAGTGGCTTAGGAGAGAAGTTTGGATGTAGACAACTGTGGAAGAGCTGACTTATACTTCCTTTCTCTAGCGATCTCTTTAGCCTACTCACATGGCTACTGCAAGATTTGCCCCTTTTTCTGTGCTTTTTGATGTGATTCCTATGCATTGGTCATTCTCTGTGTCTGAGCAGACTGAATATCCAGGAAAAAGCAGGAGCAACTTGGTGAGAGCTCATTTGAGGAAGAAAAGTACTTCTTTCCCTTCTTCCAGTGCCCCTCCCTTTCTAGGTTTGTGAGTGAGTTTAGTTGCTGTGCTGTTTAAAACAGAGTTTGTACCAGTGAAACAATGGGCATCACTTCAGCAAATACTGGATCACTTCCCTCCTATGCTAAAGCCTAGAATTGGCTGTTCAAGGATTGATATGCTTTTCAAGGGAATGCCCAGAAATTCAAAGCATTTCATTTCCATTTCTATCTGTAATGATCCTTTTTATCCCTGTGGTGCAAAGATGACTCTGTTATCAGCAGACATTACATCCTTATTACTGCAGCCCTGCCGGTAATAAGAATGAAAAGGGAGTGGACATAAGCATGCTGTCTGTCCACTTTTGAGCTATGAAAACAGCAGCAACGAAACCCCAGCTATTCCAGGCGCCCTCGAGAAATTCCTCTTTGTTCAGAAGTATGACAAATGGCCACACATACATGCAAAATAGCCTGAGATATTAAGTTATTTAGCCAGGTATGTTGTGTCAGAATAAATTGTGATTTGTAGGAAAGAATGCATGCTATGGATACAGAACTAGCAGAGCCTGCCAGGTGCTGGGAGGAGAGTGTGTCTGCATATACTATAGGGTTTATTGATCATTCTTATATACAGGCACTAACAAAGAGGGAAAAGAAGGCTGAAGAAGTCTAAGGGCAGGAGGAGCTCCTGAGAATAGAGGTTAGCCTGCCACTGCAGATGCCTTCCTCCACCCACCCACACCCCACTTTCCCAGGACACACGAAGTATTTAGGGTTCCAAGGCAATACTGAACCACAAGTCCAGACTTGAAGACAACCTTGCAAGTTTCACAAGTATTATTTGAGCAAACAGTGTTGATGAAGTTTTACTACTGACTGCATATGGAAGAGGTACAGTGCTCTTACAGTTAGTAAAGACTATCAGAATGCTCCAGGTCAAGCACCCATCTTGATTCTTAATTCCAAAAACACTCCCATATCCCAAGTATATCCTTTGCAAGGTGAGTTCATAGCTTCTGCCATCAAGACAGAATGGTGTATGGTGTAAATTTCCTAAGTCTTGAATTTAAGCTGGCTGTGGGGATGATTTTGCTTGACAAACTACTGTGAATGTGCATTGGTGTCAGGTTCATGACACAGAAACCATTCTGCACTGTCCCTTTTCTAAATTTGTCTCCTCCATTTGAGTGGATCCAATAAATGATGAGAAACCCAAGATCCAGTCACTTTCACAGGTCTAGCCTATAACTAGTCCATGGGAGCAAGTCCATCGTAGACCTTAAAGGTTCCAGGAAACATTCTAACCATCTTTGTTGTTACATTCATTAAGTGTTTATGTGTTTGAGCACATGTGTCATGACCCCTGTGTGGAGGTCAGAGGACAACTTGAAGAAGGAATTCCTCTTTTTCCACTGTGTGGGTTCTGGGGATAAAACTCAAGAGATCAAGCTTTGTAGCAAGATATTTTGTCCACTGAATCATCTCACCAGCTCTCCTAACTGTCTCAATGAACCCTGATCAATTCTTCTAAACATGATTTGGGCCAGAAAGAACTACCTACATGTAGCTGATGGAGTTATGAGCACTAAAATTGGTTGTGGATTGAAGCCAACCACTTGGGGATTGTATACAATGAATTTTGAATTCCCTAAAACAAAGCATACTTTAGACCACACAATTATCTACAACTATTAGGGGATTGCACTTACGTTTTATTTGTACTTTAAGATGAATTGCTTTAGTTAGGTATGACTGGGAACATTCCCAGTTGATAATGTTTGATTAAGAGAATAAAGAATAGAAAAGGAAGGCAAGTGATTCCTGGGGGGAGGGGGGAGCTCTGTGTTTTGGGAACTGCTAAACAGTATCTCTCCAGTCCCTGCAGGGCCCACAAGCTAAGGGCATAGTTCCCACCTCTTTGTACCACTGGGAGTCATGGAAACTTTAGGGAGCAAGACTGAGTGGGAGGAAGTCCAATCATGATGGGTGTGTGTGCTTTTTAGCTATTTCCTATGTATTGAAACTTCAGCTCATAAGACTCAGGAAGCTGACCAGAATTTTCTAAGCCAGGAAACTTACAAGACTCTAGAAGTTCAGAAAATGTTACTATTCACAAATCCTATTTTTGGGGCTTGTGTAGGCAGTAAACAATTTCTGGGGAGGAGTGGAAATGTCCATAGGTTGGTCAGGAAAGCTCCAGCTTTCATGAGCTGTCACTCATACAGAAATGGGCTTTTTGTCACCCATGTTCCTGTAAGTGACCTAAAACTCACTGTTTCACCAAGCTAGACTTGGTAAAATAATTTCTTTGGTCTGTCTTCAGTGCTCTATCTAGAAGTCATGGGATACAACTGAAACCCAAGCAGAGCCACAGATAATCTGGGAGAAGCAGTTAATTAGTCCTTACAATGGGCAGGAAGATAAACAACAGAGGCTTATCTGTCTGAGTGTAGAACATTCAGAAGCAATCTCAATATGGATACCATTCCCCATGTGGTATGGGACAGTGTGCTGACTGGTTTCAGATCAACTTGACACAAGCTAGATCTTCCATCAGAGTGAAAGATTCTCAATTGAGAAAATACTTCCAGAGGATTGGGCTTTAGACAAGCCTGTAGGGCATTTTTCTTAATAGTGATCAATGGGAGAGGACCCAGCCCATTGGGTTCTGGATGCTACAAGAAAGCAAGCTAAGGAGCAAACCCATAAGAGCATTCCTCTGGATCAGCTCCTGCCTCCACCTTACTGTCCTTCTAGAGTTCCCATCCCAACTTCCTCCAATGATGAACAGTGAAATGGAAGTATAAGCCAAAGAAGTCTTTTCTTCTCCAGTTTGCTTTTGATCATAGTGTTTCATCAGCACATAATAACTGTAACTAAGACAAATGTCATTCCTCCATACTATAGTGGCAGTTGCATGTATCTTACTATGGATGATAAGACATGCCAACTAGGACAAGTCTTGTGCAAGAGAAAAATCCTTTTGAAGAATCCCAGAGTGACCATCTTTGTCTATATGGTATGAGATGACACTCCTCCTTAATAAATGGGGTCTGCCAAACAAGTACTGGGACAGCCCCGACTGACTGATGAACTGGACAATACACTACAGTCCCCAAAGGTAGCAAACAGGCAGAGTGAAAAGGCCACTTTGGCAGTTGGGTGACTTCTGCTGTGGGTAGTAAGACATGTAACTGAGGGTGAGCTGTCTCCCGGAAAGAATTTGCCTTTGTAAGAAAGGAACTACCAAGAGACTATCTACTGCATTAGCCTGTCATTTGCTAGGAAAAGTGAAGCTTATTGGGGAAGAGGGAGGGTTGAGATGAGGCTGTCCTGATGGTTTTGTTTTTCACAGTTGGTGGCACACAAGGGAAAAAGAGTATAAAATAGGCCTGTGCTAAGGAGTCCTTCCAAGAATCCAAAAACAGCAGAGAGGAGGAAGAAAGCAAGGTGAAAGTGACAGAAGGTATCCCTGAGGTCAGAACTTTACCACAGAGGAAGAGGAAAATCCCAGATTCATCATGGAGACTTTGATAATGGCCCAGTACAGGGAATGGTGATAATTAGAGAATTCTTTATAACTGGACAGCTAAACTTGGGGATGAATTTAAAACAATAAATCAAAGAACCTGCACAGCTGGGCTTGTGAGGCTGTGGGACATGGGGGGGGTGAGTAGATGAGTTTGCCTGCTATTATTGAAACAAACAAACTTGGTAATATAGGCATCCATCCATCCAAAGACAAGGCTGAGTGAGTAACCTGGGACAATACAATGAAAAGCAGTCTTGAAGGACTGGTTCTTGTGAGCCATTGGGGACCCCTGTTTATTTCTGGCTGGAGTCCCCATGACTATGAGGGATTTGAAGACAATAATGGAAGACAAGCATTATTGAGCAGGTTGGCTATATGAGGAACTATGTGTATAGTTCATTGATCCAGATAGGATTGTATTCCCAAGAGAGCTAAGAAAAAGTTCATTCAGCAGAGACTGGTGTGGGTGATTAGTGTTTTTAAGCCCTGTGGTGAAATATGAAATAAAAAAGGCTCTAGCAGATCTGAACAACTTAGACTGACATGGAAATATTTGTTGATAAAGTACTAATGCAATCAATAGGGCATGAGAGAAGGGAAAAGTTGACAATGACCCAGCCATGTTATTGAAAAGCAAATGTGCCAAGATTTGTGTTGAGCTGGAGCTTCTAGGGGAATGTGTTGCAAGAAGCAAAATTCAATGCTTGTAACACTGTAGGAGTCTTTCAAGCTTGAACAATAGTTCACCAAAGGCGTGGAAGAGTGAATGAAGAAGCATAAAACTTATCGTGGACGGACACTGGCAGTTATTGCCCCTGCATAGTCTATGTACTTTTTTCCCCTGTAAGGAAGTACACTGGGAATAGTGACCATTTGTTCGGCACTGGTCCCTCTTAGAATCCAAGTGTGGTTAATAAAGAAACATTGGGCATAATGCTAGCTCCGACTCTTACATACACAGGGAACAAGCCTGAGCAGCAGGCGAAAGAAGCAAAGTTATGGTCCAACTCCTCCTTGCCTCTGGACAGGGTGAAATAAAACAGAAACCTACAGTTGGGGAAAGAGGTGTGGCAGCCCACAGCAGTGCCCCATAATGAGAAAGCAGGATATCTTATGAAGAGCAACTATAGTTTACAGAGAACTAAATAAGATGGCACCTCCTCATCCATGCCACTGTATCCAGCATTATTCTGTTAATGAAATAATTGATTAATGTGCTGTTATTTCCTTCTAGTATGTTGGGCCTTGCCAATATATATCCTGTAGTATCACCACAGCTGCTGAATATCAAGATAGGTACTTGTTTGGGGAAGACGGAAGTGGCCCTTCAGAGACAGAGGTGGGCCTTCTTCCCACTCTCTGTAAAACGTTCTCATTGTATGGATAGTATAGTGTTGAACTCTTAAGTGTCTTGTAGATTTGGAGGAATAATCAAAACAGCAGTCAGAAAGAAATCAAATGAAAGCACATGTATGTGTGAGGAAGCCACTCCCAGAAACATCAGGTAAATGAAGATCCCATTGCTAATGATGGATTTTCTTCATGAGTTGTTGGTCATGAGAGCAGAAACTGTGCCTGGGGTGTCTGCCGCTAGCATATTCTCTGCTGACTAGACAGTGCCTAGTACCATAGAGCATGCTGTCACAAAACATTTGTCAGGTCAAAGTTTGATGTCAAATCCCTAGTTAGCATCCTCCTTGAACTTCAAAAGCACTTAGAATAAAATCCTAACTTTGTACCATGGCTCGGCACTGAATTCTGAATGCTGGCTCACCTCTGAGCCTCACTCTGTTTTCCACTTAGCTTTCTTTCCTTCCTCCAGCTTACCCCACACCAGGCTCTTGGCACCTGTTCTTCCCCCATTCTTCCTCTCCCTTTTGAGTGCCCTTCCCCAGAATCTCTGAGTACTTGTCCTTGTGTCATCCCATTACCCAAGACCACACCCACTGGCTGCTTGGAAAATAATCATTTGTTTAAAATATTTATTTAATTCTTTGAGAATTCAATACAGTATATCTTAATCATATTATTTTCCATCTCCCACTTCCTCCTAGATCCTCTCCCCCTCCCCATCCAACAAAATTCATGGTCTTTCTCTCTCTTAAGAACAATAGTCAAAAGCCACTAAAAACATGGAGGCCAATTTGTGTTAACCAGCTCCTGATCATGGGGACCTTTCCTGGAATATTGTTGATATACCGTGTCACTCCGTTGAAGAAAACTGATTCTCCCTCTCCTGGCAGCTATCATTTTGAAAAAGCTTCTTGGCTTGGATAGGACTTACTGTCCTTTGCTCTGGGAGGGATGCTGTCTGGCTTGGGCTTGTATAGGTCTTATTCATGCTATAACAGCCTCTGTGAATTCATACGTGCATCCATTCTGCTGTTTCTGGAAGTCATCCACTACCCCTGGGTCTTGCAATCTTTTCATCCTTCTCTCTTCTACACAGATCCCTGAGCTTTGAGAGGAGAGGTATGACCTAGACATCCTATTCAAGGATGAGCACTGAAGATACTCATCAGCCTGGCTCACACTATCCATAAGATTTATGAGTCTCTGGGCTTATGTGTTTCTTTATTTGTGTATTATTTCATAAATTAGAATGCAAGTCAAGGGATCCAGCTTGTCTCTTCACTACAAAGTTCCCAGAGCTTGGAGAATATGACAATGACCGTGATGATGTAATGCATCAACCCTTTCTCTACACTTTTGATTGGCTTTCAAGGGTTTGAATTGTTGGCTGTTTAGTTCTAACATTGATACAATATTGACTATCATTCAATAGCTACTCCTAATGAGCTGTTGACAATCTGGGAACTACTTCTGCATAGGAATTTGAAACAGGAATTTCTTAGAAAATAGAACCATGTGTTTATCAAGATGCCAGGGTAAATTTGTGTCATTTACAGCTTTATTATCTAAGACTAGTAGATGCTACATTGTGGAGGCCCTGAAATATCCCAAGGCCCTGATATACATATGCATACATATGTGTGTGTGTGTGTGTGTGTGTGTGTGTATACATACATACATACATACATACATACATACATACATACATACAGTCCCTACTACCAGGTAATGTGAACAGGCATACACTACCATCTTCTGCGTATAATTTCCAGGACTCTGAAGAACCTTTTTTTTTTAGCTATTATATAGACCTTGGTTAAGAGTTCTCATTCTAGAACTTTTGTGATATAATTCAGAGGGAAGTAATCCCACCACAACTTTAAAGACTTCCCAGTGAGGCACAGTCAGGGAAAAGCTACAAGATTTCTATGAACACATCAAAGAAAACAAAACAAAAGGAAGAAAAATGTTCCAGGTAGATGGAGGACATAAAGGTGGATAGGAGAGTGAAAAGTTCACAAACAGCAAAGTGTGGGAAGTAACAAGCAAACAAAAAAGAGAGATAATGTTTAACTAGGGGTTGGCTTACAGTTTCAGAGATTTAGTTTGTTGTCATCATGGTGGGAAATGGTGGCACACTGGCAGACATGATGCTGGAGAAGGAGCTGAGAGTTCTACATCCTAGATTCACAGGCCTAGGGAAGGGAAAGACTCTGGGCTAGTAATGGGCTTTTTGAAACTCAAAGCCCATCTTCAGGGACACTTTGCCTTCAAGAAAGCCACATGTCCTAATTCTTTCTAATAGTACCACTCACTGGTTACCCGGTATCCAATCTATGAGCCTATGGAGGCCATTCTCACTCAAACAGCTACAGTGCATAAACTAGTGTCTTGCTTAGATGATACAGCAGCATGGAGTAATAAATTTATCTCTGACCGTACCTGTTATGATAATGCATGAGGAACCTTGCGTGGGGGGCCGTGAAAGATTCCATGGTTGAACAGGATGGAGGGACAAACACACCAGGCAGACAGAGATTAAGTGAGAAGTTTTATTAGAAAGACGAGGGAGAGGGAAAGGAAGAGAAAAGAGGTAAAGAGACACACAGAGAGTACAGAAGAGGGAGACAGGAAAAGTCCTTTCTGCCTCAAGGGAGCCATGGGGAAGAGAGTGGGAAGGAGATCGTATGTGGGTGGGGTCTTTCTTTTAATGGGTCTTTTGCACCTGCGTGCGGACTATGCATTCATGTAACGCTGGGCTGACCAGGGTACTGATTGGGTTCATTCTGCCAGGTGACAGGGCCAGGTCAGCAGAACGCTGGAATCTTTACAGTGCCAACAAATCCATGCCCTGGTTTGCTAAGGAATGGAGTGGTGTCCTTTCACCCATATCCCCACACCTTGTTCTTTTCTTTCAGTGATGATGAATCAATGTGTGTGAAGAAGTTTGAACGAGTACCCTCGGTGTCACCCAGTCTTCTCACAGAGGTGAGCATGGTGGCCTGACTTTGTGGCATGTTAGAAGTGGGTTGGACTGAGAGCTCTTTGATACTGGGTACAATTTTGAGTGGGACTCACATCTGGAAAACAGGACTCTGCGAGCCTCAGCTCCTCTAAGTACTGCAAGATCACCAGACTTATTCATTCTTTCAGCACATATTTGTAACACAGGGATTATAAGGAAAGTGTTGTCCAGTTACGGAAGGAAAGAAAAACAGTATCCTTCTTCTGTCACGGTTCATAAAGTTGGAAAATTGCACGTAAAATTTTTTCCCTTAGAACCTACTTTTCAAACATCTCTAATTCAATCCTAGTCATTCTATTTCACCTAAGATGTTTGCTCCCTTTGAATTCCTTTATTTTCATTAAAAAATAAGGACTTCTTGCAACATCCAGACAATCTTGCTTCTGTGTAGAGATGATCACATAAGACTGTAAGACCTGGAAACAGAGTGGCTTACTTACTTAGTGTGCTGATACAATCTATGCCCATACAACAAAACAGGCACGGAAGGGTGGAATGAATCCCAGTCAGTCAAACACTGTGAGATGCCAGGCTGTATTTGTCCAGTAATCCAAGGAACTTTGCATCTTCACCGTAAAGTAAGGAGAGGTGTTAAAAATGGGACTTAAGTTAGCCAAATTAAGTGGTAACTTATTGCAAAAGCCTACAACAGACTCAGCACTGGATGAATCGTATCCCAGTGCTGCTTCATTCCAGACTGGAAGCCACTCCCTTTCTCTTTCTCACTCACATCAAGTCATCTCTCACAGTGACACCAGCTTGATGTGGTCTCTGCATCACCCTTGCCTTCTCGTTTCTCTTGCCTCCTTCCTAATGGATTTGACATTGCTTCCCCACCACCACCACCACTCTGACCATTTGGGCAAGCTGATAGTCGTTTATTTACCTGTTGGTTTGGACAACTGTATAACTAGCCTTGCTACCTGCTCATATGATTGAAACAGTCTCTCATGTGACCTTGGTGTCCATCAGAGAAAGCACCATGCTGACAGCTGGTGCCTGTGCAGTCATACAGGCTTACCGATACTTCTAGTGTGACCCCTGAAGCATGTGTTAACCATGCCTGCCTTCCAGATCCAATGTGTCCTTCAGAACCACCTCAGAGCCCACTTCCATTTACTCTAAGTGGTTTTCACTTTCTTTCATCTTTTGTGTAGTGTGTGGTTTCTCCAGTATGCCGTTTGTTTATATTGAAATGTATTTGGGCAACTGTATGGAGTCATAGTTAAGTGCATGAGAATTGAGACCAGATAGTTGTGGTGACCTAACTCAGTACCTTGAACAGAAAAACTTAGATTGGTAAATGACACAAAATGACCCTAGACAATACTGATCTTATAGTGTATATGGTGCCTTTCTCAATACTTGGCTTAGTAACATTTTGATTCACAACTCAGAAGTAATTGCTTGATTTATAGGCTCCTATCCAACCTCACATTGTAAGAGGCAAGGGATATATGAGACCACATAGGCTGAGATTGAGATATGATTTTAAGTATATAGTTTTACTCAACTTCTCATTAGTGCTGATTAAACCATCAGCTTACAAATCAAGATATGTGTGTGTATAAAACCACTTTTATTAAGTAATAGGGCACTGTCAGGACAGTTAACACACTCTACTGCATGCCCTTCTGCCAACGGGTGCCAATGAGTGTGTTAAGGGCTGCTCTGAAGTGCTTCCCTGAGGGCCCCTTATCTTGCCTAGCATTTGCATAATGGTTGATGAAGAGAAGAGCATTCTATTTGAGGATCTCCGAGTGCCTGGCTAGGTGATGGTCCATTCTGCTGATTGGGGATACTGAGGCTGGCTGTATAGAGCCATGCAGGGAGAGTACTGGATATACAAGAGAGTGTTTTAACTTCCAAAGCAATCCAGGACTTGCCTATGTGGTCGGTGGGTTTGTTTATTTGTTTGTTTGTTTGTTTTGTTTTGTTTTGTTTTATATTATGGGCATGGAGAATATCTCCCCAATTAGATTCCCCTATTAGCTGGAAAAGGAAAACAAAGGAAATTTTGTGGATTGCCTCAGGCAGGAATTACATACCAGCTTCATCTTTTTTTTTTTTTTTTTTTTTGGTCTGTCTATCTATCTATCTATCTATCTATCTATCTATCTATCTATCATCTGTTTTTTTAAAGACATGTAGCTTTGGAGCCTGTCCTGGAACTCGCTGTAAAGACCAGACTGGCTTCAAACTCACAGAGATCTGTCATCCTCTGCCTCTGGAGTGCCAGGATAAAAGGTGTGAGCCACTACTGATTGGCTAATTCACTTATTTATTAACTATATAGTCTCAATCCCAACCCTCTTGTTTTAATATCTGTTCTTCTAAGTACTTAAGTCTGTTTTCAAACGATACAAACAAAAGGCACACAAGTAACTTTTATCACATTCACATGTGTCTGTTAGATTTGAGGCCTACAATACATAGACACACCCATCCTTGGTGAGAGCCAAACCTGAGTATGAATTCCAGCTTTCATACTTGTAACTATGGACTTTGAACAAATACTTTAATTTTTCTAAGTTTCTTCTCTGTGAAATGAGAATAATATTCCATAATTCACAGAGATGTCTTGGGAATTAAATACAATAACTCAAGTAAATTACTTTGTACGTAGTAGGCATTCAATAAATGTCAGTTTCCTTATTCTCCCTGTTATTAATGCTTATTAGACTATATTAAAAACTAGAACCAGACTGTGACAATGCAATCCTTTATTAAGTGTTTAAGCCAAATAATCAGCTTCCCTCAGGGGGGAAGAGAAGTGTTGAATTCTTTTCATTTGGTGAGCTTATTTATTAGTCTTTTTTCTTCAGTTTTATTTGGTTTTAGTCCACAGTTAATGGAAATTTGTTTTGTTTTTTGTTTGTTTGTTTTGTTTTTGTTTTTTTGCTGGCCTAGAGTTGTCTTTGTAAATTACCTACTATCTAGATTTTCATCTATTAGAGATCATTATTCATTATCTTAGTAGCTCAATTTTATTTACTAACTACGTCACACTTCAAAGTTTTGCTCTCAACAGTTTCTCCAAGGTTTAAGGATTTCAGAGAACCAAGTTTACTACGGCAGCGTCGCTGCAGAGGCGAACGAGGGTTGGGGCGGAGGAATCCACACCGTCTGTATGCTTTCGTGTTAATTTTACAGTCTTGCATTTAAGAGGAGCCACGTTTTCCTCAAGGACACAGCCTAAGAGAGGCAGGCAAGACAAGAGCCTGAGCTAGCCTCGCTCTGCACCTTTAAGGACTGGAGACTTGCTCTTAGCTCCGCCTCATCCCGGCCCGCCTCTAAATTCTGATTGACAGGATGCCCGGGCGAGGAGGAGCTGAAGAAGGCTGAGGAGGAGGAGCAGGGTGGAAAGTAGTGGGAGGAAGAGCCCGTTTCTTTAGATTGGCCAATCAGAGACGAGGGCGGGGCTCTGAAGCCCTTCCCCCCTCCTCTGGCCCCCGCCTCCTGGTCTCTCCGCCCCCTCCCCCCTTCCCTCTGCCCCCTCCCCTCTCCTTCTCCTCCTCCTCCTCCTCCTCCTCCTCCTCCTTCTCCTCCTCCTCCTCCTCCTTCTCCTCCTCCTCTCAGGCTGTGGTTTTTCTGTATATGTTTCTGGAGTCCTGAGCCTGGGCTAAACAAAAGCAGGAGGCTGACGGGGCTGCTGGAGTTTGCAGAGACACGGAGGAGGAGAGAGCTTGGGTTTTGCCTGCCGCCACGGCTGGGGGAGATCTGGCTTCTGCTACAGCCCACCCCCTTTGAGATCACTCTGGCCCGGAGTGGGGGTGGGGGGCAGCGGGGGGTGGGGGGGAAAGTTTGCATTGCAATCCCCCTGCCTTCCTTTCCTTTCTCCCGATCAATGCATATTTGCAAAAGGATTAAGCCACAGATTTAAGCGCCAGGAGCCCATTTCTGCCTTGCAAAGGAGATCGGACTGAAAAACCTAAAGGCAGCTCTGATTTCTTTTCGCCAAGTGGGAAGGTGGTTTATTTTTCTTGCTTTTTTGGAGTCAACACCCTTCCCCACCAGCCCTTATCCCCACCCTCACCCCGCAACCCCTTCACGCCCCCCTCCCCCTCCCCATCCTCCCACCATCCTCTAAAGAGGCAAAGAGATTTTTTTTCCCCTTTTGGTCTTTTTTTTTTTTTTTTTTTTTTTTTTTTTTTTTAAACCCGGGTCCCTGTTTATCCTGAAAAGGATTTGAAGACAGCTTGAAGGATAAAAAGCCTCGGTGCTTCCCAGGCGCCGAGCCGAGGAGCCGAAGAGGAAGAGCCGGGGCTGCCGGAGCCTTCGGAGATGGACGAGCAGCCGAGGCTGATGCATTCCCACGCTGGGGTCGGGATGGCCGGACACCCCGGCCTGTCCCAGCACTTGCAGGATGGGGCCGGAGGGACCGAGGGGGAGGGCGGGAGGAAGCAGGACATCGGGGACATTTTACAGCAAATTATGACCATCACAGACCAGAGTTTGGATGAAGCGCAGGCCAGGTGAGATGGAGGCTTTTCTTTGCCTTTCTTTCTTTCTTTCTTTCTTTTTTTTTTTCCCTCCCTCTCGCAGGGGGAAACAATGGGAACCGAATCACTACAGCTCTTTCTTTTAAAAATGTTGTTTCTTTTCTCATTTTAACAAGCAACTCCATGGCGGAGGAGTAAAATTTAAAGAAGCGTTGTTACCGAAAGTGTGATCGCCCGTGCGATGATATGGCAGTGTGTAGATATTGTGCGTGTGTGTCTGTTAGAGGTATTTGTATGAATGCACACAAACACTCAGCCACGCCGAAAATGCTGCCAACTAATCCGAAAGCGGCCCTCGGCACTTTTTTTTTTTTTTTTTTTTTTTTTAAGCTGCTTTAAAAAAGTGTATGAGGGAAGCAGAATTGTCAAGTTCCGAGCGGCATTCCTTGCCTACTGTAGTTGAGGGACTTCGGAACATGACAAAATAAAAAATGTCCCAAGAACACTTTATTTGCAGATGCCATTGAGTCCTTACTTAGATAATTCAGCAAGTTTGATTTTCCTTCTTCATTTACCCCTCCTTTTTTTTTTCTCACTCCCCACCCAAAACAAACAAAACCAACAAACAAACAAAAAGCAGGGCAGTTCTGTGTTGGATGTCAGACAGTAAGAAAATATCTTGCAGTCACTCCGTTTTTGTTTTTAGAAAAAGAAAATGGGAAGAAAGTAAAGATAATTTTGCTTTGAGGACTGTTAGTTGTCGGAGACTCGGATTTTGAGTTTAACTTTATTGTCTCTTAATTTGAGTTGGTGTTCTCACCTTCCCAGGACGGACACTTATGTGTGGTCCTGTATAAAGGGGTGGGAACAAATACCAAGCATATTCTCTGCCCCATGCCTTTTCCAGGATTACTTAGAGTGCAACAAAATTGAAATGAAGGCATGTGTGCATTTTATGTATTTCAGTAGGACAAGACATGAAGAAATATAACTATGAAACTGGGGCTTCCTTAACTGAACCCACCACCAGGTTCTTGACTCCAGGATTTTTACAGCAAATCCTCTTTCAAAATGAAAACACAGGTTAAGAGGCAAAGCTACTAACACTTGCCCAAGGCCCAACTCAGATAGGAAGGATTAAAAAAAAAAAAAGAAAAAAGAAAAAAGAAATCCAATGGTCACATATGTTCACATAATCACTCAGCTTTGTTAAATCTGAGTGCTTTCTATTCCTTTTGCTTTGGAATTCCTTTAAATATATTTCAAAATGGCTAGCCCTTACATGACTTAGTTATGTGAATAACACATAATATGAATTTTATGTAAGGGAAACAGAGCCTTGAGAAAATAAGAGGAAGCAACTAAAAGCACGCATGTTATGAATTACACTCATTTTAGCTGCTAACACATGGAACATGTAAACTTAAAAGTGCTAAGGCTTAGGGCGCCCGAAAACTTGGGAATGTTAAAAGGCTCCCCCCACCCCAAACTATTTTCATGCTTTTAATGGTGGAGGGGAAAGATTTTTGAAAAATTAATTGGTGCTCTTTTTGAATGTTATTATCTGAAGAAAAGCTAATGGGTATGGCAAATGAGAGGCTCCCCACTGGCAACTCTCTCTTGAATTGGAACAGATTTTTTCCAGAAAAATACTCTCAGACACCACTGATAAACTGGTTTGATCACAAGTTCATGAAGTGGAAGAGGCCAGTGAGCTTGGATCCTCGATACTTTCTGCTCTCTCTTTTTTGTGAAACTGAGGACAAACACTTCTCAGCGGGTATCCCCTTTAATGGCCTAGATGCTGAGAGAGATCAGATGCAGTTTGGGGACTGGGGAAGAATACAGTTTTCTCTCTCCAATCCCATTTGTGTAGTGTGGGGAAGCAAAGCTTCTAGATGAATCTGCCAATTCTTTGCATTTGGGCCTGTGTTAAAAACAGAAACAAAAAACGGATGAGTGAGAAGTGTTTTCAGAGACCCAGAAAAGATCTTACATATACTGAAATGTTTTCATTTCTAACCTCTTTTTTTTTTTTTGAAACAAAGTGTAACTACTTAGACAATTAAGCTTTTTCTTTTGTAGTACATATTTGTTGATTTGGAAAGTAAGCTATGACTATTTTAGATGATGTGTATGTGTGCATTTTGAATTTTGAGTTTATTATTTCCTTGCTACACAGTATAGTGTGTAGGTAATCCCTGCTCCTCTGGAAGATGTATCTTTTTTTTTTTTTAACTTTAAAACTAAATGAAAAAGAATTGAATATGTTTTGAGTGCCAGGGTTTTCTGCTTATCTTTACGCGTACATTTAGTTAGTAAACAGAATTCCCTTAGCTAGTAGCTGATAAGATCAGTATTTTGTTTCCAAAACAATATCATTCTGCTAAGTGAGTCCATAATAAACTAGAAGGAAGGGCATTGTTCTGTCCCTCAAGTGCATTCTGAGTACAAACATGCACAACCACAGGAACCAGGTAAATCACTAATCTAAAAGGCAAAATTGTATTTATTTTTTCCCCAGTGGGTGCAAGGTCCTAATTGTAAATAATTGAATTTCAACACCTGCAAATAAGCCGTGTGCGCACAAGAGCCATAATGTGAACACAGAGAAATGAATTTATTCCCCATCTGGGTATGTTTGCCCCCTGGCAACACATTTTCATACTCTTTAACTTGGGGACTGAAATTTTATAAATTGACAGTTCTACTCACAAGACCTTTCAAGCATCTTATGTTTATGAGAATTCAGGGGCATCTGCAGAATGAATTCGAACACATGGATGAATTAAATTTGAAAACACATGCACACACACACACAGAGGCAGATAGCTCCTAGGCTATGGTTCTTGCAGAGAGAGTATACAGAACTGTTAACCTATGCATTTGGCCTGCTGCATTCATTGTCTTCAATAGGGTTCTTGGTTGAAGAATTCCACTTTGATTTAACTACTTATTAAGGGGGGGGGGGAGAGACGGAAAAGAAAGGAATCCTCTCCCTAATGGGCATAATTTAGGTTATTTCTGCTCTGTAGTTAAATCCCTACTCTCACTGCTAATTACCATTGCTTCTTTTCCTATGGTGGGACTTTGTATATTAAGTCATAGAAACAATTGAAGCATGCCACAGAGTTAGGCTTGGAGTGTAATTTTTTTGGCTAAATGATCAGGTTCCCCCCTGTACCTTGTCAGTTTGATCTTGAGTGTCCACCTAAGCTGTTGTGTTTGTTGTTGTTGTTGTTTTTTCTTGCAGAAAACATGCTTTAAACTGCCACAGAATGAAGCCCGCCTTGTTTAATGTGTTGTGTGAAATCAAAGAAAAAACAGGTAGGAATGAAAAAAAATCCAACCTTTGGGTGCTTTTCTTGGGCTAAGCAAATCACTGAACCTGTGGCCGTGCTACTTTTCTGGCGCTTAACAGTTTCAAATGCAGTGCTATCATGAAAGATCTTTCTGCTTTCTCTAAAGGGGAACATCTTTGACAACTCATTCCAAGCAGTCTGTTTTCTTTAAATCTGGCACCAACTGTTTTTTAAATTGGGGGCGAAGGCAGAGGTTCTGACGGAAATTCATAGAATGATATGCCTTTGGGGGGGAAATACGAAAGTAAAAGTCCATTTCCTGAAGGAATATATTTTTATCTATAATTACTGCCCCCATCCCTCTGACCCCTGCTGTTGGAGGCAGGAGGTGTGAGAGATAAACTGCTCAGCTTTCTCTCTTTTTGCCACTTTTGTTATTTGTTATTCACACAGAGTAACCAACTTGAGGTTCTCAAAAGAGTGTCTTCAAATACATCTGTGGAATGAACTATGCAACTAGGTGAAACCTGCTTTTGAATGGCCTCTGATTTTTCTAGGAGGGATAGTCTTTGGATTTAGGGCACTACATTATCCTGAGATCATTCCCTCTGTTGTTTTTCTACTTTCTAGACCTCATATCATAGACTAACACACTTATAACACATCCCAGGGGGGCATTTAAATTTTAAAGCAACAATTAAAAAATCGCAGTCATCAATCAGAGGTGTTCTTAAACAACAGATGCGCAGAGAAAGGGCACTTAGCAACTGTCCTCTTGTTTCTTTATTTTGGTCCTTAATTTTCCAAAGTGGGTTAAATCGCGCTCCCTTGTAAGAAGAAAGAGTTGAGAAAGCAATCTGAAGCCAGGGTGTGAAGAGGGAGTGAGAGGCGCTTGCTGCAAACAGGGATGGGCTGCTAGTCTCAGACTTTCTAACCCACTTTAAAGCCGGGCAAAGTACCTGCCATCCTATTTATTTATTTATTTTCTACAACAAGGTGTGTAACAGTCAATAATTCATAACTAAACCATATAAGCAAGGGCATGACATGAATGAAAGTGACAATAGATATGATTGCATGCTCGGTTGATATACATTGATGGTTACACATGGAGAGGAGGGGGAGAGCACTGGAGGGTGGGCTCTCCTTTCTTTCTCCCCTTTGAGGACTCTCTGGATTTCTCTGTTTAAAAAGAAAAAGGAATCTTTTCAGGAGGTCACCGTTGATTGAATATGTAATTACTCGAGTCTTTCGAATGTCTGTGAAATTAGTAAACAGCTCCTTTGTTGAATGATATTTGTGTTGTGTATAACATCCCAGACAAAGCACCTGAGACGGGCTGTTGAGACCTCTGAGTCATCCAGGTGGCTGTGCCAGGACCTAACCTTATTGCAAAGCTGATAATTGCATTGCTTTAGCCATGAGAGACGCCTTTTAAGAGATGTATTGATTGTGCATGCTAATATCAAAGCAGCTTTTCCTCAATTTGTTGCGTTTTTTTAGTTTTTTTTTTTTTCTTCTTCTTTTTATTAACTCAGAAGGAAACTGTGGACATGTGTGCATTATGTGTTCCCTTCTCTCCTTTTTTTTCCCCTCCTCTTTTCTTTTTCTTCTTAAGTCTCCAATGAGGGTATTTACTTTGATCCTCCGGTTTTGTGTCTGGTCAAGTTGGAGTTTTGCTAATCTGGGTTCATGAAATTTAGAGTCATAATGAAAAAGAAGAGGGAATAAAGGGACCGGAGGAGAGTTTTTTTTAAAAGATGCTTTATCATACTTTTAATGGGAAGTGCACCGGTCGGGTCACTGACTTGTACATCATGGCCCAAGTGTTAATTCTGGTCTCCTAATTAAAACCTGCTGAGGTGGTAGATCAAAGTGGTGACTGTGAATAGAGGTCCAATGCAGGTGTGCGCTAAAGACTGTTCTTGCCGTACTGGCTACTACGGCTACCGGGTGGGAAGGTGCAGTATGGCCAGGACAATGTTCTTATGGTTGAAAGATGATGCCTGCTTTTAATTATTATTTTTTTAAATGTCAACATGTCTATTAGTCATGATACAGGATGTTTTACAGAATGGTTTATGAAGCAATATAAATGGTGATTGTCCCCTGTGTGAAAAGGGGTACAAAACAGGATTCTATGGAGAGGCCGCTTGAGTAGGGGATTGTGAACTCACTTGCATTCTTCCACTTGAGTGCTGGGGGCCTCAGGGAAGGAACAGACCTTGGTGTCGAAGGTAGAGCAGACAGTACCATGTTCAAAAGCAGCTTTTATTTCCAAGTTCCTTGACTTCTCTGTTCAGGATCTGGGCCGCTCATACGTCTTCCATGCCTTTGGTGCCCTGGGAGAATGTCAAGTGTCTGTAAAGTTGCACCTCTCTCGCTGCCCTTGTGTCTGTCTGTCTGTCTGTCTGTTTCCCTCTCTCAATCGAGAACTAGTAAAAAGATGGTTTGAAAGATCAGTTCACACATCTTCCTTCGCTGTTTGGGGACTTTTCCTGTTGGCACTGTCAACATCCATAGCATGGAATGAGTGTATCTGAGGGCTACCTGAAGCCCTGCAGGAACCACTCCAGGTGCAGCAGATCTGTGTACTCACTTCGGGTCTTGCGGATCTGTCGGTTCACCTAGGCAGGGTTCTGGAAAGGGGCTGGTGTGTGTGTGTGTGTGTGTGTGTGTGTGTGTGTGTGTGTGTGTGTGTGTGTTTTGGCAGGGGTCTTGCTGCTTTTGTTTCTTGGGTTTCTTTTTCTTTTTTTAAAATAATTTAGTTGGAAGTAAGTAGGAAAACGGGCTAAAACATCTCATCAACCTTTTGGTACTTAAAAAACAAAAACAAAAACATGTGCGTAATACCCGAAGAAGACAGCAGTGCCTGAATTATAGTTGATTGATGGGTATTTAAGTCAGAAATTTCTTCGGGATTTTGAAAAGTAGATGAACTTGTGTGTTTTGCTTTAAGAGTGTGGGGAAGTGTTTATTTGGATACTTTATGCTTTTTAAAAATAAACACTAGGATAAAAAAAAATGCAGCTAGATTGCAATTGCAGTGAGCAAAGAGCAAACCTTGTGGAGATCTACAGCTCTAGAATGTGGCTTATCAGCTGCATGTTCAGTTTGGGGCCAGAGAAGTTTGGGTCATTTACAGTGAAAGTTTCTTCTTTTTAAGGCGGTGTACTTCTCGTCTCCTCTGACATGTTAGAGTTAGGCTGCTTTGCCTGTGTCTGTGCGGGCTGGGGAATGAATTGATGGGATAGAATGGTAGGAGAAAAAAGTCAAAACACCTTGATTTTCTGGAAAAAAAAAAATCCAGAATATTTAATAAGTACCTAAAAGGTTTCTTGGTTTATTTAAAAAAAAAAAAAAAATGTTTCCCCTTCTCCGTCAAAACTCACAGAGGTTTAAAAAATTCAGAAAAGGTGAAAAGAGAGGTTTGTTTGTTACAGAGAATAGTTACAGACACTTGTGAACAAGCTGCAGTTGTGAGTGAATTTTAATTTTAGAACTGAGTAGCTAGCTACCCCTGGCACTCTGAAGCTAAGTTTTCACCATGTGCAAGCGTGCAATCAAGTAATTGGAGGAGGTTTGAAAAGCTGACCCCCCCTCTTTTAACACGCTTTTGTTCTCCTCTTTCTCTTTCTGTGTTCAGTTAACACCCCCATCATGGAGCTGTAGGATTTGATTTCAGCTCTACTTTTTATTTCCTTCTTCAGTCCTTCCCTTCTGAATCTTGCCTGCCTACCATAGCAGTTACATGATGGGAGCCCTATTTCTTTTTCTCTTCCCTTTGAAGAACTCGCGTGTGTGTGTGTGTGTGTGTGTGTGTGTGTGTGTGTGTGTGTGTCGCCCGTGTGCGTGTGCATCCTTGCCTGTATGTATGTTTGTGTGTAATGGGGTTGACTGTGGAAGGAAGCTGTGTGTGACTTCGAAAAACACAAATGACCTTGTTCCCTGAACAGAACAAGATTGAAATCCCTGTGGACAAGTCTGGAGCAGCCTCCCATCAGATCCCTTTTGGAGCTGGGTATGAGCTCACGTACATAGGCCTAACGACTGCAAAACCCTTTTTAAAAATAATACATGTGAAGAGTTGAGAATTTGTTCCTTTGGGGCTGGACACTGTGGCCCTACAGTGTGACTCTGAGCGGTAGTGTCTGGTGACTCGAGTAGTGGCTCTGTCTCCTGGTATTTTAGTGTCTTCCCATTCCTTGAGAGTGGGTTCCCAGACATTGGAGCTCCAGAGATGTAGGAGGAGGGGACAGAGTATGATTTGCTCCTAGCTTCTCGATAGGGGTTGGGGGAATTGGGTGCTATTTCTTTTCTAACCTGAGGTGACTCCAGAGACAAGTTTGCATGGAGACTCTGCAAGAGGCCATGGGCAGAGGAGAAGCCGCTAGACCTAGAGTTACAGGAGCTGCAGATAGGGTTGTGTGATTGCTCTGTGCATAGTGCCAGAGAGGCCCAGCTCGAGCTGGGATTCAAGGACTCAGCTCCCAACTGGGGCCGGCCTGTTGAAGGCTTTTCCTCCCTGTTCTTTTGATATCCATACATTTTCTCTAATTCTTGGCAAAATTACAGAAATAGGCCTGAACAAGCAAACAAACCCAAACCTAGATATTGGTATATATAAACACAAAGGCATGGCACTTTTTTAAAACAGAGCTCTGGCACCTTAATTTTTGTTTTTTTAATTAGGTTTATGTGTTTATTCGTGGGGGTGGAGTGGAATGAAGAGTGCCATGACAGGTTTGTGGAGATCAGAGAACACCTTTCAGGAGTTGGTTCTCACCTTTTACCCTCTGGGCCCTGGGGATCGAACTCAGGTGTCAGGCTCAGCTACAAGCACCTCAGAGCCATCTTACTGTCCCCTGGCTTCTGTTCAGACCTGTATCCCTTAGGACGGGTGAGCCTCAGTATCTTTTAGAAGGATGTTTACTGTCTAAACTTGGTTTTATATAAGTAACATATCCATCTATAATCTTTATTTGTTTGAGACAAAAATCTCATATAGTCTATGCTGGCCATACACTTGCTATAGTAGTCAAGGATAACTGTTTTTTTTGAGACAGGATCTCACCATATAGCTCTGGCTGCTCCAGAACGAGTTATATGCTATGTATTCCATACAAGCCTTGAACTCACAGTGATTCACCTGCTGCTGCCTCTGTGTCCCACATGCTGGGATTAATGGTATAGACAACTATGCCTTCCTTTCTTCCTTTCTTTCTTTCTTTCTTTCTTTCTTTCTTTCTTTCTTTCTTTCTTTCTTTCTTTCTTCTCCTCCTCCTCCTCCTCCTCCTCCTCCTCCTCCTCCTCCTCCTCCTCCTCCTCCTCCTCCTCCTCCTCCTCCTCCTCCTCCTCCTCCTCCTCCTCCTCCTCCTCCTCCTCCTCCTCCTCCTCCTCCTCCTCCTCCTCCTCCTTCTCCCAAAGTACCTGCTCATTTCTATTGCCTGGTTAACTTGGATAGGGGAATACACTACTTCCTTCTTATTAGTCCTGTTCCTTACTTGAGATGGTGTGGCAAGACCTTAGAACAAAGTAAGTACAGGGTTCCTCAGTATTCTGTGTGAATTTCACTGGCTTCCTGTCAGGGACCCTCTCAGGGTGCCCTGGCATCATCCCATTCAGACAACAGAGACATGTGCCTGCTGCCTTGTAATGGCTGCAGGACAATTAATTCTCAGAGACAATACTTCTTATCAGTTGGCAAGATGGCTCCCAAGGTGTAAAAGGTGCAGGTGGAGATTGCCATGGGTCTGTGAAGCCCTGGGTTGGCAGCACAAGGTTACTAGTCACTTGCTGGCTGGCCAGCTTCTTTCCGTTTCAGTGTGAGTGAAAACCAAGCCTCTGTGGGGTCGAAGTCATCCTCTTTTGCTGTGGCCTATAGCTTTACCTACTCTGTTCCTGAAAACTGTCAGTAAGTGGACATTGAGGTGGGCACCTCATCCTCGTTGCTGGTTGCATACTTAACAATTAACCAATTTTAAGACCACAGGCAAATTTCTTAATTTTAGGAGAAGCTGTGACAGTCATTAGCAGTTAACTACTTGGTTTCTGTAGTCAGTTTCCTTGATCTGCTACTTTTTTGCTGTGTGACCTTATTTAGGTTGCTAAACTTCTCTGAGACTTATTTTGCTTTTGTATAAAATGAAGGTCACAGTGATACCTCTCTGAATAATCTGATAGCTATCTGTTGCTATGGTGACCTGTCTGTTGCTATGGAGATCCTCTCTTGAGACCCCCCCAAGACCACACTTGGGTGTGTGCCATCCTTTTCCTGAGTACTCTCCCAAGCTTGAATGTATGTTGAAGAGTCACTGAGAGGATTAAACAAGGGAGCAGATGTAAATTACAGTGTCTGGTGTAAACATCCAGGGCCGGCAGGTTTTATGGTTTCTGGCCCTATTTTCTTACATGAAAGAGAGAGACCTCCACCAGATGGTCCCTAAGGGCTGAGCCGATTCCAAGCCCTGGAAGAGAAAAATGACTGAATTTAAGGTTTTTTTGCTTCTTTTGTTTCTCATGTATTTTCTTCAAGTGAGAATTAGCTGTGTTAAGCCATAAGAAGGACGGGATTCAGATTGATGAAGAGGAGGGACAGGGACTTTTAATCATGTTCTTCCCAGACAGCCACCACCTAGCTAGCTAGGATTGCCCTGCTGTAGATGTTTCCCCAGCAACTGGAGACAGTGAGTCTGAATCAAAGTGCTTTCTCTGAGCATGCCCAGACCCTTCCATTCAACCTACCGAGCTTCAAGGTGGGAACTTCATAAAAAGAAGTCAGAACCTTGTGACCTTGTTCTGGATTGCCAGTGTGTTCTGTATTTAGCAGAATACCATCTTCATCACCGCAGGCTACTGCTTCTTCATGTTATTTTTAAAGATGTGTCTGAAATATATTTTATATACTATGAAACTCACTCGCATACAAAGTACAGTTCAGTGGGTTTTAGTGTACTCACAGAGATGTGTACTTAGACTCACAATCTAGTTTTAGAACATTTTGGTCCATCTGTAACCCAGAACCCATCACCAGATGGTCCATGTCTCCTTCTCCCATGCCTGAACCCTAATAGCCCCCGATCTCAAGGTCTGCCTCTGTGCACGGTGCCATTCCACAGGAATATAATCATATCCCATGTCTGCTTCACGACTGGATTCTCCCACTTAACCCGTTTTCAAGATTTGTCCATGGTTTAATATACACATGAGAACTCTTCGTATCTTTCCTCTGCCAAATAGTATTTCACTGAATGGATAGGACACATTTGTTTATCCATTTGTCAGTGGATAGCACTTGGGTTGTTTTTCCCTTTTGGCTGTTGTGGCTGCTGCTGCTATGTACATAAACTTGTAGGGATTGTATGTGGGTGTATGACTTCTCTAGATAACAGGAGGGGAACTAGCGGGTCACTTGGTAACTATGGCTAGATTTTGAGGACATGCCAAAATGTTTTTCAGAGTTCCTACAGTGGGTACAGTATTTAAAAATAAACAAGCAAAAGTAATAAATCAGCCATTGTAGGTATATTTAATACACGATTACAGCAGACATATTCCTTTTTTTGTTTGCTTGTTTTCTGAGACAGGGTTTCTCTGGGAAACAGTAGTCCTGGCTGTCCTGGAACTCACTTTGTAGACCAGGCTGGCCTCAAACTCATAGATCTCTGCCTGACTCTGCCTCCCAGATGCTAGGATTAAAGGTGTGTGCCACCACCACCTGGCAAAACTCCAGATGTTATTCAGGTTTTATCTCATTTATGTTTGTTTTAGAGTTATTTATTTTGTGTGCCTTAGTATTTTGCCTGCATGTATGTTTATGTGAGAGTGCCTCTGAAACTGGAGTTACAGTCAGGTGTGAGCTTCCATGTGGTTGCTGGGAATTGAACCCCAGTCTTCTGGAGGAGCAGCCAAGGCTGGTAACTGCTGAGCAAGCCCTGAGTCCAGCCCTGACATATACTTCAGTCCTGTTATGCATAATGCTAGGTTTTGTCTTCAGAACTTCCAGCTACCCCATTGTTTTACCCCTTCTCTGACCAGAAGTGTCTCTTTTCCAAGTTTAGGATACTATTGTGTGTTTTCTCTCTTAGGGTGAGTCTTTCAGCTCTGTGAACAAGGCATAACTTTCAAAAGTTTATTTTACACAAAATATGCATGATCAGGATTTCTGTGGAGCTCCTCTCAGGACAGTTAGCACGCTAAAGAGTTAGGTAAGCCAAAGCAACAAGTCTCTAACACTGGAATAACATACGCTGTATCCCCAGGGAGGAAGACACTTGGAAAACAACAGCCAATTCTCAGTAGCAACTTAGAATGATAGAGCATGGACTTGCAGTCAAACCAACCGGGTCAAATCGCATTAGTTATTTGATTTCACAGGGCATCAATTTCCTCATCTCTAGTGAAAATAATACCTAGGACCCAGGCTCACTTGACAGACTAAACAAGACAACACCAGGAAGCGTGGTGTTTGATGCCTGTGTGCAATTAATTGCAGCTACTATTATTTTCCAGAAATCCATGTGCCTGGGTGTTGGCCACCTCTCTCCTGGGTTACAGCCCCATCTCTCTGTGAGGACTTTGGAGGCTGTCACAATGCTGACTATGCTCGTTGTACTTGGCTACCTGACCCTTGAACACTTTCTGCATGCAATCCCAGAGTTATATATGTGTATGTATGTATGTATGTATGTATATATATATATATATATATACATATATATTTTAACTATGTAAGCTTGCATTAAAAGAACAAACAATAGAAAACAAATGAAAAGAAACAGGTAAAGTAAACTTCAGGATTATATCTTATTTAGCCTACATGTGCCTAAAATAGTTCAACTAGTAATTACCCTAAATGTTAAGGCGCTATTTGGGGCACTGCTTTGTAGCACAACTTTGAAAGGGAATATATTATATGTTCCATGTGGAGTGCATCTTAATTCACCGGGTTGCCTGTCTCAGGCTTGATGACTGCGTGCTACTATCATATTTGTTGGTCAGCCCCGCCATTGAGTGGCTGTCTAAAGGAATACCCCCCTACTCTGTCAAATTTCTTTCTTTCTTTTTTATTTCATTTGTTTTTCGAGATAGGGTTTCTCTGTGTAATGGTACAGGGTGTCCTGCTTCTGCCTCCCTTGTGTTGGGCAAAGTTCCTGCAGTCTAAAGTAGATGTGGCTATTTCCTCTTCACACTGGGTCTGGTGGGTCTGTAGCTGTTGAAACTGGCTTCTGCTGGCTGGCCACATACTGGAAAGTTTGTGAGGGTGTTCTGTACCCCGCACCCATCTGCAGACACCACCACGAGCTAGGAAGAAGCCATGTACCTAGACGAGAAGTACCTTCTTTTTTTCTGGATAATTTGTCTCTATAATTGCTCATCTGTTGTTCTCTACCCCTAACAAAATCCTCAGAGGTTCCCTTAAAATAAGTGAGTGGGCCAAACAGCCATCTTGCTATCTTTAGTTGCAACAGAATGGGAACAAGTCAGAGGACTTAGAGGTGATAGAGCTACTAGACTGAACCGTTAGTTTGCCCTTCAAGCCTGCTCTCTGCCTCCATGTTAGTATGTTATTTTGAGAATACCAATTTATCTTTGGGTCTCAACTTTCCTGGGCTGGGTGTATAAAAGAGAGCCACTAGTCCGACTCTACACTCTACAGGCTGTGAGTCCCAACACGACTCCCTCCCCAAGCCTAGGCACACAAACTGGAAAGCAGGTCTAGCATTTATGAGAGAATTCTCTCTCATTGTGATGGTGCTTCAAATTTAGCCTGGGAATCCCTGTATCTTTTCTAGGCAGTCACGTAAAACTGGTTATGGTGGTGTTGCAGCTACTTCCATCAATCAAGTTGAATTGGATAAGACAAACTGAGGGAGGCGGAGGAAGTGGTGGAATTTGAAAAATGTTTATGATAGAAGTATTCAGCTGGGGGCCAGTATGCTTACCTTGTTGGCTTGGCAACTCCTGCAAATGTTTCATGCATATTATGTATTTGTAACTATGGGATCCTAGATTGGAAATCCCAGATTGAAACGTATTAGGGAAAGATACAGACCTTTCTGTGTTCATGAAGTCAAACCCAGGAAGTTTGGAAGTTTGAGTTTGGTTTCCATCATGGACCTGGAGAGTGACTTGGTGGCCTTTATGCCATCCTGCCTACTTGTCAGTAAAACTTTATTAAATTGAGGTGTTTTGTTTTGTTTTTTTTAAAATAATGCTTGGTTTTGCCTGCAGAAGTGTGGACAGAAAGGGATAAAGGAAAGTTGAGATTTTGTCTTGCTTTCAGACTAGTTGAATCTGCCAGCAGCTGAAAGAAATACATTTATCTGGTGGTCTGGGCTAAATCAAGAAGAAAGTAGCTGTGTTTTTTTCTTTTTCTTTTTCTTTTTTTCTCTCTTTCTTTCTTTCTTAATGAGGGTTTTGGGTGATTTGAGATCTCAAGTGTCACCACTGTCAGAGATTTCTAACAATTACCATTGCTAATGATAGGGCTGAGACTTGGCATTTATATTTTGTCCCTAACAAAGAAAGACTCCTTGAGACAGCACCAATGAGCGCAGCCAACGCCCTTCAAAAATTGCTGTGAGGAAAGCTCTGAGAGTTGAGGGCTAATTCCTTACTACACAGTGCAAGCAGAGGTTAGATGCATCGTACATTAACACGCAGTTAAAAACAGAACCATCACCTAGGCCCCTCAGCTTGCTTTGTGTGGCCTCCTTGCTAGGGTATCTGTAATCATCTCCAAGTCCCCAGGAGGGAAAATCCCTGGTGGGTGCTGGTGGGTGGTGATGTCATCTAGATAGGAGGGAGAGGTCATAGTGTGGTGTTTCAAACTAAGCCATATGGGGTAGGGGGAGAAAAAATAGAGGAGAGAGGGAGAGTCCAACAATACACAAGAATATTCAAGGGAAATCAGGGGTGTTGAAAGAAGTTGAGGAATGGTGAAGGGGGTTTAGTGACCTGAGGACAGGTCCTTCTAAGATGTGATCTTCTCTTGTAGGGATCTGGGCCTAGCAGAAGCACTAGGTGTCTCCTGAATGTGTATCCTACAGGGGTAGGGGCTGGGTCATCACAGGTCTATGGACTTGGCCTGGTACAGTCCTGTAGCAGCTGGGGATGCACAGGGAGGCTGGTTGGCTGGTTGGCTGGTTGGCTGGTTGGCTGGTTGGTGGATGCTCAGGGCACCTTGAGGCTCTGTCTTGAGTCTCCAGCACAAATTTGCAAGGCTTGGGATGGTGCAGGGCCTGCTTGGTTTTAAGGCTTGTTTGCTTCCCGCCTGTGCATGGATAGCCAAAGAACAGGCATCAGCAGGGGTTGGCGTGAGGACATTTCAGAAGGTCTTTATCATCCTTCTGGGCTGACCTCAAGGGTGACAAGAGATAAATGCCTCTCCAGAAAGGATCCTCTTTCTTGGGAATCTTGCTTTCTTTACTGAACACTTTCAAGGTGGGGCTGGACTCCCCCACCACACCAGCAGGGCCCCTCAGGATTCTACTCAGGGTTGCCCCAGTGTATGTGTCTCCTGTGATGGGTGCTGAGTTCCCAAACGCACAATGCAGGCTTGGAGGTTTTGCATACAGACGTGAGATTCAGAAGCGGGCCGGAGTCTAACTGCTTGCATGTCAATTTGCAGCTCCTCTTTTAGTTGGCTCTGTTTCAGCTCTGATCAATAAATATCCTGGTTGTTGCTTCATCTCTCGAATTGGGTTAAATCATAGAACATGAAGTTACTGTGAAAACCTCCCCATCTTGCCTTCTGTCTCTCTCAGCTATTATGGGGAGTGCAGCACCTTCCCCTGGGGAAATTTTTAACCTGAAGAACCTTGATGTACTTTAAACAGCTTTGACATTTGTTTTTGTTAAGCTTGGTGTGATTTCTCAAGCACTTGGGGAAGGCTCCAGGCCTTCTATCCTACCTAGTTTCTTACATGGCCTCTTGCCTTGTTTGAAAGACTTGTGCAAAGGGGCCTCTATATGCCCGATTTAAGCCAGTTTTTAGAAGTCAGACAACTCATGTTGGGCACTGTGCACACATTTGCATCCCCTCCCCCACCTAGCTTGCTGGAGCCAGGGCAGGAAGGGGCTGTCGTCAGGTTCCTGCCCAAAGTCCCGTTACTTTATTTTTCTTCTTCGAAAGTTACACTTGGAAAGATGAGCTTGGTCTGAGGTTACTACTCTTCAACAAATCTGTGTGCTTTTCTGTTAATGCCCTTCTACAGCATGGTGGGGTGACCCCCCCCCAATCCCCTAAAAACTTAGCATTGCAACCGTGTGGTGAGGCAGAATTCAGCAAGGTTGGATTACCTCCCACCTAGGAAAAATATCTATGACTTAATTCTCTCCATAAATTTTCAAAAGCCTAGTGTCGGACCAGCCCACTAAAGAACCAGGCCTGTTATTAATTCTACAGGCTATTTCTCTTCCCTGTGCCCTGGGGTAGAGGATGGAAGGGTTGTGGTGCAGGGCAAGAGTTCACATGTTGTGTGAACTGGTACAGGTATAGTTAAAATAGAAGGGTAGCAACAGTAACAGCAGCCTAGTTACAACCAAAGACAGAGTAGGTAGTTAGCTACCCCTGCCTCCTTTTTCTGGGTGTTCATGTCACTGGCTGGGATGTTTTGGTACCTTCTTAGTTGGTTTTCATCAGTACAAAGGAAATAAATATGTGGCTCTGTGACTCTGGTTTGGCCTAAGTATGCAAAGGCTAGTTGATATGCCAAGATCCCCTTATCATCTACCTCTTCACCTGTAATGTCACCTGGTGAATACTGCTTTTCTTGAGGGGAGGCCATACACGGTTGCATTGTTTATTAGTGAGCTTCACCAAATGTATATAGTCCTCATCTGTTGGCAAACTACAGGTTGAATTAAGAAAAGGTTAAACTCTCCCCTAGCTTACCTTGACGTTTTTACTCGATAAGTATTTGTGTTTTAGGTCTTTTTGTGGCTTGAATCCATATTCTGTTTTTTGCTTACTTACTGCTTTAGTCATGGACAAATATTTATGAAGCTTCTTGCCTGATGTATGGATCACTGTGAAGGAGGGGGAACGAGGTTGTACCAGTCATGGCCCTTACCTTCAAGGAGCTCACAGCCCTAGAGGGTGCCCAAGTCATGGTCTCAGCTGATTCCAGCCTGTGGCTATGAGGGGGCACGTTCCTTTACGACCAGAATTGTGGCTATAAAAGTCTTCAGAACTGAAGTTCATGGCCACCCTGGCTTCCCCATGGAGAAAGAAGCGTGCTGGCTTTGAAGCAAATGGTTCTAATTTTATGCTTAGGCAGTCTGAGAAATTACTATGTTTGAGGCCTTGCCTGTTGTTCCAGTAACCTCCTCCATTTCCCTTTTTTCTTTCCCGTTCATTCTCTCTTGTTCTTTTTCTCCCCTGGGTCCTCCCCTCCCCCCATTCCAAATTGCTATTTGCCAAACTTGTGACCTGAGACCACTTGGCATTTCCCTGAGATAGCTGGAATTTACCACCCTCCAAATAGGTATTCGGTGACATTTGCTCACCTGGGCAGCTTAAGCTACATGGCCTCCATCTGCCAGAGAGGAAGCTGAAATTTGCCTCTGTGCTCCAGGGTTCTTGCTAGCAGGGAGACAAACAACGATGTGCCCTAGAAGGTGGAATTAATTTTTATCGTGGTGTACACACATATATAATATGTATATACTCATATGCACATTTATTATGTGTTAAATAAATGCATGTAGACAATTTGTGCATTATCTGTCATTCTCTAGTCATTATTTTAACAAATTAAATTTTCATGGTTAGCTTCATCTTTCACATTCATACCCTCCCCTCCACAGCTCTCATGTTTTTTAGTCTCCTTTCCTGCTGGGAGAAGACATTGAATTCACTTAAGGCTCCTTGAGGCCTCTTGCTTTAGACCACCTGTCTCCTTAAGGTTTATGATAATTGGGGTGATGGCTTTCCCACTGTGGCCTGCCCAGTCCTTCTGGTAAGGAAATAGCTGCCTGTCTCTTTGCCTCAAACTGGTCTAGGAGCCTGTTGTGTGTAGTTACTGGGACAGACTGGCCCTGGAGGCTTCTCTGGTCCCAGGTATTTGCAAAGTCAAAGTCTGTCAACCAAGCAAGAAAAGTGGGTTGTATAGATGGAAAAGCTATTGCTTTGTGCTTGTGTCTTCTAAGTGATCTCAGGAGATGTGGGCTGGGGAGGGGTGGGGGTGGGTAGGGACGTACTGACAGGATAGTGATAGTGAAACTCAATAGAAAACATCAGCAGAAGTGTGGTCCTCACTTTCCAATAGGACTGAGACTTCTGTCTACACCCCAAAACGCTGACTGGGTATGACAAAGCCCTTGCTTTAAGCAGAGCTACTATTATTACTCCAACATTCAGAGACAGGGAATTGAGTCTCACAGTGTAAGGAAATCCCCTAGATGCCTAAGCTGGAATCTGTTTTTCCCAGTGTAAATTGTTCTCCCAAAGCATTCACCCCTATGAAGTGACTCCTCGCATGATGATTTCTGGGAAACTCAGGGTTCCTACTCAGTTGTCTCAATAGCAGATGCTTTTTCTACACTCCTCTCTGCTCCTGTTCCTTGGTTTTAAAAATTGAGCTGCCCCATGGTTGTCCTTGTAGCAAAACTGAAGTAAAAGAGGTTAAGTCCAAATTTCTCAATGGGCCTGTTCCCAATTTTCATTAGGTTTTTGCCTGTTTCCTTTCAGGCAATGAGTATGACTTTTAAAAGTAGTTTCCAGCTTGATCATTCTGGCTGTATGTATTACCTTCTCTAACTCCTCAGAAACCTACCATTTTGACAGAAACCCATTGTGAGGCATGGGGCCTTATTCTTGCAAACGCTTCCTGACCTTGCCTTCATTCTCTCTCAGCCTCCTGTGAAGCCTTATGCATTAGGGCCCCTCAGTGATTCTACTTCATGCAAAAGGAAGCCTCATTGGTGCTACCCAGGAGTCGCGACCCTTTAATTCCACACTCACCCTTGTCTCAACACTACAGAAAACCTCTTCTTTCCCTGGCACGCACGCACGCACACACACACACACACACACACACAGACAGACACACACACACGCATGTGTGCGTGCGTGTGTGTGTGTGTGTGTGTATGTGTGTGTGTGTGTATGATTTGTGAATATGGAACATCTGCTTCCCAATAAGTCCCCGTGGTCCAGAGAGCAGCCAGTTCACACCTTGGGAGGAGTTGCAGCTTTGTAGAGAGGTGACCAATCTTAGTCTTGCCTCCCCCTTCTTCATCTTGGGTGTTGGGAGGGAACAGATTAGTAACAACGATAATAAATGAAGACAACTATGTATACCTTTATTGTTGAGAAGACAGTACCACACCACAAGACCTTCAAAAAGGATATTTTTACAAGAGAAGACATAAATTCACCTTTAACCGTAGTACCCAGGCTTAATATCCATGTTCCCTTTGGAATTTCCTTGTGTTTATACCTCCACTCTGTCAATTTTTGATGATTATATGCTCAGGGATGATGTTCTCTTCTATTTCTGAGCAGAGATGCATCTTGTTTACTCATTGCTCACCTCACATCAACCACAGATTGAAGCAGCTCAGTAAGCTGCACACGTGGTATTTATTTACTAAATAAAAGTGAAAAGGGTTTGAAAAAGCTCGAGTGATTATTAGTTGGCAAAACTGCATGTCTGCCAGCCTTTCTCCTCAGCTTGTCTCTTTGGATCAACCTAGTACCTGTCCACATCAGCTTTTGGAGTTTTGACTTTGCCCTTCTTAGCAACAAAAATTCTCTCTGCCCACCCCCAAGTGAAAGTAAGATTTATTTCAAATTAAAAAGAATAAAAACACACACACACACACACACACACACACACACACACACACACACACACGTAATGAAGATGAATAATTTGGGTAGAGAAAGCAGAATTTTTTTTCTTGTGCAAAATTTTTTCCTTAATGCTGTATAGCAGAGAAGATCCAGAAGTGACTTAGTAGGCATCATTCTTGAGGATATAATAAGTAAATGATTATATTTTATGGAAGCCGTTTATACAGCTCCCCCATTATAATTATTGGTTTATGATCTATTTTCCTCATTAGATTGTGAATTTCTTAAAATAATTTGTGTAGCTTTTAATATCCATACAGCGGTAGATACACAATATTCTTGGCCCATATACCATTAAGAAACTTACGATCTGCTAAAAACAAACACAGCGACAGAGCTATTGGGTAGGTGAGTGCCATATGGAGGTGTAAACATTCTATCTTTTGCAAAATAGTTGGTAATGTTGTTTAAAATAATTGCACAATGTAGCTCACTCCTTTTGGAGTTTGGGGATGACTCCCTTCAGATAGGAGAGGTGGGGAATAAACCACCAGGATGTGATTATCTTCAAGAGGACACGTGGCTATCATAGATTTGTCACATAATTTCTGTTATAAGAAGTTATCTCAGCCCCAAATCTCAGGGTGAGAGGGTGCGTGGACCCTTTCTCAGTCTACTGTTAACCTAGCAGATTGAACTGGGAGCCGAGATCTGTGGTTCCAGGCATCCTAGGCAGCCAGAATTGTGGTTGGTTCCCCCACCTCCACCCCAATTCCTGGTAAGTGACTCACAGATAAGCATGAATCTCACGACCAGGAGGAGCAGACCTGAACACACATATAAAACAGGGACTTGAGAAGCAAATGATGATCACATAAGCTCTCAACTGGAATGGGTGATTTTTAGTTGTTTGTTCATACATTTCCAAGAGAGAATTTTCATCTTATTTCCCTTTCTCTTCTGTTTCCCTTCTTTGGCTTCCCATTTTACTCACTTCAATGGTAAATCAAGCAAATGCAAGATTGGACCTTGTCCTCAAATCACATGACTTTGGGAGGAAGACCCTCAGGGCAGCTTTGATCAAGCTTTTGAGGGGAATTAGTGTGTTTCTCAAGGTGTGTCCTGAACCATTCACTGCTGAGACTGTGCACCTCAGCTTGGAGATACTAAACTCCTAGCTAGCCAGGCTTCTGTAGTTCCTTTGCTTCTCTGAGACTGTGCATTATATGTAGAATGTGTGTGTGTGTGTGTGTGTGTGTGTGTGTGTGTGTGTGTGTGTGTTTCAATTATTTTATATGTGTGTGGGTATTTTGTCGACATGTTTCTCTGTGCACCAATTGTGTATCTGGTGCTCTTGGAAACCAGATGACAGATAGCATCAGATTCTTCTAAAATTATACTTAGAGTGTGAGACACAAGCGACTGCTGGGAATGGAAGTTGGGTCCTCTAGAAAGAAGAACAGCCAGTGTCCTTAACCACTGGTCCATCTCTCCAGGATCCTCATATATGTTTTCTATGCTCAACAAACATTAATAGAGGAGGGAGAGAACAAAGGGCAAGTCATGGATAATTTACCGTTATCTACTTTGGATTTAATTATTTTAGACTGAACATTTTAAGAAATTGTTTTCAAAATCAGCGTTCTCTGCCTGAAGGGTGCCAGCTTATAAATTTCACACAGGTTTGCATGTGATGAGTGGAAGTGAGCCTGGTTGGATCATTTCAACAAAGTGCACACCCAGAGAGGTTTGTGGTTCAGTCAACCTGTTATTGAATGGGGGAAGAGTTGTTGAATAGCTTCTCTGTTTCCTGAGCTGTGATCTTGGACTTTGGGTTTAGGAAGGGTGAGAGGGTTTCTGTGGAGATGATGGGGTGGGAAGTGTGTGCACGGGGACACGTGAGAACCGTGTAAAGACAAGTGATAATCAGATTTAGGAAGCTGGCTAGACAGACCCTTTCAGTGGAGAGGCAGCAGAGGGAGGGGAAGCTGCTTCTTTAATGAGGGGCTCGAGTTTCAGTACCTTCTTTTTATCCCCATTCACAAATGGTCCCTCTCTCCTTCTGGAAGACCTTCTGTTCCCACTCCACAGATTACACTAACTTTCTGTCTGCTTGTGCTAGCTTTGTTTACTTTTCCTCCCTGCACATCAAGTTGAAATGGTAGAAAAGGATTCCTCTGTCTCATAATAACACTTCAAAAAAAAAAAAAAAAAAAGAAATCCCTAAGAAAAGCAAGTAGAAATTTATATATTTAAGGGAAAGCAACATAGAACCTCGGGCTAGGGAAATACTGAAACAGAACAGGGGGTTCTTTCTCATCAGCACACTTCCCCCCACCCCCTCCACTGGAAACACGTGTAATTTGAGCCTCTCCCGGGGAGGAGTAAAGGAAAGATTGTCCCCACCTTCCCCTTTCTCCCCCCACCCTCATGGAAATTCCTAGCGGGGACAGAGTCTGTGATATCTCAAACTTGGCTGTCACTTCTCAGGGTCAGGCTCTGGGGACACCCTTCCCCCAGTCCTGATGCAGTCCTAAAGATTCTAAGAGGTAATAAGGAACTATGTGCCCTGCAAGTCTCCCTTCTCCTCAGCCTCCTTCAGCTTTGAGTCCTGTATTCTTTTGGTGACTTTGCTGTGGAGTCTTGTCCTAGGTAGGATCTTGAACAAAGATCTAGCAAGCTCGGAGGAGGCTGTGTCCTTCGGCTTGATTTGGAGAGCCCTGGAAGCAGTCTTTTGTGGGATTTTTCGCAGTAGGGGCTTCATTCTTCAGAACTATTGACTCTTGAGATTTCTCATCTGTGCTCTCCATTGCTAAGAAACTCACCTTGATCTTGTTATCCCCAGGAGCTTAGAGCTATACACATCTATAGATACCTATGCATGGCAGGTGTTTTTATATATTTATATATGGCCTTTCAGTTTCTAAACATTGTCCTCTGCTCACGTCACTACATACATTTTAACATGTGGGCTCTTCTCTCTGAGGTCCCTGAATAAGTGCTGCTTGTAGACAGCAATAGCTTGTAGGTAGCCATGTGCATTCAAATGTCACATGGCTCCTTCTGGGGATACCAAGTGAGAGGGAAACAGGCAGTCTAACCTGACCAGTGCATGGGTGGCAGGTGCTGCCCTCATACTCTGTGGAATTAGAATGTTTGTTGGTACTTTTAAAGAACCACACTTCTTTCTTCTAAGGCAGACCAGTAGGAAAATGTTCTTAATTTCCCCTTCTAAGGAGGTCTTCTCTTATGTTCAGGCTCTGTATCTATCGGTGGAGTGATTTCTCTAATGGATGTTGAAAAGTAGGCAGAAGGAAGACGTGCATCATTTTACTGATGTCTAGGAGGGTGTGCTTGTCTAAAACGGTGACATCCCCTCTTACAAGAAGCATCCAGCACAGTACTATTAGCGTAATGAATGTTCAACAAATGAACCTATTCCCCTTTTCATTTCCAAGGGACAATGGAACCATGAAAACCCATTTGGAGCAGCCCGATGAAACCTGTTCTGCAGAGTTCATAAATAACAAGGGCTACCTCTCTCAGGACAGTTTCTTGTATGTCACATGGGCACAGACTGTATTCTCTATTCCTGTATTTTTTACCTCGGGGAGCTGTGAGTCTCTTCGGAGATGTGTGTATAATGTGCTTTGTAAATTACAAAGCACCACCTAGCTTTAAAGTTTCTTTTCTAACCCATGCTGTCACAACTACATGTGAAGGGAGAGAGAGAAGTCACAGGGTGCTAGGCAGGCGGAGGACACAGATGTAGAAACCTTGCAAAACAGAGAATTGGTGGGGCCTACAGGGAATATGGAGCTGGGGCTCCCAGGAGCCTTGGACACAGAAGTGTGACTGCTGATTAGACGATGGGAATAGAGTCTATTACCCAGGACAGAAACTTGACCATAGTGCTAATCTGTCCAAAGAGACCAGTGCCCAGGTCCATGTGGATTTTGTTGTGAATGAAACATAGTGTCAACTTCAAACCTGATTTCAGCAAAAAGTGTGAGATTTAGGGATGGATTGAATGAGGAGGTGCTGAGGTGCTGGGGTAAACAACTTCCATGCCTGAGGTTAGGCAGCTCTGTTCTGTCTGTATGTGTTTCCATACCACACAGTTCATGGACTCACATAGTTAGACAATTGGATGCATGTTATACTTGCCATTTCTTCAGGTAAGGTGTTCTAGTGTCTTTCCTGTTTTTTATTTAATTAAAAATTAAATTAATTGATTTGTGTGTGAGAGAGATAAGAGTCAGTGTGTGTGTGTGTGTGTGTGTGTGTGTGTGTGTGAGACAGAGAGAGAGAGTCTGTGTGTGTGAGAGAGAAGGGTCAATGTGTGTGTGTATGTGTGTGTGTGTGTGAGAGAGAGAGAGAGAGTCTGTGTGTGAGAGAAGGGTCAATGTGTGTGTGTGTGTGTGTGTGTGTGTGTGTGTGTGTGTGTGTGTGTGAGAGGGAGAGAGAGAGAGAGAGAGAGAGAGAGAGAGAGAGAGAGAGAGAGAGAGAGAGAGAGAAAGAGAGGAGTCTGTGTGTGAGAGAGAGAAGGGTCAATGTGTGTGTATATGTGTGTGTGTGTGGTGTGTGTGTGAGAGGGAGAGAGAGAGAGAGGAGTCTGTGTGTGTGTGTGTGAGAGAGAGAGAGACAGAGAGTCTGTGTGTGAGAGAAGGGTCAATGTGTGTGTGTCTGTGTCATAGCCCACTTGATGGTGAAAACAGAGAACAGCTTGCAGGAGTTGGTTCTTTACTTGCATCATGTGGGTTCCAAGGATCAAACTCAGGTCAGCAGGCTTGATGACAAGTGCTTTTACCCACTAAGTCACCTCCCTAGCCCTATACTGATGTCTTTGGTGTTTGGTAACTAGTATGGTATGTTCTAAGTACACTCCTTAGTGGAAGCAGTGTGTGTGCTCTGAGGAGCCCCGGAGGAAGGTGTGTGAAGCCACTGCCTATACACTGGGGATTTGTCTCCTGTCTGAGTGGCCAGGCTGTGTGTGTGAGCTCTGTCAGATCCTTGCCAGGGCTGTAGCTCTGAGCACTTTCTTTTCTAGGGTGAGGAGCCCTTTGTAACATGAATCTAAGGCTTACTTTCTGTCTGTCTTTTCTGTTGTTAGCTACGATCTTGGTAGAGGGTTTGAATCTGTGGGTTCACTTCCTCATTGTTTCTCAGGGCACTTAGTCATCTCTCTTACCTACCTCTGTTCTTCACAGGTGTGTGTGTGCGTGCGTGCGTGCATGCGTGCGTGCGTGCAGTTGAGGAACCAAGTTTGCAGTCATCTGCAGCAGGCCAGCCACATGGGAAGCAGCCTTGCACACACTCGAGTGCTCTCAGGAGAGGCAGGGTCCTGTGTGCTAGCAGTTGGAACACCACTCCTCTTAGTTTAGTCTCTGACTACTACTTCTATGAAAAAAGGGATGGGACAGAGCTCTGGGGACAGCAGGGTGCCATGCCACATTTCACCTGACCTGCCAGGATGGATTGGCACCTGGGTTTCTTTTAAAATTGAAGTTTAGCGTCTACAGTAAAGACCAAAGGAAAGAGAGTAGGCAGACAACAACAAAAACCCAGAAACGAAGGCACAACCGTGTGTATGCTTGCAGCGCACCAGCGCACAGGGATTGAGCAAAGCCTGTGTGCTGTCCCTGGAAGCTGGAAACCCTCCTGTCCACATGTGGTCAGAGAGGTTCCAGACTGAGAGGCCTCTGATGAGCTAGTGAGACACACAGGCCCATAGTGCACAATAGAAAAATCAATAGTGAGTAGAGGTGAAAGAGTCTTAGCTTGCCTTTATCGAGCACAAAGAAGACAGACTGGCTTTCCCGGTGGTTTCTGACCAACGCTGAGGACTCTTCTCTCTCTCTCTCTCTCTCTCTCTCTCTCTCTCTCTCTCTCTCTCTCTCTCTCTCTCTCTCTCTCTCTCTCTCTCCTTTTCTTTTAAGATGCTATTATAGTTTAGGATTCTTGGGATTGGCCCCGCCATCATCACTGCCAGCTGGTACCCGAGAGTGCACACAGTTGCCAAGAAGGGAAAAGCAGAGCAGATTAACACACACCTTGGGCTTTGAGGCGGGTGAAGTGTCTGCAGATTGTGATCCTCAGTTCTGTGCAGAGTTTTTGTTTTTGTTTGTTTGTTTTTGACTTTCAGAAAGGAAATCAGTGTGACCTGCCTCCCCCGCTGCCCCTCCCCCGCTCCAGCTTCTAAGCTCCCCCTTTTCCTCGTCCTTCTCTTTGTCTACAAATCTACTGTGGCTTTATAAGGGATTCCCTTCCGTTTATGAATGAATGAATGAATGAGTGAGTGAATGAGTGATGGAAGGGAAAGACTGACTGAAGAGGGTCAAAACCAAACTAGCTGTTGGCTGGCAGTCCACAGCATGGGCCCTCTAGCCTTGTCAAGGAACTCTGCCCTAGCCTTGTTTCCTTAAGCTTAGCACCCCCATCACCCCTCCCACCCCGCCCGCCACGCTTTGAGCTTTGCTTTCTCTCCCGTGGAGCAGAAGAAGCTTGTTTCAATCCTCCCAGCCCTGCTTTTGCCTTTCCTTCCTGTTGTTTAAGAAGAAATCTTGCTCTCTAGATTTTTTTTTCCTTTTTTTTTCTTCTGTCTTCTTTTTTTTTTTTGAGGCTGGAGCCTCCAGAGCTGATGGTTTCTCCCTGCTGGCCTCTCTCTCCTCCCCCCCAGCCCCCCTCCCTCATGGAGGGTTCATCCAAAGTTCGAATCCAGACTCTGAACAAAGTGGCGCAGACCTTTTCCTGACTCCTCACCCTTTGTCCTCATCACCCAGTGACAGACAGGAATCAAATGCTCAGGGCCCAGCAGCGAGAGGGGCAGTGGGGGAGGGAGGAGGAAAGTTCACATTAACTGGCTGGGCCTTTAACTTCCCTGGAAAGGGATGGGGGGGGGGGAGTAGAGAAGAGGAGGGGGAGGAAGAGGAGGAGGCTGGCAGCGGCAGGGGCCCCAGGAAGGATTTTTGTTTAAGTTTCCCCAAGCACACACTGAGCATTCCCTGAGTTTGCAAATGGTTTCATCTGGTTTCTGTTTGAGGAGAGGGGAGAGGGTGAGCAGCTAAAGGGAGGGTTGCTAGCAGGGGTGGGGGGTGGGGGTACGGGGAGCCCTACCTAAAATAGTACCTGTGTGCCTGTCTTCAGGCATCTGGGTTCTACAGTAAGAAAACAAATTTTCAAAGATCTCAAGATTCACCTTTTGGAGGTGGATTACACATTTCAGGACACCAGAGGACCATAGAGCAAATTACTTCTTCCAGAGTGCTAAATGGTCCCCAGGTGCCCTGGGAAGAGCCCGTTTACCTCCAAAAGGTGAGTTGTTTATTGCCAGAGAGTAGAATATTGGCTGTAATGCAGGCTCATCCATCCTTTCCCATCCCTGGGAGGTATTTAGGGTGTAGGTGATATTAGCCACCTGTCACCACCAGGAAGGGGGCTGACAGATATCTGATTTTCATCCCTCATACGGATGTATGAGGAGGAGGGAATGTGACTTTCCCAAGGTCTTAGAGTGAGCCCCTGGCTGAGGTGATTTGATGTTTGTGCATGTGTTTGCATGTAGGTAAGTGTATATGTCTAAGCCAGACTACTTGCATTGGCTATCTTTAGGTACCCTTCACCTGTTTGAGACAGGGTCTCACTAAGTCCCCTAGGCTGGTCAGACAACCCCACTTGCTTAGACCACTACTAAGCTTTTTTCATTATTTATTTATTTATTTATTTATTTATTTATTTATTTATTTATTTATTTATGGGTTCTGGGGATCAAACTCAGGCCCACCTGCTTGAAAGGCAAGCATAACAACTGAGCCATCTCTCCAGCCTATGGATTAAATTTATATTCCAGTTGCAATGTTTTTGTTTCTTGGATTAAAAAAAAAAAAGAAGTATCTTAATGCACTTAGCTTGAGCCTCACCTGGAAAGTGTAGTAGGAAAAGATAATGTGGCCAACTTTAACTGGGAAAGGTGACCCCTTCTGAGAGAAAGGGCCTGCCTGTGAGCTCACAGGCCCAGAGCTTGCCCACTTGAACTGCTTGCTTTATGGACTCTCTCCTCTCCCCTCCCCACTGTGCCTCTGAGGTCAGGACTGCTGAGCCCCATAAACAAGCCGCGAGTGGAAAGTGAATAATGGAGCCTAAATTAGTGAGGAGGAAGTTAAATTGAAAGGTGCTGTTTCTGGTGAGCAGTAATGGGGAGAACAGCCATGTGAAGTCTCTCGGGGATGTTGGGACCAGGAGAGCTATTGCTTTTCCTCCACAGATGCTAATCATCACAGAGAGTAATAGACTCCTGGGATGTAGGGGTGGAGGGAGGTGTAGCGACTTCACGGAGTGGCCCCATGGCACCATGGGACGATGAAGGAGGTTAGGAGTGTCAGTGGATTGGGAATTGATCTACCATGCCAGGATTCTTGGGTCCTGTTTCTCCTTCTGATCACAGATATGCAAACTAAACAAAGAGGGTTAGTGATAGCGACTATTTGGATGTGTGATTACACAGGTTAATGCTTGCTGGGGTTTCCTGTCATTGACCATGTGTTGGATTTCATTGGAATGATCTTATAATCTACAAAATAATGTCCTAAGGTGAGAACCATTATGATTTAGCAGGTGAAACTGAGGCTTGAAGAGGTCAAATGACTCAGATGTAGTTAGCTTAGAGAACAGTCCTGTGTCCCTGTCATTTCAGCAAGATGCTCACCAAAATGGTTGGAATCAAAAGAGCATCTTACTAATAAGGATGCTGGGTAAATTGATTCTCAGTCATTTCATGCAAATACTCGAAGGAAAAAAAAAACAAAACACAGAGTTAAGGCTGCCTGGTGGAAATGATAGCCATGCCAGTACCGATCTAGTTTGAGAGAGCCAGCTTCTCAGAGGTAGCAGGCTTCATCTGCATACAATAAATGTTTTAATTACTAATGATCCTTTCCAATTAATTAAAAAGTATGTCTGTCATGGCACTGCTTTCTTGGCAGCATTTTTTATTGACAATGAGTTTGTACGCATATTTAAGCGGGTACGGTGACACATCTCCTCAATGTTTCCTAACCCAGGCTCAGTGTGGTTTAACATCCTGTTAACAGACATGCTTTCCTAACCTGGGGGGTTAAGAAAGGAGAGCCCTGTGCCCCACCCTGGACTTGGGAGTATCTTGCTGGTCATGCCCACATTCTGACCATGGTGGCTGCCTTTTCCTGGATGGGTGCTTCTTGTGATCTGCATGAGGCAATTTGCGAAGTTGGGGCCCCCTGTGAACAGGGGTACGATGTTGCTGCTGTTAGATGCAGTCTAGACTTTCCACCTCCCCTGTGGCACTTTTGGCAACTTGACAGGTATAATTGATGAGTTATTCTAAGAATGTGATTCCTGAGTAAGTCAGAGTGGAGCGACTGTGTTTCTGAGTAGTTAATGTGGCTGGGGGGGGGAAGGGGGAGGCGGATGGAGAGTGGGGGCTGGGAGGCTGGAGGGAGAAGGGGAGGAGGGTCTTTGTTCAAACCAAGTGAGGTACTAACTCTGATTCAAAGAGAGAAGAGTCACAGGGAATCCTCATAGAGACGACTGTGACTGAGGTATGGGAGTCAGGAAGTGGCTTTTGTAGCTCACTTCAGCATCCTGGGAAAGGCTGTGGAAGCAGCTTGGACAGCAAAGTGTCCATGCCCGATCTTCCTGTGTGTCTCACGGGAATGCCCAAAGCAGCTTCCACTGTGTCAAGAATTTGCTGCCTGTTTCTCTCTCTCCCTACCAAGATACTTCTGTCCCAAGAGTGTGCAGATTTGAGGTCATGCCAAGAAAAGGAAGCAGTCAAGGTCCTGTTCTTGGGTCTCCTTTTTTCACCGCAGTGCCAGAGGGTATAGGAGACAGCAGCAGGAGCACGATCTTGTTTGTTTCCAAGAGAAGGAAAGGGAGCAACTTTGCTGAAATTGGCCTGGCACCTACACATAATGCCAGAGGGAGCCAATCAAGATTTGTGGGATTGGTCCATGGCACAGGCTTCTGGTCCCTAAGGTCTTCTCTTCTTTCTCACCTCATGCACCCAAGGAGAATCTTTGTTTCTTCCCACAGCCCCCAACCTCCACCCTCCACAGCCTTTCTGATTGTGGACACTGTCCTCTGCTCCCAGAATGTTCTTCTCTGAATACTCAACTAGGGTGGGTTCCTCTGTTCTTCACTTCTCAGGGGACACTCAGAATTCCCCATCTCTGAAGTTTGTAGCCTTACAGTCTTTTTAAATCTAGCACCTATTTGTTGATACAGGCACCATTATACTATTGGATTTTTGAATGTCAGTGCATCACAGGGACCATATATTTTTCAAATACTGGATGGACTTCCTATGTACCACCTCTTCTCCAGAAGAATTAAGCTGTGCCCCCAAAGGTTACAGATACTGCATCTGCCCTGATACTCTCTCACTTTTCCTTACAAGTAGAGCAGAGAGTTGTTTAACTTGTATGTGACTTTGGTAACTTTTTTTTCCGTACATAAAAATGTGGCTTAACTGCAAACAGTGTTCTGAGGTCTATATGAAGGGTGAAGTAGGAGACAAAACACCATGACAATACTGCTTTCCTCTCTCTCTCTGCCTCCCCCCTCTACTTTCTTTGTTTTGGTTTTGAGACAGGGTTTCTCTGTGTATCCCTGGCTGTCCTAGAACTCATCATATAAACCAGCCTGGCCTCAAATCTGGAGATCTGTATGCCTCTGCCTCCCAAGTGCTGGGATTAAAGGTGTGTACCGCCATTGCCAGGCCTTAATTTTTTGTTTGTTTTTTGTTTTTTGCATTTTCTTCCTTGAAAAAAAATATTATTTTATGTGTATAGGTATTTTGTCTATGTGCCTGTGAACCACTTGTGTGCCTGGTGTCAGTGGAGGCCAGAAGAGGGCATCAGGCCACCTGAAACTGGAGTTACAGCTGGCTGGAAACTGTCACACGTGTGCTGGGAATTGAACCCAATTACTCTAGAAGGCAGCCGGTGCTCTTAGCTGCTGACTAATCTCTCTAGCCCCTCTTCTTAATCCTTTAACTTTTCCTGTAAAGTATAAAGACTGTTGTGTTTTGGGGATGAAGATGCCTCCCACCTTCCCTCGTATAGGCACTTGCTTTCCTCATCTTAGTGTTTCCCTTGGCTTTTCAGGGCTCTCTGGGTATCCCCTGTTCTTCATTTTCTCAGTGGTGTGGGTATGACCTCCTTTGGGGGCCATCAATTTTCTTGCCTTACTCCTTTTTGCATGCCATTCCAGTTGCTTGTGTTTCCTGGCATCTCCTGGGAGTTCATAGCATAGTTTTATTTCTATAATAACTCAGTTTGCATAACCAATGGTTATTTCAAGTTACTTTCCTTTGTCATCACACATTAAAGGTGACTTTAGCCCCATTTTAGTCATGAGACCTTAGCTCTATAAAGGCTTGACTGCCCCCCTACACTTGTACTTTGCTCTGGGAAGGTCACTGCAGAAAGGCCAATAGGTTTCTAGAAACCTAAGTTGAAAATTTAGACTCCAGAAACTTAATTGCTGCATCCCCCAAATAAAAGCAACATACAGGATTAATTTTAATATGTATTATACTACATCTAAAATATTATTTCAACCCTTAACTAGTATATACATTATTAGAAATGTTTGTATTCTTTGCTGTACTAAGATTTTAAAATTTGGTGTGCATTTTACATAATTTCAAAGTAGACAGTTCTACTTTAAGTATTTAATAGTCATGTGGTTAGAAGCTTTCTTATTGGATCTTGCAGATCTGGCCTACCTATTTCAAAGACACTGACTCTCAGAAGTATGATAAACCAATGAAAGACAGGAATGACCTAATTCTCAATATAGTGCTTTTTTCTTTGTATGGTTTTCATTTATCTATTATCATGCAGTAGCCAGGTCTGTTCACCATTTTGCATGACTTGTGTTATATTCTGGCTCAGGCTAGAGAGGGCTTCACAATTAGTAGGCTTTGTCATAGTTCCTTGTCTGTCCCCAAAGTTCTGTTTTATTCTTTGCAGTAAATGAGAGAGTGTCTTGGTTCCTTGGCATATCTGTGATGTAGGGTTGTAGAAAGCCATGGATTTTCTGTCCTACAGAAGATGGTAGAATGGAGCTATCACTGCCCAGAACTTCCCTTGCATGTTCCTATGGATTTATGTATTACCCATCCACACCCCCAGAATCCCTGGAAACCATGAGAAGTGCCCTTGGCCAGTAGTTCTGGTATGCCAAAGGGCAGTGCCAGGAGAGCCATCTTCAGTAATGATTTCATGATGACAAGCTGGCCATAAAGTGATTGAGGATGACATAAATGATGCTTCTTCCATTGGAGAACAAGGTTACCTTGTCGGATGACGAAAGCGGGGACCTTTTGTTTTTTTCAATAAGGGAAGATGGGCCATTCCTTAATCTCCCATCTTTGGCACATTGCTGATATTCATTTGTTCCTTGTTGCCACCCAGCTGGGATAAATCTTTTGCAGGAGGAAATCTCCAAACCCACTGAATCGTACTGTCTGCACCGGCTTCAGAGAAACCTCCAGTGGGAAGTCTTGTTTATGGTGATAATGGTTATGGTTATGATTATTGACAGCCACTATTATAAACATCATTATTATTTAGTGTTAATCAACAGCTGTTTGAAAGGTGCACTAAAGAACACAGAATTAGCCCTTGTCCTTGCAAATGGGCTCATAAGAGAAGAGTGACAGTCAGAGACACCCAGCCTGGTCTACCTAGGAAAAATACATTCTAGGAAAATGGGGCTGACAAAATAAGTCCAAAGGTTATAATTTTTAGGGCTCTGGTAGAGTCTACTGTGGCACCCTGAACACAGGTTAGTAAAATGGAAAATAGAACTTGCCAAGAAAGAAAGTTGGTTGCTTTTGTCCAGTTACTGTTAGAGGGGATTATTAAGAACAAATTAGCCTGTTTCTTTTTTCTTTTTCTTTTCTTTTTTTTTTCTTTTTTTCTTTTTGGCATGTAGGTAATTTTAGACTTTAATTCACTGGTTAGTGTACCTTGTGTCTTTAATGACTTGAGTAGGCCTTAAAATATTTTCTGTGTAAAAAGGTCAAGGCAGAGAACATTTGGGTTTCAAATTGATGCACAAATCCAGGTTCTGATACTGGGCTCTGATCCTGGTAAAACTGGGCTCCATTCCTACATTATGAAAATGCTCCCTCCTTTAGGGTGGTGAATACTCCGGTTTCCCATAGTCCCCTGTGTTCACAAGTTAGTTATTTTTATTATGGACCTGGTCCTCCTAAAGGCATTTACATTTCTCAATCTTTGGATCTAGAGCACTGGCTCTCAACAGGACTAATTTTTTATCAAAATTAAACTATTTGACAGAGTCTGGGGACATTATTTTTTGATGAATATTCAGGCTGATTTCTATGATGTGTGTTATTTACATTTTTTTAGTAGACTGAAAATTATCAGTAGCTAGACTGAACTACAATATAAGCAAGGTTGTTTGGGGAGCAAATGTTTCATTTACCATGATTTGAACACATGAGTTAACTTCTCAGCTTTGATGTCTCCATAATATGGGGACATTAGTGATTGCATTCATAATATATTAATAATTATAGTATTGTTTCTGCCACTATCTTCTGCCACATTCTGCATAATTTCTTGTCCCATGTTATAAATATTATACTTTAGTTGAATTTGTGGCCTGTAACTCTGGGAGTTATTTCAAGAATCGTGTGTGTGTGTGTGTGTGTGTGTGTGTGTGTGTGTGTGTGTGTGTGTGTGTGTGTTGGTGCATATGTGTTTGCGTGTGCCTGTGGAAGCCAGAGGTTGAGGTCTGCCAGATTCTTCAGTCCCTCTCTAACTTACTGGTGTTTGAAACAGAGTCTTTTATTTGAACACAAGGCCAGCAGGCTTCTGCAATCCTTGCATTTCTGCTTTCCCAGTATTGGGATTACAGATGCCAGCTGTTATACATGGCTTTTTACGTAGGTCCTGGGATCTGAACTCAAGTGCACATGAAGATAGCACATTAACAAGTAAACTATCTGCCCAGCCCCAGATGCTTGCATCTTTTAAAAACACTACTGTAAATTCCCACCATGCCTTCTGGGTTTTTGTCTTTGGTCTTTCTGGTAGATAAAGAATCCTCTCCTCTTCCCTCTTCAAAGCTGGGTCATTTCACATTGGAGAGAAGTGGGGACCAATACATTTGCCTTCCACTATCTGAAGGTTTCTAGTGTACATCTATCTATCTGCTCCAATTCATAAAGATGGCCACTCTAAAGAGATCCATCTTTGGGAAATAAACTAGGCTCATGCTCAGAGGTCTCTCTTGATTATAGGCATGTCCCCTGACCTTTACTTAGATGACTTGGAGCCTATAGTCATGGAAAAATGTGATCCCATTCGGCCTTGACATTCATTCTTACCCCTTTCCAGGCACTAAGTGTCACCCTTACCTACAATGTCCTGCTGCTTTTATTTTCTCCTCCTCACTTTTGAAGGACTACTTGGGCAGCCACATTTTTCATAAAGAGCTTCATACCTGAAATAGCTTGACATTTGTGTGGTGCCTTGAACTACACAGCACATTTCATTTATATGCTCCGATCTGACCTTTCAAACCACCTGGAGGTTGGAAGGAGAGGTCTCATTATCCCCTTTACATAAAAGGAAGTCATGCTGGATTGCCTGGGGTTATCCACCAGGTACCTACCTGGCCAAGCTTGTCTTTGAATACTGGTTTGTCCTGGCTCAAACCTGTCCTATCTAACCCCTCCTGATGGACTGCAATTTTTTTTGTCATTCCAGACCCCATATAAATTCCCACTTTTGTTTTTTACTTCTGATTTTTTTTAAAGGTGTTTTTGTCTGTAGCCCAGCCAGTCTGTTTTCTTTTTCCTTTTCATAGGCCATGTCTAAACTCACTGTGTAACACTGGTCCTCCTTGATGCCACTGTGAACCCCATTGCTGCTTTTTTTTTTTTTTAGTTGATGTTGAGCTATTCCCACAGACTTCTTCTTCTTCCCACCAACCCCTCAAGTTTTGTTTCTCTTTCTTTCAGGGGGGCTCACAAGTGCTAAGCATATTTTACCATGGTATTCCCATGTAAATATTCTATCTGTGGCCTCATCTTATTTTCAGTACTTTCTGAAGAAAGGCTAATAGTTCAAACCCATTATTATTATTATTATTATTATTATTATTATTATTATTTGGAGGTTTGGAACTTACAGAAGCTCTATTGAGTGGGTCTATCCCTCTGTGTCTGAGGAAGGCATGGGGTCCTGAGAATGGGTACAAGTGGGAATGGAGTTTAGATATAGGTGTTGGCTATCAGGGTACTTGCCACTTTCTCACCCCATTAAATCATAGCAATATTTAGTGAGCACAGCCCTCCAGAAGGCCTGCCACCCTAGATGAGAAGATAGGAAATCTATTCTAAATGTGTGTTCATTTTTGTTTTATTTTTCTTGTTGGTTTGCTACCCTTTCAAAGTTCTTCTACCCTCCCCCATCCCCCACCCCCACTGTTTCTCTCCTTTCTTGTAAAGCTTCTATGCCCTTTTGATATAAGTCAGCAAAAGTTGAAGGTAGTGTGTTCGGGACTAAGAGTTCAGGAAGAATTATTTTCCAAGGCAGATCTTAACTCATAGCTGCCAGTTAAAGGGCATTGCCAAGGCTGGCATCATCTGAGCAATGTGGGCATCTTTCCTAAGGTTTAGGACTTGTGGTGCTCTTGCTCCATGAAGCTCCACGACTGTTTGACCTGAAGTATTATGGGAACGTTTGGATAGGATACACAAGTCAGGACTTCCCCATGAATGAGAAACCCAAAAGGTGGTGCAGGGTAGATGGCTTTCCTGGTAAAGTGCTTGCTGTTCGAGCAAGAGGACCCCAGTTCAGTTCTCAGGACCTACATCAAAAGCCGGTCTCTAGCAAAGGTCTTTGGGGCTAACTAGCTTTGATAACTTGGTGAGCTTTAGGGTCCCTGAGAGACATCTGGATTACACACACACACACACACACACACACACACACACACACACACACACGTACATACTTACACTGCCCTGCCCCAACTTACTATTAAGGATCTATCTGGTCAGCATTAAAAAACTCAGCCACTACTTCTCTGGCTGTTAAAAGCCCAAATGCCTTTCCTTTGCTGAGGTACCACAGGATCTTTGCCACAGCATCATTCAATTAGCTAAAGCCCCGGTTAAACACATCCTTAAAGAATTGCTTTTTGTAGTCCTTGCTGTAGTTCTTGGCTCTAGATTCCATCTGTAAGGTGGCATGGCCATCTCTAACACATTCTCCTCTACTCTCAGAGTAAAGACCAGTGCAGGACCAAACCCACCTACCTGTACATATACCAGTCATCGTAGGCTGTCACCTTAAGACTTAAAGAACACTCACATTCTGAAAACTGGATCTTTCTGCTTACAGAACACACATGGAGGTAATGCCTGCAGGGCTGCTTTTGAACTGGGTCAGATCGGCAGTTCAGCAGCTGCCCCTTTAGAGTGCCCGGGCTAACAAAGACCCTGTGGTTGCCATGAACGAAAGGAAAGAGGAAGGTGACAGGGCTCTACTGAGGCCTTGAAAAGCCACCAGAGGTTTTAAGAAGTCCCAGGTCATTGTCACTAAGCCAGTGCTTAAAGGTGTGGTGACTTTGCTGTCTCCTGGAAAAGGCCGCCAGTGGCAGTGGGTTGCCATCTCTTATGAGCAAAGTGTGCAGGAGGAGTTGGGAAAGATGGAAATCCTGACCTCAGAGTTGTGGAAGGGTTTGGAGTCCTTTGGAACCAGGCAGCCTACCTAGTTCCCCAAAGTGTTCCCCAGCCTTGGGCACCTGCCTCGCTGCTAGCTGTCTGGCTCTAGAAAAGAAAAGGGTTTACACACTGTATTGAGATTCTCTGAAGACTGACTTGCCCTGAAGCCCATGCTGGAGGGACTGAAGGCAACTTCTTCCTCCTGAAGGGCTGGAACAATTGTCCCTTCCAGGCTGAGAACTGCCTTGATTCCTTTCAGCCACCCCAAGGGTGGTGATATAGCCCTGAGGCTCCAGAACAGTAATCCACACAGCTAATCCATTTAGGCAAAGCTGTTAGTTGAAAGGTAATCTGGTTAGATTCCCTTGTCCCATCCTCTGGTTTCCGAACAGAGCAGAGGGACTTCAGTCTGTTCTCCCAGACTCCTGCGACTTTGCTGAGATTGCTTGACTCTTCCTTCGGCCTTGGCATAAAAAGCCACCTGACTTGTTCTAGGTTCTGCTTAGTTACAGGCTGTGAGGCTCACTGTGCCCATGGGAAGGACGGAAGAGCAACAAAGCTTGGGAGAATGATAGAAATGCTCACTAAAGTTGACCTTGGATGGTCCTACTCTGTCTGCCCCTTCACCTGGCTTTAATACCTGCACTCAATTTCAGTATTTATTTATTTATTTATTTATTTATTTATTTATTTATTTATTTATTTATATTAGCTCTTTAGCACTCAGGGAAAGCATCCTGTTAGCTTTTGTTGTTGTTGTTATTGTAATATTAATGTCTTTCTGCCTCTGCCTATATCTATGCCTATACTTTCCTTTGCATAAACACAGCTTACCCCAAGCATGAGCAGCTCTCACAGAGAGTTTCCATACATCTGTCATGTATCCCACACCCCCAACCTTGCCCAACAGCCATAGCTTCCCACTGGTTCTGTGTCTATTGCACACGTCCCCAAGACCCCAACAGACACCCTAAAAAATACAACTAAATTATTGCCTTGCACAAGAGGGATTTTGCTTCTGAGAGAGCTCCCCGGGCTTCTAATTTCTCTTAGATTTCTTCTGTCCTCAGAGGTCCCCTAAGGTACTTGTAGAATGTTTGCCGTTAAACGGTTGTAAATTAGGGGCTGAGTATATGAAGCGTTAATGAAGCCTGGGATTGGAACCATTCCACATCCCCAGGCTGCCGGGTTTTCAGTCCAAGAAGTCGTTTGCTGGAGGCCTGGGTTCCTGAGTGTCAGGTTTCAGCTCCCCTTTCTTCTTTCTCTTTCTTGCCTCCTCTCTCCCCTCCCCCCCTTTTGTTTCCCAGCCGTCCTTTTTCTCTTACCTTTTTTTTTTTATTGCTCACCTCGTTCCTTCTTCTAAAACCTACTCCCCCATCCTTTTGGATTTTTCTAAAGGCAGCTAGCTACAAGGAACACAGTGTTTAATGAAGCCAGGAAAGCAGCTTTTCTTTTCCTGCCTGAGACAGAGCCAAAAGAGTTTATTCTATTTTTTTTTTCTTTTAAAATTTCTTCTTTGTGTATGTTTGCCTCATTTCATTCTCTTTAAGCCAATGCTGGAATTAATTCACGCAAAAGACAGTCACTTTGAATATGTCCTTCAGCTAAACAGAGTAAGAGAACTTTCAGGTCTGCATTGGACATTAAAAGTAGAGAATAGATTAACAGTGTCCTAGGGCCTGAAACCATCAGAGGGCTGATACATTTATGTGGTTAAGTGGAAATACAAATTCATAGCAAGATATGAAGAAAACTATTATGTGTTTCTAAGAGAGTGTGTGTAAGTCACTCTGGTATGTTTTTAAGCTGCAGTGTGTAGGTTATACAAAGCACTGTATGTTTTAAAAAATAGACTTACAAGTTCAAGTATGACCTTTATGAAAAATTCTTTTATACCCAAGAGGATGCTTGTGGTGTCAATGAATTGTAGGATGAATGCCTATATGTGGTTTCTCGGGTTCCAAGTGCTTTCTGTGTACATGTTGAGTTATTTATTTTGGTTTTTCGACACAGTCTATCTGTGTAATAGCTCTGGCTGTCCTAGAACTCACTTTGTAAACCAGAGTGGCCTCAAAATCACAAAGATCCTCCTGCCTCTGCATTCCAAGTGCTGGGATCAAAGGCATGCACCACCACTGTCTAGGCTACCTTTGAGTTTTAGTCTTAATCTGGTGTGTGCCTTTTGGTTTAGAAAACATGCAGCTGTACCTATGAAGCAGTAACAAGTAATTTCAAGCACACACTACTTACTGATTGTGAAGGGCACGTAGGGCATCATTTTGTTTATTCCCTTTGTGCTCCCATTTTAGGAAGAGGGAAAGTGTGTATCACAGGTGTTCTATGATGTCACAGAGCCACACTGTGCTTCTTGTTTGCCCTTGGGCTTACCTGTTTTATTTGCTTTGTGCAGTGGTCCATTCCCATCAGAATTCTGCAGTGGTCTCATTCCTAACAGTTTTTGGGTTTAACATCTGATGCACTTTCACTCTCATAGCAATTCATTCATGCATTTAGTAGTAGTATGTATTGAGTGCCTGTACCGTACTAGGTTGTCCTACTATTCCAGACAACACACAATGACAGCTGCTTGTCCTGGGACCTAACGATTCAGTCCTCAAAGAATTGGGAATGGATGTGGCATCTCACTCCGTCCTATAATGCATTGCTTATGTGATCCACTTAAGATCCGTATAAATAACTTATCAAAATAGCCATAAAGGACTTGGCAAACAAAATGAACCGCTAGAGAAGACTGCATTAAATTTTAATAGGAAGAATTCTTAGTAATAAGTAGGAAACACATCTTGGCATATAGCTGAGTCATTCCTTTGAGACTTTTCCTATGACCTCCTCATATCAAGGACTGAGGTTTTTTTTTTTCTTTCCTTCATATTTGTGAAATACTGCATTTTTAGATAAATTATAGTTGTCTGCCACTCTGTTTCCACATAAATAATGAAAGAACCTAAAGAATTGAGAATGACAAAAGATTCACCCTCTTGTATTTTTTTTTGTTTGTTTGTTTTGTTTTTGGAGATGAGGGTTCTCTGTGTATTCCTGGCTCTCCTGGAATTCAATCTCTAGACCAGACTGGCCTCCAACTTGGAGATCCACCTGCCTCTGCCTCCTGAGCGCTGGGATGTACTACCACCTGGCACCTCATCTTCTTTTAGCAAATGGTTTATTTTCCCATGTCTTCCTTCTCCCATGTCTCATACTCATGGCCTGTTATTCTTTAATTATTATTATTATTACATATATGCTTAGAGATTTGCAGATTCAATCTGCTGGGTCTGTATAGTATTGCTCATATGAATTTTTTTTTTTGACTGACCACTTGTTATTAGATAACCAATTAGGGGTTCATTCTTGGGGAAGACTGATTGTTTCTGTCTCAGCAGTTAATTGTCTGTGACTTTTTTCAGGGGTGGGGCCTTGTGAGATTTCCCCATCAATGTTGGTATGTCAACAACTGTTGTCATTGTTCAGGTCTTATTTAGGCTACCATATTGTTGATATTACATGGATGCAGATTTCCTGTCATATATAGTAGACAGAATTTCATAAAGGATGTCCTGGTCCTTTGGCTCTTACAATCTTCCCACACCTTCTTCTACTATGTTCTCTGAGCTTTCTGTGTAGAGTTCTGCTGTAGGTGGTTCAGTTGGGGTTGAACATTTACATAGTCAGTTGTTCTCTGCATTATACTAAATGTAGATTTATGTAATGATCTTTGTCACCTTAAAAAAAGTCTTTGCTAAGAAATGAGACCTACACTTATCTGTTGGTATAATAAGAATTAGTATTTAGAATGCTGTTAAAAATTGTGCTGGTTTAAGAAAAAGGCGGTAGTATGTTCTCTAGGTTCCATGGCCTTACCTGCCATGGGTAGTTAGCTGACTAGGTTTATTAAGACTAGGCATGGATTCCCTTCTGTTGAGTGGATTTTGAGTGCAGTTAGGTGGCTAATGGCTGCTGCTGTTGCACCTTTGGGGATATCTTGCTGTGCTGGTCATTGTTGTGGTCCACCACATCTGATAATTGATTACTTTTCTCTTTTGGCAGCTTAGGTACTATGAGAAGTCAGAGAGGTGGCTTCTAGGTCAGATTCAGCTGGGGCAACCAAGAGCAATGGCAGTGGTCTATATTATTTTGAGAACCTCTTGGACTTTACTGCCCAACAACTCAAAAGGAGGTTTCTCATGCCTGGTACCTATGTTGTTACATGGTTTACAGCACTCAGGGGGAGCATTATCACCCCTAGTGGTGTAACTTCCACAGATATTTGCTCAGCATGTGTGTGTTGCCACTCTAGTCATAATAGCTAGGAAATGGAAAAAGCCTAAATGTCCTTCAACTGACCAATGGATAAAGAAAATGTACAAATACAGAAGGAATTCTATTCAGCCATAAAGACAAATGAAATCTTGAAATTGGCAAGTAAATGGATAGAAAGAGAAAACAGTGTGTTGAGCAAGGTAATTCAGATTCAGAAAGACAGTGCTTTCTTTCTTACTTGTGGATCCCCAGCTACAACTCTGGATGTGTATGTAACCTGGAGTAACCACAACAACCAGGAAAATAAAAATGAACCATGGGAATGAGGAAGGAACTCTAGAGAGGGGAATAGTAGGACACAGGTACTGTGAAGAAGATAATATGAAAAATGAGGGTGGGGTGGTAGGGGTAAAGGCTTTGGCTGGTGGGGAGGGAAGAACAGAGAAAGGGAGGAAAGAAATATAAATAATAGTAAGGATGTTTGAAAATGCTGCAGGGAATCATTATTTTATTTTTACCTAAAATTACATATAATATATAAGTATGTGTGTAAATATGTATGTAAATATATATGTATGTATATATGAAGTTGTGCCTTTCTCTTCTTTTAAAGTAGGTACAATATAATCCCGTCAATTCAAGCCCCTAGGTTTAAAGTGTTAGGTGATTTATAAAGCCTTTTCATAAAAAGCAGCTGACTAGGTATATAAATAATACAATGGTTAAATTATTAAATAAATATTGAGCATTTAAATATGTAGGGTGCTGGGTTTATGTACTCAAGGTAGCCCCAGGGTGTACAGAGTCAGTTGAAAGAAATAACTTCAGAGGCTTTGTAAAGTAAGCAGCATATACTTACATACCAAGTCCAATTTATTCCCTGGTCTGAGAAGCAAGTCTTGATGAGGCTTTCTTTCTGTAGATGCAGTTTATTAGTGTTAGTGTTCATGTCTCATAAAGTTTTAAGATTTTATTTTTCACTGGAATTCTATAAATTTAGACCCCTTTGGTAATTCACACCATTCTCCGAATGTCCCTAAATTGTTTAGGTTTTATTGCCCCTTTCTTCGCTGTAGCAGTAAACAAATTGCTGACTGTGACGATGAAGAAGATGGTGTGTAAGGTCAAACCGGTCCCTTTCAACTTTAAAGAGTTTAAAAATCATCTTCATTATTCAAGTGTTATAACCTCTTCTTTTAAATATGTAAAACAGTTTCTATCTTCCAGTCCCTGTAGCAAATAACTTCTGCAGTGGATCTGTGAATCTGGTAGTCATCATTACATGGCATCCCCTGTTGTTTGCCATTTCTATGATAACAGGAACCACACCACATGGCAAGGACTTCCTATTTATTTAATGAAAGGCAGTCTGTTACTTGCATACAAAAACTTGAGATACCTGTGAATTTTATGACAGCTGAAACATAGGCCTCAATACTGCCTTATCTTTGAAACAACTTTCTTTTAATTGAAGAGGAATTTCAGAATCTTGTAAGTGGTCTGTATATAGTGATGGGGTAACTCATTTTGTTATGAGGTATCAGGGAAGAATTTCAGCGTGCTATCGAGTGGGGTTTCTGGATTGTGAAGAGTGATAAAAGGGAGAGGAACTAAAGGATGGACTGGTGTCTCACCAAACTGAGTACCTTGCATGGGCAAAGACAGTCATAGGACCAGATCAACAGGTCCAGGGCATGATAGGCACAAATTGACTATTTTATACCACATTATACCAAATTTAACATGCAATGTGGAAGGAAATGAAATATTGTGTGAGAGGTTTGGGGAGAGAGAGCTGAGGCCAACACAAGTCAGGGTTGTGCCTTAAGGTTATTTTGGGGTTTCTTTGGAAGATGGACTAAAGTATGGGGTGATACTGGGGCGGGGGGGGGGGGGACGACCAGCTAGAAGTGAGAGTATGGTAAAGCAAATGAATTACCAAAACCCTTTTGGAGAGTACACTTAGAAGGTGTGCTGATTGGACATTCTGGAGGGTAGAACTTTAGAGGGTATACAAGATTGTGAGTAGCTGAGGAGACCTATGGAGGAAGGAGAAAGGGCTTCTACGAGCCTGCTTTTGAGCAGCTTATGGGATATCCAGGTGGAAGTGTCTAAGTAAGAGCTGTAATTATTGTATCCTGGAGATAGAGGTCAAGACTTGGATGTAATCAGTGTAAGTGGCCACTGAGTTCTACTGTGGGTCTCTGATGATCTAAGAGTGTTTTTTTTCTGAAAAGGCAAGGACAGGACAGGACCCTGAGAGTATAAAAATTGCAAGGAGGGCAATGGAGGGAATGAGAAAAGGAGTCTCAGAAAGGCAGGAGAGGAATTTGGAGAAACGGGTATTTTGATGGCAAGGAGGCAGAACTGTGATCGCAGCCATGTTACTAGAGGCCACAGGCTTTCCCTGGGCCCTTCTGTGTCTCTTACAATACCCATATGGCTGCCAATTTACAGCCTTTTTCCCAGTAATCTATAAGCTCCCTGAAAATGGGCAGAATGTAGTTGATCTTTGTGCCTCAGTCTGGAATGGCGGATAGATTTCATCCTAGTATCAAGTCTGACTATTGTGAGTCCAGAGTCTTCAGAGAAACACTAATGAATCCATTAGTGGGTTCTGATGTGGATTCAGGATCCAGGGCCGATGGCAACTTGCCACACATTTTTCCTTCTCGGTGTCAGGTACTTGTTCATTCATTATTCACTAGATATTTACTGAGCACCCAGCGTGTGCCAAGAACTGTGCCAGGTGCTCAATAAATGTTGATTGAATAAATGCTGAATGGTTAAAGGCTTTGATATCTTTTATACAGTATAGAAAGGGACCTCACATTGGGTAAGCAGGCCGTGAAAATACGGCTCAGGCTAGCTCAGCGTGGCATGCAGCAAATGTTGCCCTCCATGTGTAGAGGCATAATGGTTAACACAAAATCTGGTTAATAGAATTGCAGCTGTTAATGATTTTAATAGAGTGAACTTTATAGTTCTGTAAGTGTCTAGCTTTACTTGTGGACATTTGCATCTCTACATGAGTACTGCAAGAGGCATGGTTAAATGTTCTTGTGACTTTTGGGTGAATGAGGTCACGGGATTGCCGATTGTTTAACGGGTCAGCAGAGCAAAAGATGGAGCCCAGCTTAGAACTAAGGCTGACTTCTGCTTCACCTCTTGGAAATTATGACCCAGGGTTGGCATGGTCACTACAAAATATAACAAAACTCGTCAGTAGCTGCAAGGAGAACCAACTGCCCTGGGGTTTTCCATGGAGCCCAGTGGACAGCAGGCGGAGAATTTAGTGGTGGTGAAAGCTTGCTGGGAGGATGGACAGAAGCCATCGGCTCCCAGAGGCACTGTGGGCTCCTAATTCATGATTATTTTTTCTCTGTAGCTAATTTTTGTTAAGTATAGGAATTCCAGGAATCTTTCAGGGATTGGGGGAGACTGCTCTCTCCTGAAATATGAAACATCTGTTCTTGGTCTCCTTGGAGCTCCACTGTCTGGGGCAAAAAACCAGAAGAAGAGTTGATATAAAACAGACGTTGCTTCAAACAATACCCCCCCCCATTCATTAATGAGAATATAAATTTAGGACCCAAGGCGTCAAGAGTGTTCATGAGGGTTCTCGAAGTACTGGCTTTTTCTTCTTCTTGTCCCCCTGAGAGAGGGAGAAGAGTCTAAGAAGTGTGTATGAGTACGAAGGCTACTCCCTGTCACCCACTATCTATCTATCTATCTATCTATCTATCTATCTATCTATCTATCTATCTATCCATCCATCCATCCATCCATCCATCCATCTTGTCAGTGTTCCCCTCTTACTAACCATAGGCATGAATACTTAGGGGATAGATAGCAGACAGAACATACTCAACATCCACATCCATGTAGGCAAATTCCTGAAAGGACTGTTTCCATGTCCTCACAGCTTTCTCTCCCTTCTCCTTGGAACCTCTCCACAACTCATTCCTCCCCTTGGCTCTTTATACATATGCGTTCATGCACACTCCTCACACACTCTGGATTCCCCAAGGTCCAGCTGCTCCAAGTGTCTGGGGACTACTCTTTGGTTGCATCAGTGCCAGTCATGTGGGTTACATGAGACCCTCTGTAGTTTCTTGATGGGGTTTGGCAAGAGTTTGAGGCAGAGTAGGAAAAGGAAGACAGAGAGACCTATCCCTATTTGGTTATTGTGTACCCTAACAGCTAATCCAGTGCCTGCCATGTATTAGGCATTCACTCTTTGCTCAGTAAAGCACAGTGAGCAACTAGAGGCTCCTGTGAAGGAAGAGGAAGGGCATGGGACAGCCCTTGAGTATTTTTAGCAGAGAAAGATGCCCTGTGACTGGTTGATGGTAGAGACATCAGACATTCTCTGCTCCAGAAACTCATTGACCCAAAGGCTTGGTGCAACCTCATGGATACAAGTTCAAGGGTCCAGCCTTCTTTTCCTGGACAGCTCCCTTTGTTTGTAAGATACAGTACTGAGGTCATGGCTGTCTACTCTTCTGCCTTCTGTGTCCCTGTGTTGCTGCTTGGCCCCATCTCTAATGAGCCACTCTGGCGCCAAGAATGCTCCCAGCCATAGAGAAAAATACTCAGGGGACTGGAATTGTGAGGGACAAGTAAGCTCTGAGCTTGGAGGGTGGTCGGGGGGTGGGGGTGGGGTCTCCCTTGTCTTCTTTGAAGCATGGAGGAGCTGGTTCCAGGGCTCTGTGGGAAAGCCTTTTGAAAGATGGTGCAGTTGAGCCATGGGGCACCATCCTGCTTTAGTTGAGGGGTTCTTGTTTTGTTCCAAAGAAGACATGGTGGGGCTAGCATAAAAGCAGCAGTTAGCAACTAGGAACCCAGTGGTCTGTATGGCTGCTTTCTTAATTGCTGGTGAATTAAGCCAGGGAGGCATGAGGGGTGGGTGGAGAGAGCTGCTTTGGGAGGTTAAGGTCCTTGTGGAGTGATGATGGGATTATGATTGGGTGGGAACAAGCAAGCAGAATACCAGAAGAGCTACCCACAGCCAGTTCCATGCTGAGCCCCTCTGTTCTCTGCCTTCACTCAGGCCCCTTGTCCTCAGTGATCACAGAAGTGGCATCTCCCTTGAGGAGCACTAGCTGGCTGGCCAAACCCGCCTGGCTCTCATGCCAAAATGATCTGCGCACATTGGGCCTTGGAGGGCTTGTTTGCATGCTCTTCTTTTCTTCAAGTCTGAGCTGGGAGATGGGGAAAGAGAGAAAAGAGAAAAATCAAATTAAATGTGTGTCCAGCAAAATGAATTGTGTCTCCAGTCAGGCTGGCTTCCGTTTGTCTAGCTTTTTATTTTCTGAACTTTTGCCCACCATAAATCCTTTCCCCTCTCCTTTTGTGTATTAAAATGTTTTTATTCTCTGTACCAACACTTCATCCTTTGGCTGGTCTGTGTCTGTCCCGGCTCTGTAACACACCCCATATTCTGTCCTTTGTCTCCTGATTGGAAGGAACCCCAGTCCTTTACTTGGAAACTTCTTTTTTTTTAAGTTTTCAGAATTTTGTTTCTTGTTATTGTTGTGTGGTTGGGGATTCTCTTTGCCCTTTTTGAGGTGGGTCTGCCCTTCTAGGTGTGAACCATGTTCCCATTTCTGTCTTTAAAACAGAATTGAGACCCTGCACATAGTCATCAGGGCTCGGTCCCCTCTCTGTTGTCTGTTTTGGAAAGTCTCAAGAAATTTTAAAAATGCTCTGGACTTCCTTGTCCTTGGGTTAAGCATTCCTTTGCTTTGAGGTATGGCATAAAAATTACTTAGGAGAATAAAACCAGGGGTGACATACCCCACAGGAAGTGGGGACCTGGGCCTGCCTGATTCTTTAGCAGACACTGGAGTCAGGGCCTGCACTGTGCCTGGCCTCCCACTAATGTTTCTTGACTCTCACTTTACCTCCAGCCAGAGGAGAGCTGACAGCCTGCAACAATGGCCGTCTTTCTTCCAGCAGGACCACTGTTTTCATAGTGTCAGGTTACACCCCAGCCTCCCCTGGCCCATTTATAACCCTGACACAGGCAACATGATGTCATGTTACTTCTTTCAGCATCTCAATGAGGGAATTTTTAACCCCCCAGGTCAGAAGAATGATAGCTGATTTTTGCTGAAATGAACCATGGCACAGTATAATATATGGGCTCCCATATTATACCCTTAAGATGGTGGAAGCGAGGGGGCGGGGTTGGGGAGGGGGAGTGTCTTGATCACACTGGTGTGGGTCAAGAGTGAGGTGTTTTCCATCTTGGATCTAGGGAGCCTTGAGACTTGTTCCTGACTTTGCTGACCTCTAATGCATTGCCTCAGTGGCTGAAGGAGTAATTGGGAATTGGGAATGGAAGGGACCCTGGGGAGGGTTTCCCTATGGTGGGTCCAAGTAGCCCTGTGAGCAGTGCTTCTGGGCTGTGACTTCCTCATCCTCCTGTCCACCAGCTACCTGTAGCCTTTTTGTGGCCAGTACATGCGACTATAAAAGGACGCAGACTAGTGCCATGTCTAGGACTTATCATTTGTTCCTTTTGAATCGAAAGGCACAACATATTCTATAAGGAATGTCTGTATGGCATTCACCAGGAACACAAACACAGGGGAGGAAGAGACAAGAAAGCTTCCATTTCTCCCTTCCCAGAAGTGATCTTGTTACTAACAGTGTCCTGCTCATGAGAGATGGGCGAATGTGACAGTGAGGAACACTGGGGACAGAGTCTAGCTTTATTTAGTCTGACCCCGATATTAACTGGCTGAGTAAATCTGGTAAGTTATTTGAACTCTCTCTGCCTGACGGGTTAGGTATGAGGAACAAGAAAGGTTTACTTACCTTACAGGATTGCTGGGCAGATCAAATGTACCTAATACACACCGTGTGTTTACAGCCATAGCGGATATCACATGAGTATTTCCTTGAAGAATTTTTTTGCCTGGTGGTGGTGGTGGTTCACTCCTTTAATCCCAGCACTTGAGAGGCAGAGGCAGGCAGATCTCTGAATTTGAGGTCAGCCTGGTCTATAGAGTGAGTTTCAGGACAGCCAGGGCTACACAGAGAAACTGTCTCAAAAAAAACAAAAGCAAAGAAATCTTTCAATATACATGTATTGTGTATGTATATAGATAGTAATTCAAGTATATTTTCTTTCCCTATCTTAAAGAAATGCAAATGGTAAAAACAAAAAACCATACTATGAGCACACTTTCTTTTATAAAAGTGCAGTTTCTCAGCAATGTGTATCCAAAAGATGTAGGTGGCCCTCACTCAAGCCTTATGCTTCATATTTTGATCCATAATATTTTGTAACCATATGTGTAGGCAAGTCATCAGTGCCATTGCTTAGATATGTATTTCAAACACCAGACTGGACTGGTTCCAGAAATCCAACTGCTTTGAACTTGTCACTCTTCTGGGAGCAGGTCGCACCCTTTTGTGGACTGTCAGCCTTTGCACTGTGTCCTTTGCTTGGAATGCATTCCCTGTGCTCTGTGCAGCCTGGCAAGCTATGCTCCTCCAGCTACCAGCTCAAATGTCAAGGCTGCAGTAAAGCTATTCTTAACTCCTCCCCTCACCCCTCCAGGCTCATCCTGGGATCCCCAGAGCTTGGTCTGTGTGTCTCTGTCCTAAGGTGTGTACACTGTGTTCTTATGATCTGTGTGTGGGTGAGCTCTGACTCTCCCAGGGTGAACACAGCTGTCAGCACAGTGTCTGTTACCTAGTTCATGCTAAGTGGTGTGTGTGTGTGTGTGTGTGTGTGTGTGTGTGTGTGTGTGTGTGTGTGTGTGTGTGTGTGTGTGTTTTCCAACAGATAAACTAGTATATATTTTTGATGAACACAAGGCAGATTTTCTTCTCCTGTTTCCATCTCTAGAGAAAGCAGGGAAGAAATGCAGAACTCAAACTCCACTTTAGGACTTGACCACTTTTGACTGTAAGGCAAGATTTCCCTAAAGAACACTCCATTTAAGTCTGGGGACTTCTACAAGATGGACCCTAAAGCACTTGGAGCTCCCAGAATGATCTCCAGAGGACCTGTCAGACCTCAGTGGTAAAATAGGAACTTGGTAGAACCTCCCCTGCCCAAATATGCTTAAGAGATAGCAGTCTGGGTGGGATCTGAAGCCAAGCATAGTGGAATCCAGCTCACAGACCATTCTTTCCTTCCTAGAGTTGAGGTGTGGAAACTGTTTTTTTTACAAACCAGTGGTTCAGCCCTTCTCCCTTTACAGTGTGTGATGTGACCCAACCAGCACACACCTCCGTTTATAATAGAGGCTCAGGAGCCCTATGAGGACAATGATGACAGCTCTTCCCTTAGGTAGCTGTGATATCTGCTGTGCTCAGGGTTCATGGCAGCTGGTCAGCCAGCAGACACCTCCCTTTGCTTCCTACTTGGACCAGACACCCCCCCCAAGTAAACCCCCCCACAAAAAAATCTTTCTCATTCCTCCTCCCATGTCTGCCCCACCCCCACTCCCTCTGTCTCTGTTGACATGTGACTTGTATCATTGGCAGCATTCCTGCCTGGATCTTGATATCTGCCAACTGGCCGATGATGGGTCTGAGATCCCACTTCCCTCTGCCTGTTTTCACCCTCTGAACTGTGGAGGCAGCTCATAAAACATGGGCTCCACACATTTTACAGCATTCAGCCCAGCTTCTCACAGAACACATGGTAATGACAAGCAGGTTTCCCAGGGGCAGAGCCAACTGGGGGCTCAGGCTGCCTTTGTATGCCATGTCAGGTGGATTGTGACCATCTCTTGCTCTGGCTGTCATTCTTGTGTAGAGAAGATATCTCAACAGTTTTCGTTTCTCAGGAGGTCAGAGGACATGCGTGGAAGCATTTTTCCCCCCAACTGGTAGCCCATTTCTGACTGTAAGAAAAATGTGTGGGGTTGGATCCTGTTCTTTTTATTGGCCTGCAAGTGTTACCTTGGTCTTATTGAATGTGGTGCTTCTACTTCTAAATCACTCATCTTTATGACACTGAATGCAGTATCTTTGTCCCGAGTTCAGTTTCCTTCATGCTAGTAGATCTAAGAATATGAAAGGCATGAGTGTATTTTTATATATCAACATTTCTTTCTTTCAAGTAAGGCCCTCTGCTCAGGAATATGATTCCTGACCTTATGTGGCACAGGTCCCCAGCAGAAGCCAAGTGCTCAGATTCCAACTTTCTAAATGTTAGATACCAAATTGACCTTTCTGTGATCAATTTGTTTAATCCAGTGTTATTAAGAGCCAGCTGTTTCAACATCGATTGGATCAATGTAGTGGCCCAGCAAAGCAGTCACTAGACATGGCCAAAGGAACTAGGAACTAGACTAAGTGTGTGTGTGTGTGTGTGTGTGTGTGTGTGTGTGTGTGTGTGTGTTCTGGGGCAAGGGCTCTGTTAGTTAGAACACCATTGAATTGTACACACCACAACTAAATAAAACCCCAGAGACAGTTATAGATGGTCTATCACCAGTGAGAGGGGTGATCCTAGTACTGTTGGCTTTGGGTTTTGGCTACCCTGGCTCCACAGTCCTGGAAGAATCTTGGAGGTAAAGAGCCAGGAGTATGGGAATCTGGGAAGGAAAAGTATAGGGGTATTGGTTACATAGGTGCCTTCCATGTGCTCACCATGGCAGTCTCCAAAGATGAGAGCCCAGGGGTTGGGATAAAGAAGGCAATCTCTCTGGCTTTTTCCTTACGGGCCTATGGAGCTGCTGCTGGGAGTCTCCCGCTAGCTTTCAAATGATGGCCCTGCAAATCTGGGGCTGCTTCTCTGTATGAACATGCCTGGCAGTTTCAGATGTAGCCAGCAGTGCAGGGGACAAAGGGCATACCATTCTTGCCTGTGTCCTTTTGGTCCTCTGGCGTTATCTCCCAGGCTTCCTGAGGTTTGTTTGTTTTGTTTTGTTTTGTTTTATGCCTCCAGGGCCTCCTCTCTACTTCTCATCTGCCTCCTCTGATGTGTATCTCAAAACCCCATTTTCTGATCTGTATTTTGACTTTGATAGGAAAAACTAGGCCACATAATAATACCTTGCAAGGATTAAGTGCTGTGTTGGGTGTATCTCCCCCGAGAAATGTATTCCTGGGAGGGTACCAGTAAATTGAGTTTAGTTAGCTGAATCGTGTTTTACAGAGATTGAAGTTCTTAACTTAGAAATCTCTTCTAAGGACAGAAACCTGACCAAGGTCGGCCATCTCAGCCTCACTATGAGATTTTCAGTAAAGATTTAAGAAGTATTTTTTTCCCCTCTCATGAATTACAAAATAAAAACAATGTAAGAGAAGAAAATTAACATTTTGCTAATGTTAGCTGAAGGTGGTATTATATTCTTGAGATGATCCAGTTCCTTGAATTGTAGTAGCCTAGTCAGGCCTGGTGCACAGACTGGGAATCCTTGGTACATGGAAGGCTGAGGCAGGGGGGTTGCTAAATTCAAGGATTACCTGTGCTATAGAGCAAAGGCTAGTCTAGGCCGGGCAGCAAGATCTTCTCTCAAATTATCAAACTGCACGAAGACTGGGATTGTAAACCAGTGGGAGAAGGTTTTAGGGAGCATGTGGAAGACCCTGAAATCCAATCTCCAGTCCCAATAAATAAGCAAACAAACAAGCAAATGAACGGATAGTTATTCATATTTATTGCTCCTTATCATGTAGCAGGCACAGTGATAAACTCACTGACATGGGTCATTTCCCAGAATTCTCATCAAGACTTTTTGAGGAATGGTTCAAATAAGGAATTTGTTCAAGATCATATAGCTATTAAGAAGACGTGGACTTGCGATTTGGTTCTATTGGAGACTGGCTTCCAAGGCCACAGTTGTAAAACCTTCCGAGTCTACTGCTCCTAATAGGAAAAAAAAAAAAAAAAAAAAAACAGTGTATCTTCATTAAAATTTCTAACTCCTTAAACATGCAAGCCATTGGTTTTGTGCTGGGATGCTACTCTTCAAATGCCTTTTGAGATGGTAACTGAGGCTCTTGTCTGTGGCTCCTGAGCTAATGAGAACAAGGTGATGAGGTCCAGCCCCCTTAGGAGTCTGTTCAGTGGCCTGAGATTCAAGGCCACAAAATTAACCTTTCACCTTGGCCAGCTGCCTCGCAACCATATGCTGCTGTTAATCAGAGGAAATAAGGAGGGTATTGTGGAGAACATGCTAGAGCCACATTACCACCACCCTGAACCCCACCCAAGATTTTGATCAGGGAGGGGTTCAGATACATTAACTTTCTAGTTGTTTGAAACTATACATTATTGCCATTAAAAAGAAAAAAAAAAAGAAACTGAATATCATTTACTTGTGGGTGTGTTTAGTTTTTGTATGAAAAGAGAAAGCATTGTCAAGTGAGTTTAGGAATTAATGAGTTTTCTTAACCATAGAGTTCCCTGAGTCTTAATATGTTAATGTCTCCCAGATTATTAATATTATTTTTGTTGTTAATATATTGTAAATCTTCCAGAAGGCTGTGCATTGTGTAGCAGCATTTTTCAGAATGTATTTAACCGGAGGACCTCCCCCCCCTTTACTTGATGCCTAGAAACATACTTTAGAAAATATGTGTTTAAGTGTACCTCAGAACTAACTGAATCCGAGAGTCCCTGACCCTTCTACAGTCTTCAGTCTCTATGGCATATGTATTTTCATACACCTATATGCTTACTCTCATATATTTCCCAATAATCTCAATTTTACTTTACCGAAAAAGAAAAAGCCCAATGAGGATGCCATATATATTGATAATTGGTTGTGTTGCTTAGAAAGCAGTGACAGTCGAACAACAACAAAAACCAAAAGCAAAACACTGTATATTTGGCAGACACAATTTTCTTTTCAATATTCTCAATCTGTGGTTGATAATTCGGTTAAGAATCTGCAAATGTAGGTGGCCAACAGTATTTGATCTAATTAAATATCAGATGTCTTTCACGTTGCAGGAAAGTTCTGGAGTTTACATTTCTGTGTGTGTCTCTCTCCTTTCAGCCCCTTGTGCCCTTACCACCTAAGTGCTTTTGCATCTCCTGTTTCTTCTTTTTTCTGCCCTGGTTTCTAATCAGCACACTGTGGCTGGCCATAGTATGCTTGTGGAGAGAGTGGTGGCTCCTGCAGGGACTAGAACCCAGATCTTTCAGCTCTGGCCCATTTCTCTTTCTGGCAGACTATGCTGCCTCCCAGTGGACGGAGCACTTGCTGGGAGCAGGCATCTTACTACTGCTTTGAGTCTTCTTCGGAAGGCCCTTTTGAGGTGAATTGTAATCATTTCCTTCCGTTATTGTACGTTTATAAAGTGACCTTGTCTTAACTCTCTGAGAAAGATTATCCCCACACACACCTCCCTAAAACGAGTTGGCCGCATAACTGAGAAACATTTAAGAGCGCTACTTGTATGTTTTAAGAACAGACTCTAAGTTGACTTTCCTACAGAGATCAGACTCCCATTAGGGGTTAGAGAGACCCAGCCTCTTCTTAAGCACAGTGAGAGACCTAAAAAGTTTAAATGCCCTTGAACCTGGAAGGGAACTACCTCCTGCCTTACTGCACATTTTCTCTCTTATTTCTCTTTCAGTCTACAGATCCAGTGCCAATTCCGGTGATCTTATAATTTGGAGAATACATGAAAGAATGGGGGATAAATTTTTACTTTCTCTGTTCCTGAAAAATTATACCCAAGTGAGCAATCTTCATGCTCTATCCCTCAGTATTACTTTAGATGCTACTCCAAAGAACAGTAGGGCTGCCAAATTCAGCTGGGGTTTTTTTTAACGGAGCTCTGCTTCAATAATCCTCTCACTTGCCTGAAGAATTCATTATAATGAAATAAACACATTAGGAACGCCTTGGTCTTTTACATCTCTAATATTTATAAAGTGCCGAGTCTGCCGAGGAGAAAGCAGGTGGGTCCCAGCAGTCAGCTGAAGGGATGTTGGTTATGTTACAGAATATATGTGTCCTGATTAGCCCCGACTATAGATTTGTATTGTTCTTCATCCATTTTGAAAGGTACCTAATTATGAATATTGAATGTTCTGGCTTTTAACACAAGGCACTTACCTTTTTAATTGGCCATTGGTTTGTGCTTAGGTCCTAGGTATCTACACTGGGATTCAAATGAAATGGAGAGGTAGTCAGCAGGAAGAAGGGGACATCATAAAATGATCAAGGGTAATTGAGTGGAAGCAGAGAAAGTTAGGGTTAGGCCAGAGCTAGCGAAAGAAGTGAACTCTTGGGAACGTGGATAGCTTTCGGCTGCGTTGCCAGATTGTATTTGGTGCTCACTCCCCAAAAGACACTTTTTAACTCTCTCTCTGGCTGGTACATTTGTACACTGCATCTTGCCTCCTCCATGTTCCCAAACCCAGAGCCAGACAGCGCATGGGGGTATGGGGCTCTCCCTGCACAAACTTGGCAGGGAGAGAAAGACTGTTAAGTGAAGGCTAATTGGAAGCTGCCCCAAACTGTACTCTGTCAGACCTACTTACAGGATCTTTCAAGCAGCAAATTTACTGGTTATTCAGCTGCTGGGGTAATGTGTGTGGGGAATCAGAGGACAGTGCTCCAGGGGTAGATAATGCCCTGGAGGACCAGCCACAAAGGACCAGGCAGTGGTACTTCCAGAAGCTCTTGACACATGGACTCCTATTTGGTCTTCATCCTTGGTATGAATTCTCAGTGCTCCCTTTTATGGAAAGAAGAGTTTACCTCTTGTGTATGACAGAGCTTTCCCTATTCTTGTGTAAGCCATGCCCTCCCTCTAGACAGGCACTTAGATGCACATTCTTTGCCCATGCCATAACCATCAGCTAAAGAACTACCAGAAGGTTATCTGTGGATCTTGTAGTTGTTCCCAGTTAAAACAAATCAACCTTGCCTCAGATCCCAAAGTAGGGCAAGGAAGTTTTCTCAGCCAGAAAAAAATAATATTGTTGGGATCTGGGATGCCTCTGTGAAAGCCTTGGGGCTTTACACCCTGTTCTGTGTACCAATCCTTCCCTTCTATCCTTTAGGCTTCTCCTCTGTGTCAATTTTTTTTTTTTTAACTTACAGATCTCTCCCCTTCTTTTTTGAGATAGTTTCTTACCATGTATACCTGACTGCCCTAGAACTCACTATATAGACCAGGCTAGTCAAACTCACAAGGATCCATCATCTCCTTTACTCCCTGAGTGCTGGGATTAAAGCCATTTATCACCACACCCAGCCAGATCACTTTTAAAAACATTTACACTTTTAAAATATATTATTTTGTATGTGCATGTCCATGTAGGTACACACATGTCAGAGTACATATGGCACATGTGGAGATCAATGGATAACTTTTGGAAATTGGTTCTCTCCTTCCATAGTGGGATCCAGGAACCAAATTCAGAAGATCAGATTGGCACAACAAGTGTTCTTACCCACTGAGCTATTTCATTGACCCGGCCTGCAGAGGTCACTTTGACCCGTTCCACGAAGTAGTCTAAGATCGTCTTTTCTATTGGTAACTGTGTCTGGATCATCTCCACACATTCTACCATGTGCTGGCCAAGAACAGTGCAATGAGAGTGGACAAGGGGGAGAGAGCATCCGGCTCAAAACACTTACAAAAGGGTGGGTAGAACTGCCACTGTAGATCAGATTTGTAGGGTGCCTCTACCTCTGCTTCTGCCCCTCAACAACAAGAGTATCTTTGAAAACAAATCTTAAATAGAATTATTGCTGCTTTTACATGTTGAGTTTGTAACCATCATTACAGTGGGGGGGGGAATGTGTGGTTAAATTGTGTTTCATTTCTAAGTCAGAAGTTGTGAAATAAACAGGGTGAAGACCCAAAGCTGCTTTAGGAAATAGCTGTATTCCAGTCCTTCAGAAACATGCATTGTAAAGATCCGCACTGCACAGACCCAGGGCATTTGTTTAAAGCAGGTCTCAGAGATGCTGTTTTTGAAGCTGGTTTTGGTATAATTCTGCTGAGTTCTGACTTTTGCATGTTTCCAAATCTGGGCAATTCTATCAATTTACAAGTAACTCTACTAACTAAGCCTTTGGTTTGTGTGTGTTTATATATTTGCATGCAGGTATCACTTGTGGATGGATACACCTGTGCATTTATCTCTTTTCCTGTCCCACCATCTTGCCCATTGACATGAGTTAGGGTAGTGTCTCTAACTGCATCCCTATAGTTTAAAGACGGGTCTGGTACAGTGTGGGATATTGAATGTAGGATTACTTTTGTCATTACCAACTTAAGGTTTTGAGATAAAAATATTTTCCCCAGTTTTTTAAAAAAATCTTTTCTCTTTATAGTTTGCCTTTTCTTTCTTTTCTCCAGTGGGAGAAAAGAATTAGCTTCTTGGAAACCATGATGAATTTCATCTGTCTAATAGGGGTGAAAAACTTTGCAAGGAACCACTTGGGAGTGCTCTGTGGGGCTGGGCTATGGGTATATCCTAGTTCTTGTAGGTTGTGTTGTAGAGGCTTAGCTGCCCGTCCCACAGGCCATCTGGATGGAAATAATGATGAATTGAGACCCTCTTTTCTGATGCCCATTCTCTTTTTTGCCATGATGAATCCTATTGAGAGTCCAGTGTTCACCTTAGGCATGGGGAATAACTCCCTTGAGAAAGAGGTGGAGAATATACCTGATCAGAAAAGTTTCTCTGGCTCTGGAATACAAGCATTGAACTTGGGGTTCACAACATATGTCTCCTGATTCTGCTAATAGGAAAGGCATTGGGTTGCTGTTTTCTGCCATTCACCTCCATCCATGTTCCCTAAGAATGATAAGTCACTTCCACCAATTCTGATCCAGAGAAACAACTATGATTCACCCTCCCTATAAATGAGCCCCGATGTTCTAGCCTTAACACATCAAGTCAAAGATTGGTTTACTTACCACAGGATACTCATTCAGATATTACATGGACTGCACCTCCAGGGAGAAGACTTCCATTCAGGGGCTACCAAAGTTTATTAAGCCTATCTTCAGAGATGTTATTAGTATTGATGCTTACATTTGCTTGAGTAGATTTTCTTTTCACTATGGCAAGTGAAAGGCAAGACTGGGCTGGAACGAATCCCCAAATAGGAGAAGACACCATGTTAGGAGGATCTGGCTTCATATAGTGGTTGCTAGATACCTGTGATGGGATTTTTGCTGGTCATTCCAAGGGAGCCACACCACTTTCTTTCTTTTTTGCTGTCAGAGTCCATTGGGAACTTCCAACAATCTGTATGAGAGTCTCAGTCTCAGAAAGTAGCCTAGAAATGTTGTGCTTAGATAACTGGTCAGATTTTAAACTCTCAGTCTCACACTTGATCTTCTCACATAGACTGACTAGATGGGTACCATTCCCCTGCGTGTTTCTAGGGCTGCTTTTTTGTGTCCTCAGGCTGTTACCAAGGCACACTGCACACTTGGACTGAGTGCACAAGCAGTGAAGTCATATCTCCTAACTCTTTCAAATCCACCACCCATCACAAGCTCACAACTTGACTCAACCAAATACTTTATTCTCTCCTTGCCCTGTGAATTCTATCCACCACAGCTAGACACATTTCCGTGAATTAGGAAATGCAGTCTAGGTGACAATTTAAAACCATAGCCCTCAAGCCACATTCCTGGTGAGTGCTCACATGTGCCTGACACTGTATGTATAAGTAGCAGTTTTATTCTGTTTCTCTAATGACCTCTCTCCTCTCTGCACATATATGCTCATGATCTTTGGAGGTAAGCCCTGTCTCATTACACACATCACCATCATCAATGATTCACACATACACATACCATACACACACACACACACACACACACACACACACACACACACACACACAAGGAAATGGGAGGGGACGTCTCAGAGGCAATGTTAATAAAGGCCCTTCTGAAAACTAGAAGGAAGTTAACCCAAGTAGTTCCTGGTGAGTGCTCACATGTGCCTGACACTGTATGTATAAGTAGCAGTTTTATTCTGTTTCTCTAATGACCTCTCTCCTCTCTGCACATATATGCTCATGATCTTTGGAGGTAAGCCCTGTCTCATTACACACATCACCATCATCAATGATTCACACATACACATACCATACACACACACACACACACACACACACACACACACACACACACAAGGAAATGGGAGGGGACGTCTCAGAGGCAATGTTAATAAAGGCCCTTCTGAAAACTAGAAGGAAGTTAACCCAAGTAGTTCTAATAGCATGCAGTAGTGATTGTCTGTAGACTCCTGTACCTGGGAATGAAGAGGAGGTAGACCAGGATTGTAGGACCTGTGTTCATCCATGATTTAAGTTCTCTTCAGTGGTTTCTTCTTGTCCAGGAAAATTTAAAGACTTCTTCAACTTGGGCAAGGTGAGAACCTTTTAGGCTCTAGGCCCTTTAAAGGTAGGAAGAAAGGAAGAACCCCTAGGAGTCACCTTTGTGCCAAGCAACCATTGGGCTCCAGCATCATTGGCTTGCTGTGCCTCCTTGGAGTGCAATATTTCAGGCTTTGTTTTTACTTCTGTGTTGGTCTTTGCCCCATCACTCTCTGTACTGTGTTCCCCACTTCTCCATGCCTCTTGGTTCCTGCTGAGCCTGCCTTGTGCCTTTCATTACTACGTTAACAAACTCGAGTCATGCCTAACGAGGACGCCTCATACGTTATGCTAATGATCAAGAGACATGTTAATGATATTTTAGAAGCCTAATTAGTGGAATATATAACTATATGCAATTTGGTAATGGACTGTGACAACAAGTTGTTAAAAGGGGACTTGACAAATCCAGTTGCATGTGGCCTCAGACAAACAGGAGCTAAGAATGGATGAGTGGTTATCAGACAGGAAGGTAGAGGGAGGGGGTGTGGATTGGGGGTGTGAATACTCATGTGTACATTTAGACAGGGGTCAGTCTTTCTTATGGGTAACACCTTTTTCTTATCATCCTTTCACTCTCCTAAAACCACCAGGCTGTCTGTATCCAAAGAATTATTTCCCAATGTTTCTTAAGCAATTGCTTTCCTTCCCATTGATCATACTCATGTATCTTTGTTCGAAATGTTATTTTGATTATGTTATTCCCCACAATATCGGTACTTGTGATTTGTAATAGAAGATGTACACGCAGAAGATAGGTTCTCGTGCCAGAAGGAGATTTTATTGTGTTATAAACCAACAATCAAGACTGTGTGAACTGGGAACTAATCAGTATTGTGTCTATCAACATTTTTGATCTTGTTGGTGGGAATGCAACAGGGAGCAGTATGTGTAAAGTCAGTCAGCTGTTTGAATGTCATTTTCCCTCAAAGAATGAATTGGTTAGAGGCAGATATTCCCCCATGCTGAACTTCTCCTGGGCTGTGGGTCCTGGTGGTGTGTGTGTGGTGGTGGTGGTGGTGGTGGTGGGGTGCCAGGGGGCACTATAAAGTTGCTGGAAATATTTGGGAAACCCATGCATACACCAAACATTGCAATAATGTCATGTACATATGCAGACATACATGCACACTCATGCAAACACACAGATAAATATACCTCCTAAAAGTCTTTCAATTCCTGAAATGCTGTTGTGGTTGATGAAAAGCACTTTTATATTTAAAAGGCAGCTTTCATCTTTCCTATCCACTTCAGTTTTCACAGTATCTTTCTCCCATCAGTGAAAGCTAAAATTACAATGGTTCTTTTTTTGTAGTAGTCCTTGTTATTTTTTAATATCGTGAAGGAGGCTACACAGTCCTACAGACTGGGAACCTCTACCTAACCTGTTGCCATCAGAGCTGCTTATGAGAATAGAAGCATGTAGCATTTACTTTTGACTATGATTTAAATTACTTCACTGATTTTTTTTTATATAAGAATAAACTTGGAGATATATTTCCAGAGAGTAGGAACCCCACCTCCAGAATCCAGCAGTTTTTACGGAAAGGTTTGCTACCCCAAGACCTGACATAAAGAAACCTGGGCACTGAAGTGTCTGGATGGTAGTTGCTTGGGGGCTTCAACTCCAATAACTAGCTTGCTTTTACTTTTTTCCCTGTGGCTAAAATGACCTAGAGAGGTAGGCACAAGGCACCGTTGTTGTGCACCCAGCAAAGCTTTCCGAAGTATGTATTCAGTCAGAAAATGTCTCAGAAGCATGCACTCAGAAAAGTTTTCAGCTCCTTGATGGATAAAGACAGTTACAGACACAAAGAGAATGTCTTATATTCTTGAAATGTATTTTATCAGGTTATTGGCAACAGGGTATATTTGTCATGTCTCTCTGGCTATTCTTCCCAGCAGTGTGCCCCATCCCATTAGAGAAGGTCTCTTTTGCTTTAAAAAAATGTTTATTGAGCACTAACTGTTTCTGGTCCAGTTCTGAGCAACTTTCCTTTGCTAACTGTTTGCTTCGAGTTTCCTGATGTGACTCCTTCTAGTGCATTCTTGGGACATGGGCCTGGGACAGAGGTACCTCCCACAGTGGGGGCTTGAATATTTCTCATTTTGACTTTCTGTGCTACCTTAATGGTTTCATTTTGAAAATAAAGTGTAACTATCTGTCATTCCACTTATTAAATTATGCCCTCTTGACATTTGAGACCTTTCGTTGTTTTTGTTTAGACATGGCCACCATGCCTGCATGGATGGTGAAGAAATCCATCTTTTAAAGGGCAGCCACAGGTGACTCTTTAAGAATGTCCCAGGGAGATATACCTGAAAGAATGTAGCAGATTAAGAAAAAAAAATGTCATAGGGGTTTGTTCTGTGGTGTTTTTACCTGTGTTCTGTCTTCCCTCAACTCCCCTGATGGGAACTTTCTGTACTTGCTTTTTCATTTTTAAGACTTGGATACAGGAACTTTCAAAAATCCCTTCGTGTAGCCCTTACTTTTTAAAATAATTTATTTATTATTTTGTGTATGTTGATGTTTTCCCTGCGTGTATGTCTGTGTGAGGGTGTCAGATCTTGGAGTTTATAAGACAGTTGTGAGCTGCCGTTTGGGTGTGGAAGAGCAGTCCATGCTCCTAACCACTGGGATATCCCTCCAGCCTGTAGCCTTTAATTTTTTTAAATTACTTTTAAAAATGTATATAGATGCTTTGCTTGCATGTGTACGTGGGTTGCCCACAGTTGCCAGAAGAGGGTGTCAGACTTTCTGGACATGGGATTATGGTTGTGAGCCAGTATGTTGGTGTTGGGAATTAAACCTAGTTCCTTTGGAAGAGCTGCCTTTTGTACCCTGTGAGTTCAATGTCCTCAGACTTTAGGTGAGCATCATAATCCATTTCCCCCTTGCCTCTTTCCTCTGTGATTGTATTGATAAAGCACTCAAAACAGACCCCGTCTGGACTCAAGCTTCTGCACTTATGTCTGCTCTATGCTCCTAAATAAAAATGAGACTCTGTTTTGAGGCGGGAGATGGAAAGGAGGAAAGTTTATAAGTGAGTCTGTGGGAAAAGCACATTCATTATCAATGTCTTCCTCACCGACTTGTTTGAAGCCAGGAAAATTAGCAGTCACTTTGAAGCTCTGCAGACCTTTCATCTTTGTGTGTATGAGTGTGTGTGTTAATATTAAGTTGAGATTCTTTTTCTTGCCACTTATTTGGTTTTTTTCTGCTAATAATGAAATTATAATGAGATCCCTGATGGAATTTTAAAAAAACAACACCTCACATGAATTATCCCCTTCCCCCTCTCCCTCCTTCTGCCTCTCTCCAAATCTACTCTGCATAATAAGGCTTTGTTTCTACATCTGAGACATAACTGAGAGAGGCCAGGAGCTGGAAATGCACCCCTCATTGTTGTTTTTAAGGAACAGGACATGACATGCTAGAAAGTCTTGTCTTTCCTGTCCATTTCCCAGGCCATTGTCCCCAGACCTTTGTTGTTCCTCATCCCTGCCACCCCAGATTGGGGTAGGGGGGACAAAGCTAAGTACTTGATGTTTTGCAGGGTAGATGATGAATTTATTTTCAAATATATCACCTCCCCACCCCTCACAGACTTTAAAATATAGATGAGTATAGATGAGATAGATGGTATAGATGAGAGCCCTTTGTTTGGTGGTAAAGCGTGTGTGTGTGTGTGTGTGTGTGTGTGTGTGTGTGTGTGTGTGCGCGCACGCACACGCGCACGCACATGCACGCGTGTGTGCACTTGCACAAGGACACACGTGCGCACAGGTGATTTAATGTATCCAAACTTGCTGTGTAGTTAAGGATAACCTTAACTTCTGGTCCTCCTACATCCCAAGGCGTGCACAACCACACCCAGCTAATGCAGTACTGGAGCATCCAGTCTGGAGCTGTGAGCATGCCAGGCAAACACTTTCCCAACTGACCCACATCCCTGGTTCCCAGGACAAAACCATTTTTGTAGCATGTTTCCCTCCCTGTTAACTGGGATTCCCTCCCTCATTGTCTTTCCTTTACCAGTGCAACTTTGAATAGTCCCTCTGGTTGAAGAGGGCCTATTACTTAGGCCTGAGCTTTCTTCATCCAGACCCGGGTTTCTTCATATGGCCAAGTCTGCGGAGGAGATCTTAGAGGATTGATCATCATAAAGGATGCTCAAGGCAGACATATACTCTAATTTCAAAACCTATTACTGAGTTCTGCTCTGCTCTACACTGTAAGCCTAGACTAGTCTCAGATTTAGAAAATTCTTTCATAATCCAACCTAAATCTCTTCTGCTTTAGTGTTTTGTGTTGAGCCAAAGACAGCCTCCCACACTTTGCCCATCTTACTACTAGAAACATGGGCATAGAGAACAGGCAAGATGTTGTGTGCACTGCCAAGACAAGGTCTGCTCTCTGCATCTTGCTTGGCCCTTCTGATCAATGCTGGTGACCAATACCAGAGCCCAACTCCCTCCAAGTCCGGGCTTTCCCCCTCTTCCCCTTTCTTCTCAGCATTAAACAGGTGTGATAAAGCTGGGAATCTTTACAGTCGGTGATTTTATATCATAGATCAAAGTTCAAAGCAGAGGAATACACAGGAACCATAAAATTAACTGCTTTTTCAATTTTACAATGCTTTCAGTGATAGGGAATCTTATAAATTTAATATTAATTAAACACTTAGCTTTTAACCTCCTCCTGCATCTACTTTTGGCTGGTGGCTGGAAAAAATTAATTGGGCATCTTAAATCTTGCATTACTAACGCCTTGACAGGAGGGGTTTCAAAAGCACTTAGAACTCCAGCGGAACGCGCTCAGCGTATGTGTCTTTCCACTCACCTAATTGAAAATGCCTTTTTTTTTTCCTTCAGGAAAAATGAACCATTTGCTAATTTTTATAAAGGAAGTATAACTTACAGTCCCTTTTCATTGCCCGAGCCTGAACTCAGTCCCTTGGCACATTTAACACTTCACAAATGAAAGCCCTTGAACTTCGATTATAAGTACCTTATTGATTTCCTAGTGAGCTGGCACAGATGTGTAGCCAGCAATTGCCTGACCATTGTGTCACCTGAAACCTTTGTGTGCTCCAGTCAGTGGCAGCTGGGTAAGCTTGGCAGGAGCTGGAATTCATCTTGACCTTGAAGAATCCGAGCTGGGGACATTCGAGCATGGACCCTGGACATTGTGTGGAATGCAGGTCAGCAAGGAAAGGAAATCACATATTGCTTAAAGGAATTTCCAAGGGATAGGAATCCAGGGCTGGGAAGATGTTTCACTTGGCCAAGTGATTGCCATACAAGCATTCAAACCTGAGTTCAGATCCCCAGCATCCATGTAAATGTCAGATAAGGCAGTGTGCTCCTGTAACCCCAGTACTGAGGGGTCAATGGGACAGGATACCTAAGATTGCTGGACAGTGACTTCAGCTAGCTAGTGATCTCTAGGTTCAGTGATAGGCCCTGTTCAAAAATCACAGTGGAGAGCAATTGAAGAAGACACCTGACATTAACCTTTGGCCTCCAAATACATATGCACACATACACATGTACAGACACACATATGTGCATACACGAACAGGTATACACACATTCACACACACACGCACACACACACGCACACACACACACACACAAGAGCTAGGAATTTAGTGTGATATGGAAACTATACATTCACATTTTCTGAACTCAGATCTTTTGTAGGGTGACAAGGCATCTCTCTGGTGGCCAGATGACAGGTGTCCATGCTCACGCTTTAGAATTGGCTAAACAGAAGCAATAATACCAATTCATTTTATGTTGAGAACCTTCCCACCTCCCTGATGAGCTTGGAGCATCTCTCCATGCAATCTCATCTCCCCACCCCTTCCATTTCATTCTGAAGTCTACGACCATGCCTCTGAATGTACCCAAAGCTGCTTCCCTGCTGGGACCACAAATAGGAAATTAACAACTGGGAATCACAGCAAATAAAACATGGACCCTTCAAGACACCTTTCTGTACCTGTTTTGATCCAGGTGACTCAGAAAGAACATCCATTGCTTAGGGGTGTGGGGGACATAGTCCTAGCCCTGTGCTATGAGTTGGCCTGACTTATGGATAACTACAGTTGGATAAATTTGAAAGGGAAGGCTAAAAAAGTGACTTTCCAAATTATTAAAATTCTATTCTAAAATAGTTTATTACAGGTGTCTTTTATATCATACCCATCTTCTAGTCTCGTCTTCTTAGTTGATTGTAAACTAGTATGCAAAGTGATAATCCCAGAGCACATTTTTGGGGTAGAGTGAAGGACAGAGAACTTGCAGCTTTTTAGTCCTCTGACTCTGTTCTGGGCTCCAATCCTCTCTCTGTTCGGGCCTCTGACAGTCACCTTGACGGTCCCTAATGGCAGCAGGGAACATTTAATCCAGCTGTGAAATAATAAATGAGCTGTGGAATCCCCAGCCGAACCTGGGATCCTGGATCTATGCACCTGGCCAGTCTGCACACCCTGGGAGCCCTCCCGTTCTCCCTCATTGCAGCTGAGCTTTCTGAACCTTTTAAGAACTGAATTGATGGGATGTGGAATTTGATAGCCGATAAATTGAGGATATTGGTAAATTTAACAACTCTATTAGATGATAGCATTGCCAAGATCAGGCCTGACGTTTGCTTGTGTCTGTGAGTGTATCAGTGGAGGTCCTTTATGTATGTATCTTGCCGTTTCCCTATCTATCTGGATATATATGATATGTGGGGTGCTATAAAATTTTTAGTGCCTGAGTTTGGGTTGACCGCCTTATTACTCACGAGTGAGCTATACAGGTCTTCCTTAACAAGTGGCAATAAAGGCTTTACAACACCCCTTGCGCTGTCACATTTTTGTTTAGGCCACATATTGTCTTTTTCTTTTTAAGTCTCCCTTTGCTCATGTCCCTCTCAAGTACCTTTGTTGCCATGGCAACAGTTCCATCCTTTCTTAGGGTGGAGCGGAATGACATCCTCACTCAAGATCCTCTCTAAGTCAGTGCTGATCACAAATACTTAGGTAGGGTCAGGGCTGTAGCCCCTGCTTTGGTCGTCCCTGGCAGTTCTCCCTCTCCTTGATGCCTGAAGTTCTGTGTATCAGACTTCTGTGGCTGTCCCTACATTAATCATTCTCTCTGTCTCTGTGAACCAGTCTTCCAAAGAGTGGGAGGTAGCTGGTACCCATGTTCTAGATAGTAGGAAAAATATGTTAGTGTTAATCATTTTGAGTTCAGGTCGGAGGTGTGGACATAGCCCATGCTGTGGCCAAGGGAGTGGGGAGGGAGAAAGTAATTGTTCTGTATATCAAGGTTTGGTTTGTTTTGCCTGTTAGTCAGGTTCAGACCTTTCTAAGTGCAGGTTTAGGCTCTATCCCTGTATCCCTAGGTTTTGCTCCCATGGTAGACTTTCCCTTTTTTCAATGCATGCAATGTTAGTTTGCAAGAGAATCCTGCACCTGATCAAGTCCACTAATTACATCTATAGGGAAACTGAGGCCTGAAGATCATGTGGCTTGCTGAGGCCACATGTCATTTTGTCCTGCAAATCAAAACCCATGTCTCCTTGCGTCTGCTGAGATTTCAGCTGTACCATGATTAGTTGTTTCTTTAGAACAGAAATTACTGTCAAGCTAATTTCTTCTTGTGCTTCCTCAGCATTTCTGTAAAACATAGATGGAGACTTTGTGAAGGGACTGTTAGGCAAATGTTGACAGGTGGTGAGGCTGTCTTTCTTAAATTTCCAGTCCTTTTTCAGCAAGAGGTCGGTAGACTCTTGCCACTCCTTGGTGAAAGGAAGTGAACCTGGGACTCTGTTATTGCAGCCATTTTGATGGGATGCATATACGTAAGACTACATATACTTATGTATTTTCTTGCCACTCCTTGGTGAAAGGAAGTGAACCTGGGACTCTGTTATTGCAGCCATTTTGATGGGATGCATATACGTAAGACTACATATACTTATGTATTTTCTGTGGGCGATATTTTGGCTGCTTCTTTTATGAAAGGCAGTATGAATAAATGTCAAACCCCACAGGTGATGCAAGAAATATTATCAATCAACACACATTTGTCACAGAAAAGTGACAAAAGCACAATGTAAACTTTTGTTTTGCGCTTTGCAAAAGTCATTGAAAAAGCCAGTGCTTATGACCAATGGATGTGTGGCTGACATTAGTGAATTTAGATCCAAGAGCACCCTGGTGTTGACAGAGACAGAAAGAATGGGTGCTTCATTCTCGGGTTATGTGAAAGAGAATCCTGAACGTGATTTTCTTTTCCGAGTTTCCTAAATCTGAGTGGGAGATTTTCTGTGGATGAGTAATATGACATTTGAGGGATGTATAAGCCCTGCCCAGGGCCTTACTTGTTCTTTTCCACTCTGCAGCCCTGGTTTCTATATGGGCTGCCTGCAGCCGTAAGCAATTTGCCATTCATACTGTCAACCTAGAAAATGGAAATTATACTCATTGTCTCTTTTCTGCTACCCAAATACAAAGAAAACAGAGAGCTACCATCCAGTGGGTTCCTATCAAGCAGGTGAAATGAAATAATATAAGTAAAGGACATAGAATGACCCTGGCAAGGGTTGTTATTCCCACTTTTTAGATGGGGAAACAAAACCTTAGAGATATTAGATGAATTGCCCAATCTCCTGTGACTGGTAAGTGACATTTAGGCGTCTCTGATCTCATAGTTCATACTCTTTCCTGTGAGTCACACTGCCCCACTAGGTACTGGGCAATTATTCTCTTGTGCAATCTTTGGATCTTTGCTTTGATAATGGGCTTAATCGTCCTTCTATAACTCACATTAAAATGAGAGTGACGTGCATTTGGCATCATCATGGCAAAGTCGAAGTTGGCAAGACTCTAAAGCCACCTTTATCAGCTCCAGCAGCTTTCCTAGTAGTTCCATGTCCCTGACACAGTAGATTATGAACTAGCAGCACAGGGCTCTGAGGGCCTAGCAGAAGTTGTAGCTATGGGGTAGGACGGTGAAAGAGGGGGAAGAAGTTGAATACCCTTCCTATGCACAAAGTGGATGGTTCTGTATCTTGCAGGTTGATGTTTGTTGTTTGTGCGTGTATGTGTAAGTGTGAATGAGCATGTGTTTTCACATGGTTACACATTTGTCCTGAGTTAAAGTCAGAGGACAGCATCATTCATGGTCATTCATCAGTAGTTGTCCATTTTGTTCTTATGAGACAAGTTTTTCACTGGCCTGCAGTTCCCCAAGTCTGGCAGGCCATCAAGCCTCAGGGATCCATCTGTTGTTTCTGCCTCCTCACATCTGGGATTACATGCATGTGTCACCATGCCTATCTTTTTTATGTAGGTTTTGTGGATGAAACTCAGATTCTCCGGTCAGCCAAGTTAGCAGTTCACTTAGCATAATAGGTAAAACTCTCCTCTCCTCCTCTCCTCTCCTCCTCTCCTCTCCTCTCCTCTCCTCTCCTCTCCTCTCCTCTCCTCTCCTCTCTCTCCTCTCCTCTCCTCTCCTCTCCTCTCCTCTCCTCTCCTCTCCTCTCCTCTGCTCTTTTTCCTTCCTTTTTAGATACATTTTAAAAGCTTCAATCTGGCTAGGGTGCTAAAAGAAAGTTCAAGTTAAAATAAAATAGTATTGTAAATGTAGGCAGAAGAACAATTTTTTTCTTCTTCAGTATTCAACATGTTTCTGGGACAAGCAATGGTGTTTGAACAAAAACACCACAGAAACAAAACAAACAAACAAACAAAACAAAACAAAACAAACAAACAAAAAAAAACCTCTCAAAAACTCTCAGATTCAACTGATGAAGGCATTGGGGGCTCCAGAAAGGACAAAAACGTAAAAGAAGAAAGTAAAAGCTGTTACTTTGCCCTGACCTGTTTACAGATATAAATCACCCACCACAAAGAGTGACAAGTCCACTTACTTAATTCATTCTTTATTTTAGTTATTGGAGAAGCTCACTGCTGCTTAGCCTCAGGGCATATTTACAAGTGTGATAGGAAATAGACAATCCCTGCCATTACTGTTTACAATCTACAATAGATAATATATAAACAAGACATATTGTTTTTGTAGGAAGACACTCGCATCCAGATAAACTTTAAACAAACAAGAGGAATACAACACAGACTTGAAATCAGTAACCTAATAAGTCTTTTATAGCAAACCAGCAGTGAAATACAAATGAAGGAATTAGAAATATATTTGGTCCACATTTTATCATTTTCATGCATTATAAAAAGAAAGATACCCTCTAAAGGACAGACTGTTGCAGCAGAGTCAGGGACCAGGCTAGCAAAGCTGTGACTTGCTTGTACTATGAGCCAAGCTTGGGTAACACTCAATAACACCCCTCACCTTCATGGGCCATCAGCCATAGAGAGGCAAATTAGAGTGGTGGCATAGCCACAAATCACAGGCTGTTGTTAGATTCGGCCTGACCCCTAGCATCATTTTATCTGAGTCCTCTTGGATTTAATGTGATTCCCTTCATACCATCCAGTCATCTTTGGACAAATACAGATACTGTTATTGTTATCACCATGATTACTCGGCCTGACCTATGACCGTTCTGCCCTGAAACCGTGGGACCTTGCCATGGCTGAAGCATTCTTATCCCTCGCTGTACCTTCCTGACATAGCTGGAATAGGGTGGATGTTGTCAAGAAGAAGAGCTTCACTCTGTGCTCCTCCTGTTCTAGCCCCTTTGTCGTCATTATGCATCCCGCTGTTGGTGATGTCACCCATTTTCATCAAAGTGGGGAGGGATCTCTGTGATTCCAGTGGTAGACTGTGGCGAACTCAAGCTCTGGGTTAAGAGTAGACTAGCAGCTTGCCAGCTCCCAGCGTGGCCTTCCTCCTCCTGGATATGGAAACAGAGGGAAAGCCATCTTCACTGATCTTCCCTATAGAGATTTCCAAAAATTTATGAAGAAATGTCGTATTAACGTAGAAAATGCACTCTGTCCACAATGGATTTGACAGTTTGCATCCTATTATTTTCCTTCTTTTAATCTATGACTTTGCAACCCCACCCCTCAAACCAAACAAACCCAAAACTTTATCAAATAATAGGCAAGGTGGAATCTGTAGTGTGGACCCTTGGAACATGGCACTTGTTGTCTGGAGGGTGTTATCCTCACAAACTCAAACTCATTAGTGCTTGCCCCAAGCTTGGTGGTAGTAGAAACAGGAAAAGTGAAGACACCAGAAGATATAATTAGGATGATTCTAGAAATCATCTGGGGAGTCATTTAAAGTGTCTTGCGTGGCTTACTTATATGGGGATAAAAAACAGGGAGAGACTTTTAAATTTCCTCAATCTGCTAGGATCAAATACACAGTGATGTATTGTGACTTAAAATTGGTATATCTAGTGCACTGGGTACATTTTCAGTGTAGGATATTGTCATCAAATGAATGTCGCTTTCTCTTAGTACAGGACTCTCCAGCATTTGCATTTTTGTCACTCATTTCCTCTTCAAGGGTCTCATCATGGGCTGTTTATTGGAGCTGGTAGACCTTGAATGACGTGTAGCATCATCCCACCAGGGCAATTCCCTGCAGATGTCACACAACCCAAGGGACAGTGGTCCATAGAGCACAGTGTCTGAACAGTCTGCCAGGGTTTGAATCCCAAGTGTGGTTTGGGCAGGACATTGCTTTACTTTCCTACTCTACATTGAGTAATGTTGGAATCTCCTGCATGGTACCCACTTCATGGCAGAGGAGGTCAGACTGTCTGGCACTATCCTTTCCCTTAAGCTCTGCATCATTTTATGGAAACACATAGAAAGCAATCAAGGTAGTTAGTACTTAACACTTGTGAAGCAGCTTCATTTCCCATTCCACTGAGGATGGAGCTTTCTTGAACTGTTCTGGGTCAATGCTATGTACCCACTTCTGCTCTCCTCTGGATCTTAGGTGGATATATTTGGTTTATGTTTTATTTTAATTTTTTCCCTTGAAAACTAGATTCCCACCATGTGAACACACCACTGGTGCCAGCCTTGTCTTCTGCAATGTGCACAGAATAAATTATTTCTTTTCTCCTCTGGGGGCAGCTCTTGTGCTGCTCACTGGTAACCTCCTCTTGGGTTCCTGAGCTAGAACAGTCACCTTTCTAGGAAATGTGGTCAAAGACTCCTTGGGGTTTGGTGACTCTCAAAGACTGGGCCTGTGTCAATGGCTGTCTTCAGAACCCTGCACAGTACCATGCCAGCTCAAGCTGCCTAAGACAATAGGAAGGCTATAGTAATAGAATTCATGGGGGAAAGCTATGGAAAGCCAAATCCACATTTCACTATTTAACCTTTTCTGGAGTCTCAGAAAAGAGAATGCATCTTGAGTTTGGTAGATGGCTAGAAGTGTCTGGACCAACCTTGTAGGACAGTGCTTAAAGTCTGTTATAATGAATTTGGTGGATGGTTAGAAGTGTCTGGACCAGCCTTGTAGGGGAGCGCTTAAAGTCTCTCTATTTTCTGCCAGAATTCAGGTTGAGTTCCATTTCCAGAATATGAATTGCCCAGATTCATTGGATTATGCATGGGTGGACTGAAGCTCCAAAGGGAGGAAACTAAAACTCCCTGTATACCAACACCATCCAATGGTTTTTGTTAGTTTGTTTACTTGGTTTTTGTTTATTTGTTGTTTTTTCAAGACTGGGTTTCACTGTGTATGTTTTTGCTGTTCTGGAACTCACTCTGTAGATCAGGCTGGCCCTCAAACTCAGAGATCCACCTGACTCTGCCTCTGCCTCCTGAGCGCTGGGACCACCACCACCCCGAGCAAAGGCATTTATTTATTTATTTATTTATTTATTTATTTATTTATTTATTTATTTATTTATGGTCTAACATACCTGTGAGAGGTTAGTTACCTCCTTTCTATCTCTGACACTGTCCAGTATCTCTGTTGAGAGATTGATGTCTCTGACTTATTTCCTAGCCCGTCAGGACTTGAAAAGACCCAAGCTTGGGGGTGGGGTTTGCAGCTGACAGGATCTTGTTAGGTTCCCTGTAGTATGAAGCATAAGCATGGGCTTCCTCTTGCATCTGCCTACTGGCCTCACTGCCCACTGGCAGCATTCTAAGTGACTAGGGGCCTTGCTGATGGTCTGTAGAGACAGCAGCCATGGGGCTGGGGCAAATTCACTCGCTGTGTATACTCTCTTTGCTTTGCCTTCACTGAGGCAAGAGATGCATGCAGTTTAGAGAAGGATGAAGTGTGTATGGGGGGGAGGGGAGTATTGTGAAGATGGGGGTGGGGAGTAAACGAGGAACAACTGTAAAAAATGTTAATTTATTAATCACTGAATATATAGCAGTTCATCTGCAATGCCGTTGCCATGCCAACACCCTGGGAGTTTACTTTCTTAATCCAAGAGAGGAGCTCTCAGTCCCCTGCTCCCCTGCTGTGCCATTTGAATTTGCTGCTGCCACCGTGGTATCTGTTTTAGAAAATGGGGGTGGGGCGGGGGGAGAGGGATTAGGCTCAACCACCAAAGCAGTCAGATGCAAAGCAGTGAGAGGCCTTTCTCAGCGCGACTTAGTAAAAATGACACAAATTAATATACTCTACTTAAACCAGACCAAGATTAATGGTTCTCTTTCGCTGCAGCTTAGCCCAACTGTCACTCGACAGGCGTTTGTCGGACAAAATCAACACTAATCAACATTTATTCGTCTCTTGCCCTTGGGTCTGAGGAGCGCGAGCGGGCTGCGCCATTCTCCCGCTCGTCTCGCCACGCTTTTCACCCTCCATCCAGCTCCGCCATATATCACCCTTCCTCCGGGTGCCTCTGCTTGTCCGGATCCACAGACTCAGCTATCAGGGTACATTAGAGGCATGATAGATTTTCTGTTTTAATTTACATCTATTATATTACAACATAACAGAATTTTGATTCAGTAGAGACCCATGTCTCCTATAGCCAGACTCCTAGGGAGGCTTTTGCATTAACTTATTAAGGTTTGTTAGGATGCAGCTTCAAATAGAGTCTCTCTCTCTCTCTCTCTCTCTCTCTCTCTCTCTCTCTCTCTCTCTCTCTCTCTCTCTCTCTCTCTCTCTCTCTCTCTCTCTCTCTCTCTCAGTAAAGGTGTCTTAGTGCACCTTATTCACAAACACAGCTCATTTTCTCTACACTTGGCTTCCTGTGCAGATCACATGAGGCTGGCTGAGTTCCTCCCTTACTTTCTGATTGGACTTTGATCAGCCAACAATGGGAGCCAGGAGGGAGCTCCCCCATCCTGCCTGGGCTAGAGAAATGGCCTCTGCAAACCAGCAGCACCCCCTCTCCCTTGCTTTAGTTCTGGTCCTCAGCATCTTCTTTTCCTCTTCTTTTGATCTCAGTGTACAGTTAGCTTTTATTTATGTTTAAACACATGTCTGTCTCTGTGTGTTGGGGGGGGCATTGCAGAGAAGAAGGAGAAAGGAAAGTAGCTGGGTTAGCCACAGAGGATCCTGTTGAAAGGATGACTGAGAGGGTGGGCCTGAACAAGGCTCTTTGCTTTCTCCATGGACTTCCTAAATGCTCGTTTCTGCTTGGAGCAAGGTGTGTGCACCTAGCTTGTTTTTGCAGGCCTGTGGGATCTGTGTGTTTGTGGCTCCCCTGTAGAGTGTCTGTATGAAGTTGTATTTTTAAAGTGCATTTTTAATGACGTGTATTTTAATTTAAGATTTGTGTGAACACGGCTTTGATTTTTATCTACTCCCTTTGTCTATTTCTTCAGCATTCTTGCTTTGGGTACTCATCTTATTTCTTAACATAGTATTCTTCCAAGTGTTTGGTGGAGTTGCTGGCTTTTGATTGCCAACCATGGCCCATTCTGCCTTTGCTATCTGGTCACCTGTGGAGAAGTGGAGAAGTGGAGTAGCCCACATTGCTCCTCTCTACTCCTATCTTTAACCTTGTATTCTTTTCTACATGAACACAGTGGCTTCATCAAGCACTCAGAGTGACTGTACCTTCTTTCTCAGATTGCCCGCTATACTACATCCCCTGAGCTCTTAATTTCTCCCACTAAGCTGTTGCTTCTAAAGATCAGTGAGGTTATCTTGTGGCCAAAAGGCAGAGGACCCTGGGGCTGAGTTGGGGATGTGTGGTTTGTGCATGTTTGCATGCGGCTGCTGAAGTGTGGGATATGTTAGGAGGCTAGCTTAGGCCTTCCATTTTGGTTTCTTATTACATAGCAATAAAGTAAATGACGCTTAGTATAACTCTGTACTTAGAGAGCTGTAGCTCAATTTAAGAAACAAAACCCCACCTCCAGGAGTTGCTCAGTATCTCTAGCTTGGGAAACTGACCTCGTTAATTTTAATGAGGGGAAAAATTCTCCAGCTGGGGCTGAGGAGAAAACGAAATACCAATGAGGTTATCACGTTGGGTGATCTCCCTGCATTCAGCGTGTAATCAGAATGGTGCTTAGAGAATTTTCTATGGTTTAGAAGAGAATGTATATACCCTCCATTAGAAGGCTGCTTTCCCCAGGAGGCAAAGCCAGGCAGTATATGGTCCTTCCTGGCAGAATCACTTGAGAAGCTGACATTAAAAAGTTGGGTGCAAATAAAACAGAAATGAAAAATGAACCAGTATGTTGCTTTTGTGGGTCTGGCAGGAAGGCCATGGAGCTGATAGCTGAGGCAGTCGGTTAGAAGTGAAGGCCTCCTGAGTTCAAATGCTCGCTGATGCCCTGTGGGACCCGGGCATCTGGTTCTTCATCACCCAAGACAGAAGGTGAATCGAGGGAGTCCCATCATTCAGTAGGCAGCTATTCAGTCTGAACAGCAAGTTGATGGCTTTGACCCTGCTCTTGAGGAGCTGACAGATTGTGACCAAGGATGTGAAGATGACTAGAGGACAATTTTGTCCTCACTTATGAGAAGCACGCTAAACTCCAGTGATGTTTTGTTGGGCACAGCAGAAAGAAACATTACCCATAAAGGTAGTTGACTAGCTCTCTACTTTATCCTTGTCTGTGAGATGGCACTCTTAGGAGATCATTGCACTCGTAGGCTTTTCAGGACTCTGGGACATGTAGACCAGGTTTTCTGTCCCCTAAAGTTTGAGCTTGCTGACTCAAGCAACTTTCCCCAATCTCTCTGACATGTCCCCGAACTCAGTATATTTGTGCAACTCTAAGGTACAAGGTCTCCAAAGGGACACTTTCTGATTAAATGGGAACATCGCTCTCTAGGGACCATCTAAACATCTGTGGATTTTTGATGAGGAGGGTATTTGTCCGTAAGTGTGTGTAAGTTCCCTTGAAATTCAGCCCCTTCCTTTGAATGCTATATGATAGCAGTTAAGGGCACTTGGCTGTGTGTGTATGGGATGGGAATGCTGGTTGCCAAGCAGCAGGGAATGGACATAATCATGCTGCCTAGCAACAGCGGCAGCGTGGTCACTTGCACAGATTTCTGTGCCTCTTCCTGTTTGATCTCTAGGAAAATGCAGATGGCTTCTGTGGGTAGCTCTCTGCCCTAGCCACTGTGAGATGCAGGAAAAGTACAGTAGACCCAGGGGGAGGGGCAGATATTCAGGTGCATGTTTTCACGTAATGAGTTGCCACAGCATCCAAGGCTGAGCCCTGAGATTCCCAAGGCATTCCTTCCTCAGTTTTCCCTTTAAATTAGTGTGCGCTTGTAGATTGACTTCTGAGCCTTAAGATGAATCTTAGAATCATGCAGGAGTCCTGCGGAACAGCTGGTTACACACACACACACACACACACACACACACACACACACACACACACACACACACACACACACCTCAAGTGAGAAAGACAAGTAGATCATGATAGGAATAATGCACCAGGAAGAGATCAAGGCCAGTCATCCTTGCTAGTCTGCCCTTTATCCTAGCTCTGACTATCACTCCTCAAATGTGTTCCCCCTCCATGAGGCTGCCTGCTCACCGAAGAGTCTAAAGAGGCTTCGCCTGCATAGTCCTCTTGGGCCAGAGTATTGGACTTCATGAGTTCTGGTGGTTATATTTATAGAGATTTGGAGGTGCTTGGAAGAGAAGGCTGAAGGGAGATAATATTTGGCAAAGAATGAAAGGGGCTAAGCCTCTCCTTTCCTGTGTGCCCCTTTATCTCTTCAGGGAGTGAGGTGCAGCCAAAATACAGGCTTGACATTGGAAAGCAACCTAGCATGTGGCTTTTCCCAAGTGCCTTGCTCCAATTGAGCGTGGGTGTTCTTGACTAAGATGGGTGGCAGCATCAGCCACACAGAGTGGGTTCAAAGTCAAGGGATTGTTAGCATGTTTGGCTGCAGTTCCTGTGAAGTGGTGCTTTCTGTCAGTCTTCTCTCATCTTCATAGAGCAGGAACCCCGTGGAGGAGAGGTGAGCACTGTAGCCACCCTGGTATCACAGACTTCACCCCCCCCCCCCCGGGTTTCTTCTTCCATCTTAGCCTTCTAAACAACATTTTACATGTGGTCAGGGTATTTATTTGAACTTCAGTTCTCAGGCTTATATGGGAAAGGCACTTTACTGAGTTATCCCTCTAGCCTTTCAGTGGTTTCTTAGCTGCTTGTTACCCCCCACCACACACCTCGAGTCCATTAGATTGTGACCCCTCTCATCTCACAGGTGATGAAACAATAGTCACACAAAAACAGTGATGCTTGTTTATATTCCTAGACCAAAATCTTATAGTCTGCTGGTAAAGGTGAAGTCCTTGATAAATCAGAAGGGAGTCAGGCAGACAACCAGTGTGGAGTTGAGGCTTTTTAGACTTTAAAATGATGAGATCGGTGAGAACTCCCTGGATGAGTCACAGCATGGCCTCTGATGGATCTACAGGGATGAAGCACAGCTGCAGGGGTGAAGCACAGCCTCATGCCACTTGTATACCTGCCGTTTAGTAGTAAGAAGAACGGCAGATGGGTCCAAATGGCAACAGCTCTGACTTCAAACATGGCCTCTCACTGCAGTCTACTATGAGCCCTTACTCTATAGCTTTCCCAGGGAAGATACAGTGTTCTTGATCTGCTTCCCAGAGTGAGGAAGAGCTGCAGAATTGTTGGGGCTGGAGAGATGGCTCAGAAGTTAACAGCAGTAGCTGCCTCCCATAGAATACATACAGGTTCGATTCTTCCCACCCATGTGGTAGGTTACAACTATCCATAATTCCAATTCCAGTGGATTCGATGAGATGCTCTCTTCTGGTCCCCTTGGGCACCAGGAACACAGGTAGCACAGAGATATACATACTGGCAAAATACTCATGCAATAAGAATAAATCTTAAAACAAACAAACAAACAAACAAAAAAACCAGGCTGGGTGTGGTGGTGCACTCCTTTAATCCCAGAACTTAGGAAGCAGAGGCAGGTGGATCTCTGTGAATTTGAGGCCAGCCAGGTCTACAGAGCAAGTTCCAGAGCTGTTACACAAGAAAACCCTATCTTGAAAAAATGAAAAATAAAAATAAAAACTCAACTCCAAGCTAGAATTGTCAGTTTGGGAACTGGAAAGCTTATTCCTTGCACAGAGCAGATAACTGGAAACAGTATGGTGATGACACCAGGATGAAAACCAGGGCTGGCTTAAACACAGGTACAGTGTTCTTTGGGCAAGCAAATGTCAATAACTTATTCTCTCTACCAGTGGAGGAACATGAACTATCAAAGCTACAACCTCCGAACCATTTCTCATTCATTGTCTCTGCAGGGAGAATTGGCCCTCGGATGGCTCCTGCCTAGCAGCCATTCTGGGGCTTAGACTACAAAGCTTGGAGCAGCATGGTTCTAAAAGTCTACACCACCTGTTCTTCATTCCTGCCATCTCTCTGGCTTTCACAGTCCATGGTCACATGTCACTGCAGACTGGTGATACTGACCTCTGTGCTTTACAGAGGGGGGGAGGGGGAGAGGAAAAGGAGGAGTGATAGGGACAGGAGGAGACACACAGAGTGTGGTCTTCTTTGCCCACATGTTTATCTTTGAAGAGGCCCAACAGTTCCCACTATGGTTCCTTGGGAACTAGACGAGTCCTAGAGGCCTCCTCTACACCCTCAGAGCAGTGAGGGTCTGTCCCAGGCTTGCTCTCACAATTGCTCCCCTTAGGCAAGGGTGGAAGTGAGCTGTCTCTTGGCTCTTGCTCCACACAGCTCTTCCGTGTCCGTGAAACTCAGTTGTCACCAGCAGTGGTTTCATGGCGAAGCCTCAGTCCTGTCGTGGCTGGGTGATGTTTCTTTAGTTGTTCGTGTGTGTGTGTGTGTGTGTGTGTGTGTGTGTGTGTGAGTGTGAGTGAGCAGACTTGAGGAGAAGCGGAGAAGCTTTAAGGCATATGTGCTGTCTTAGCAGTGTCTTCTTCCTATACAGTTGAAGAATCCCATTTGTTATTTAAAGTCAGGACATAGCAACGGAGGTGGAGAGCCTTGGTGCTGGGAGAGCCTTGGGTGTGCTTGAGGCCTTTCTAAGACAGCTCCTAGGTTCGTTTTCACTTCACATGGTCAGCTAACACCTGTCCTTTAAGGAAGCAGAACATGTGATGCATTTTAAACCTTTCATCTTCTCAAATAACCCTGGAAAACTGAGGTCCAGTGAGGTACGAACCTTGATGAATTATGTAACGTACTTGCTGGTTTGGGGTTTATTTTCTCTCTTTACTGCAACAAAAATCATTTGAAGCCCCAAGATGTATAGCTCAGTAGGTAGATTGCTTTTGCGTGGCATTCATGAGGCCTTGGGCTCCACCCTCAGTACCACATAAACCCATAAACCATGGTGGTGCTAAAGTTCTAGCACTCTGGTGCAGGAAATCATGAGAATCAAAAGCTCAGGGCCATCCTCGGCTCCATAGGTGCTCAGAGCTAGCTAGAGCTATGTGAGACACTATCTCAAAAAGACAAAAATAAACCCTCAAACCCCCAAATAATTCATGATAAGTAGAATTTTAAAAATTACAAAAAAAATTATTTGAATATATGCAACCCGTTAATATTGTACTGTCCCATGAAATGACCCATTGAAACACCTGCTCATCTCTTCTGTGCTCGATTCGGTTTTCATGGCGTTTCCACCACCGCTTCTCTGAAGAGGGAAGCCTGAGAAATTTGTCATTGCCACACTTCAGACCAAGGGGAACCCAGTGTAGGCCCAGTCAGCCTTGAGAGAATCATTACCTCCCAGGAGGTGACTATGGCCAACTCAGTAAGAAGTGGCACAAACAGCTGTCGAGGTGTGTGACTCCACCTTTGACCTGGCCCTCCCCTATCACAGTTCTTCTTGGGGGGAGGGGATTCTCAGTATAGGACATCCAGAGCATGTGGTCCCCCCCCCCCACAGCACCCATGTGTCTCTAGCTGATTAGTACATCAGAGATTTTAATAGTGATTCTCCATCCTGCCTGATCTGTTCCTCAGCCAGGGCAGCCTGGGATAGGGACTGGAAGCTTGTCCTAAGCAATCATTAGCAGATACAAAAGTGTTTGGTCTGCATTTATCGATCTGATCAGGTGCCTGAATCATCATGACTCCAGCAGGGAACTTAGTGAAGACAAAGCTATTTACTGCACAGGTTCAGATGTTTCAAGGGAAGGTAACAGGAGGTACGCCTTGCTTTAAGGAGCAAGGTGTCTACAAGTAGAAACAGGACCCACAAGCACACTGTTCCATGCTTGGGCTGTCAGTGTTGTGAAGACTCCAAGGCACCAGCCCACTCCTTACTCTTTTCCCAGCCTAGGTGATTCAGATGAAAGACAGAGAGGCAGGCGTCGGCTGGGATGACGGTGATGTTTTATTTTAAGATAAAGTATGGAAGCCTCTGATTGATGGATTATAAACTGGAAGGTCCAGAATAAAGCTTCATTCTGGGGGCATCAGAATATTTCACAGGGAGCCTCCTGGGCATTAATTTTGCCGTTAATTTTGTTATTAGAGGCCTAGCCAAACAAAGGGAGGTGGTGAAGCTTGGGGCTGATTTAACCTTGATGAAACAGTGATTTCACCAAGGATGATGTTCCCCATCTATCTTCATCCATCAAGGCAATGCTGAAATATGCTAATGAATCCCAGAGATAGGAGCACAGAGCGGTGAAATGGGGCGTTGCTGATGCTCTCTGGACCCCCATGACAGGGTGATGCCACTTACTGTCCGCATCTAGGAGAAGATCCTGAGCCATGCTGACATGCTCTTTCAGGGAAAGAAGGATGGGTTGAGGTCTTCCTCACAGACAGGAAAAGCACAGTTCATAGAGCAGGTGGAAAAGGCTAGCTTCTGGTGAAAGGGCTTGTTTTCTAGCTAGCCCACCAGAGAATCAAATAGGGTGGTGTCTTGCACATGGATAAGCAGTTTTATTTGTAAATTCCAACATGTGAGCTAGCTTGTGCCAAGTCAAGTTACCTTTACCATGCCAGTGTACATTTCTGAGTTTGTTTCCAAAGGAAAAATGAGCTAATACTTTGTGTTTTTAAAGCTACAACCTGTTTGGTAATTACTTGATGCTGAACAGAGTAAAAAATTATTTTGTCTTGCTTAAAGCCTCAATCCCATGAAGAAGTGACATGATAGTATATAATTTACATATGGGGTTTGAGAACTTTTTGCATCTAGTCACATAACTAATAAGTGGCATGATAGGGGGTCTAAATCCATGTCTATCAGACAGTTAAGCTCTGACACAGAGCAGCAATGGTCCCAGGAATATTACATAGAGGGTACCCAGGATCCCTCGATGATGGTCAGGGTTGTCTTTGCCCTACTGTGTGTGTGTTGCTTGGGTTAGTTCAAGTTGAACCTCAGGCTTCCTTGTCCACTTAGTTTCTAAATAGACAGATCCCTGGGGTCAGAGCAGGGTCCTCTATAAACCCCCCAAATGGTAAGCCTCCTGTCTCTAGTGCCTTTACTGAGCTATTCACACAGTAGATGACAGGCATTGGGTGTTTTGTTTCTCTAAGTTAATCTTGCAGCGATCACAATAAAATGTCTGTCACTTTAAATTTATTAGTAGATACACTTGCCTCCTCCTTGTTCATTTGCTTCATCCTATGTGGCCACTCAGAGAAAAAGGTAATGAATAAGTGAAATTTCATTCTTCTTGATTTGATGACAATTCAGACCAGCCCATGTTAGGAACCCCATGCCTAAGCCCGATAATCCTAGGAGCCTCCATGGTACCTCTAAAGGCGCCTAACCTACTTCCAGGATGTGTCCCCTGAAATGTGGGGCTGAATATTAAAAACAGTGCAGTTTCAGGCGCTATTTAGGAAAACAGTCACAAGGCTCCCCAAATGTTTGCTACTTGTTTGTTTTGTTTCTTTTTAGTAGAGAAAGGTAGAAGCTAGAGTGAGAAAAGGAGCATGGGTACAAAACACTGGAACAGAATGCTAAGTCACAATGTGTCCCTGAGATAAACTGTGCCACATAAAAAGGCCACATTGGCCTTAAGAGTCTGTTGGCCATTTCTGAAGCAGGCCTGCAGTTGGCTGCTGTTAAGGAGTTAATCACCATAGACCAGGCCTGTTGAGGATGTTGTACTGGTCAGTGCATCTTGCCAAAAGGTAGCATTAGCCAGTGAGCTCAGCCCTGGCCCTGTGTCTGGCAAGTCTATCTCTCAGCTGCCCCTTCCTCTGCTTTCTAGACTAGCAGTTCATACACAGTAAATCTTTCTCTTAATAAAGCCGTTTTTCAAATCTGACTTGGACTGGGGACTGCTTTTTCTCCAAATGCAACAGCTGTTAAACATGGCGCCTTGGGCACGGTGTAGATCTCTTTGTTTAGTTTTGGGTTTTGAATATGAGCAGAGACATGGAGGAGAGGGAGGACTCTGTCGATTTTTTTTTTTTTTCCTCTCTACCCATGAGGCAGCCTGTGGGTTTAGAAACCAGACTTCTATTCCCGCCAGGCTGCTGGGTTCCCTCAAGGATGAAACCTATTGTCCCTTAATAACCAGAGCAGGGTGCCCCTCATTCTAGTGAGATAGAATGATGGAGCCTGAGGTGTCAGTCAGCAGAGGTCCAGGCCTAACCTTTGTCACTGGTCTGTCCTGGGCAAGTGGGGAAGGTATTTCTATCCCCTTGCTCTTTCGGCCTTCTGTCAATAGCTCTGTTCCCAGTGCAGAGGGAGCAAGCTCCCTGCAGGGGAAAAAGTTCACAAAAGAAATGAATTATGCATATGGATTTCATTTCCTTGATGAATAGAGAATCTGAAGGCCTAGGGAGGAAGGGGGGTTAGGGATAGGGAGTTGAGGCGGGGAATCAAAAAGACTTTGGTGCAAAAGAGGTGGGAGGAAAAAGATGACAGAAAGACTTGGGATCAGAATATTAAGGCTGAAGTCAGCGGCCCTTGAACATAGTCAATGGCCCGTTATTTCTCCCTACATATAGGAATGCATGCTCCACTGCTGGTTAACATGCATGTTTGCCCGCTGGAAGCTGAAGTGGTGGTCCAGCTGAACTGGACCCACCTGAGTTCCAGTTCTGGAGTCGTCTCTGCTTTTCCTTGAGGCGGGAAGAATCTTGCATTTGGAAATAGAAGGCCTGGCTTTGGGCTCCCTGACCCAAAGGCTGTTGGACCTTGCTTGGGCAAGCTGCTTTATCTTTCCCAGCCTTGATGATCTCATCTGTAAACTGGGACTGTGACAACTTCCCTGTAGAAATGTCACAGGGACCAAGCAGCAATGCTTTGATAATTAACTCAAATGGGAATATTAGGTGTTCTAGGTTTTTTTCCTTATCTGTGCCTTCATTTTGGATAGCCCTTTAGTTTTTATTTATTTATTATTTTCAAAGTGAACTTGTTTTTTTTTATTAATTTTTAAAATAATCCTTTCTGTGTGTATGAGTGTTTTGCCTGTATATGTATGCGTACCATGTGCATGCTTCCCTGGGAACCATGGAGGCTGCACAATGGCGTTGGCTCCTCTAGAGCTGGAGTTACAAAGAGATGGATGGCTTAGCAGTTAAAAGCACTTTCTGCTCTTCCAGTGGATCAAAGTTCTCTTCCCAGAACTTGGATAGTGTGGCACACAGAAACTGGTGATTCTAGCTCCAACAGGATTCCAAAGCCTTTGACCTTGATAGGCACTCACACACGTCTTCTGTATACCCACACACAGACCCATACACTTGATTTAAAAAAAAAAAAAAAAAGGAATTGGTCTGAGGCTTTGGCAAAGTTGACTACTGGGTCAGCAGTTAGTGAATGATTAGTTTGGTTAGCACATGGAAAGGCTGGCACTGCCAGCCACTTAAAACATCCACTGGAAACTACTTCTTAAGATTCCTTGTATAGTCTCACTTCCTCTGCTTCTGGTTGCTGAGTACCCGTGGATGCATCTAAATAGGAAATGTTGCCAAAATGGCCTCTTGGTGCCCTCTGTTCTCCGTGGTTCCTTGCTTCTGGGTAGGAAGAGGGTCACAAGGGGGAACTTTTCCCAGTTAATGTGCACATCTATGTAACTGGTTCTCATTTCTCCTGAAGACAGGGTCACTAACCCTGTTTGTGTTGCCACAAGGCTTTCCTCTGCAGCCCAAGCTGGTCTAGAGCTCACAGTGATCTTTATGAGTATGGGGTTTTAGGTGTCAGCCACGTGTCCAGCTCAGCTTAGGAGATAAGTTTTGACCCTTTTAGGAGACCTAAATCTCACCTGAGGATTGAGTTGCTTGTGCAAATCCAGCCATTGTCATATTTCTTATTTTTCTTGACAGTCAATTTCACAACCCGGTGTTTTCTGTATAACTGTCTTCTTTTACACTTCCCCCTCCTTGGAGATGAGTGTGTATGGTATAACACCCTTGCTTCTATGGGCTGGCCCTCCCTCCACAGAGCTCAATCCTCCCCTCGCCCCAGTTATATTTCCCACTGTGCTCTGGGACAGGTATGGAGGTACCCAGCCTTACCTTCCTGACAGTGAACTGGTTCTGTCTGGGAGGCACCAGGCCTCTGCCTCTCTGACTGCAATCTTTATACTAGTATTTCGTAGATTTTATTCGTTTGACTTTATGGATAAAAGTCAGCTTTTAAGAACTGTTTGAAAGCCAGTGGTGCAGAGAATAAAGCAATACCTAGTATGAATTATTTATTTGTTTATTAAGATTTTCGCGGGGTACCTTTTCTCTCAAAGCTCAGGGCACTGTATATGGAAAACTTTGGATAGCTTTTGGCACCAGAGGAGAGAAGAAGATGAGGAAAGGCTGGGAGGTTAAGAATAGAGTGACTGACAGACACAGGGCAAGGAGACTGGCTGTGAAGTCCCGAGGTCTCTAGCCCTGGCAATATGCTGCTAAGCTAGTTTTCTTTCTGGGCCTCCTCCATGCAGTGGAGGTGACCTGGTAACCTATGAAGCCCCCCGCCCAGGTATGATATTCTTGGGAAGCCACAGAGCTTTTCTTCGTAAGTGAAGCTGGCCTAGCCCTCCTGCCAAATAGTTGAGGCAGTAAAAGTGGCAATAAAAATGTTTTTTTTTTATATAAAAATGTTATACATAAACCTTTCAATAACAACTATATGTGGTGTAGAGCGCTTTTCAACCCTGGCTGCACATTAAAATCACCTGGGGAACTTTTACAAAATACCACCAACGCTTGGGTTTTACCTTGGAACAATGAAATCGGAACCTCTAGGGGCTGGTGCTGAGCGTAAGTGTTTGCTCAGAGCAGGCCAGCTTATTGTGTTATGCACCAGAGTGGGTGAAATACTGCTCTGGGGACCCAGGGAGGGTGATGAGAGGAGGCAAGGCTGAGAAAGTCTGAAGGAAGAGATTATGACGAGGGGCGGGATAAAGAGTGGGAGAAGGACCCGTGCTTTGGGGTGGCTACCAGGCTATAGGTTATTTGTGTAATACCCAGAGTCAGTTTGTCTCCTGTTGCTTAGTTTTCACGCTGCAAGGCTGGGAAACTCCAGAAATATTGCAGCATTCTTTCACTGCCTCCTCTCTACCTGGTACCCAACAGACTCTAAGGGTTCTCAACATGTTTGTGGTGACCCCCCTCCATGGGTGTGGGGGTGGTCACATAATAGATATTTACATTTCAGTTCATAACAGTAGAAAAAGTACAGTTACGAAGTAGCAACAAAATAATTTTACTGTCCAGAGTCAGCATGACATGAGGAACTGTATTAAAGGGTCACAGCACTGGGAAGGTTGAGAACCACTGGATTAGTGTGTTGACATCATGCCAGGCATGTTCTAGGGTTGGTATATTTTAAGTTTTACAGAGCAGAGGTTTGTGTTTCTGCTTCACTTTAGGGGGTGGGGATGGGCAGGGACCAAGGCCTGGGAAGATGGAACCGTTTGATAAAAATTATCAGTACCACTATCTCCCTCTAAATCGCCTTTCTTCACTCCCTTTTCTTCTCAGAAAGATGAGGGTCTTGTTAGTCAACACCCTCTCTGATGGGAAAGCCTTTGGCTTTTTTATTTCAGATTGAGATGAGGAAAGAAAGCCACTTCTGCAGAGATTACCTTAGAGAGGGAGTGAGCCTCAGGGCAAACTTGTAATTAGACCTGGGCCAAAAGAAATAAAATCCTGTGAAGAGTTTGGGAAACATGATTTTTGTGACAGTAACTGCCATGCCTTTGGAGTCGTTGATATGTTTCCTTCCTTTTTGTGTGGCAGGCTTAAGTAGAGTCATCACTGTGTTCTTGACAGCCTCTTTGACTCACCTTCTGGTGATACTAGAATGTTCTAGAATATGCTAGAATTCATTGTCTATCATGGGTCTTCAGATCTAATCCAGTCTTGTTATATACCTGTATTTTGTAATCACTCCACCTTGTGTCTTCTTGAATTAATGAACTCTGTGTGTGTGTGTGTGTGTGTGTGTGTGTGTGTGTGTGTGTGTGTGTAACAAATGGACAGCTTTCTTGTGGCAGCTATTTATATCTGTGGCTTGGACTGGTTGTACTTGACCACTGCCTGGTTCAGGGATGAGGGCTTCTACTCAGCTGCTGTGTACGTCCCTCATCCCAACTCCCTGTGACACATCCTGTATCCAGCTTTCACTTTGGTTTCTTTTGCCCTGACAACAGAGCAGACTTATTCATCTGCAGCTCAGAATGGCAACACTGGATCTAGCCTGTGTTTGAGTTGTGGCCTCTATCTAGACTCCACATACTTTTTTCCCCTTATGAATTTCTTGCCAGTCATGCTACTTCAAAAATTAGGAGGGCTTCCCTTTTTCCTCCTAAAGATCATATTGCTGCCTTTGCATGAGAAGTCTGTGGGCAAAGAAAACTCTCACACTTAGTTTGAAATTCAGTACTGGTTTTGCTCACCAAGATCCTTCCTGGAAGAAGGATAGAAAAAGAGTCGCAAGATTCTGGGAAGGGACTCATAAAGAAGACCTTGCCTCTTGTGTGGCTCTGCACACCAAATGTGGGATAACATTATAGGACCCAGTACTGGGTTTCACAATGATGCCAAGAACATGCTTGCGAGCAATCAGCCTCTTGGGTAAGTAGAAGAAAGGGCAGCTTTGTCTTGGCTTCTGTTATATCTATTAGGAGGGAAGGTAGCCATGGTTTATTTTGGAGATAGCCAGTTTATTACCTCTCCATTATTTGGGGAAGAAGCCATTGCAATCGCCATGTCTTTCCATGCCAGGTAGCCTGCTGTACAGACTGGCTTTGTCTCTTGACAACTGGTTGTGGGATTCAGGATCGTGTATACACTGAGGCCTTGCTCAGCAAGAATGTAATGCCTCCTCCCTGAGATCTAGTACACGATGCTTGAAATTTCTTCCTCAGCCTACTCTCTTATCCCTACCTCAAACATATGCACACACGCATGCACTTGTGTACACACACACACACACACACACACACACACACACACACACACACACACACACACGGAGAGGAGGATTTTTTTTTTGGGGCCCATTTTTTCATTCCTGTCCCTCACTGCCTCTGTGCTTCTGTGCTTTCTGTCCCTTCTTTTCCTCCTTCCAGGATTCCCTTTAGTAACAAAACAAGAAGCAATGGAGTTAGGGTGGTTGAATGCAGGTGAGGGAAATGATGCTACTCAGGGGGGAAAAAAAATCAGTCAAGAGAGCATCATGGAGTGGGAGGGAGAAAAGTCCCCTTCAAACATCACTAGGCCTAGGCATGTCAGCCCCCCCCCCCAGCACCTCCTTGTACCTTGCCACTGTGGAGGAGGGTGATGAATTTGGTTTCTGCCAACATTAAACTGATAAATGAAATTTGTATGTTAAAACAATGATAATTTAATTGTATTTTCTTTCCTTCTTTCCCATCCACACTTCTGTCTCTCCCACCCTACACCCCCCCCAGCTTTAGGGAAAGGAGGGGGGTTGAAGGCAGTGGAGAGGGGGAAGGCTTTGCAAGCTGTCGGTTTGCATTGTGCGGACTGGGAAAGGTCTCTACCTGGCTCATTTTGTCCCCTTTGCTTAGGCTGTCACTGCTGACAGTCCTCATGTTTATTTCATCTCGCGTGGTGGCTGTCTCGTTTCCCTACCCTCCGATGTCATTAACGCACAGAGAGCGGGCCCTGCAGTGTTGAGCCTAATGAATTCCGCTGTGGCTGCTCTGCTCCCCACCTTGTTACCAAAGCTCAAGGTGTCAAATTAAACCAGCCCAGAGAGAAAGGGAGAGTGTGGGAGAGAACTCCAGAGCAGGGGAAGAGGGGGGTGCTGAGGACACAAAAACAGCCTTCCCCACAGTTGACTATAGGAAGGGATACAGAGCCACAGAGAAGTGGGATTGAGAGGGGCCCCAGAATGGGTGACCAAACCCAGTTTAGCACATTGATACCCAGGACTCTCTGCAGGACCTAAAGTCCTCACAGGTGTTTTTTGTTTTGTTTTGTTTTTTTGCAGTGGGGGATCCTGTTGCCTTTTCTTCCTTGCCTGGTTGATTTATTTGTATGGGTTATGCAGAGTGGGTGCCTTGCAAAACTGAATGAGGAGCTAAAGCAAGGGAGAACACTCATTACTTATGGGGCAGGGAAGGCGCGCGTGCGCGCGCACACACACACACACACACACACACACACACACACACACACACACGGAACCCTGGAGTTCAGTGGCTCTGTTCAGCTGCTGGGAGGAGGGCATCAGGGTGCTCTGCAGAAGGTCTTCCTCCTTGAAACTCACTGATCTGGGACATAGTGATTTACTTCTTTTAAACAGACAGAGCCTTATGCCAGCGACATAACTTCTTTGTTACTGGCATTTATCTTAGAAGCATTTTATTTGAGGTGCCATTTTTCCATTTTACAGATGGGAAAAATGAGGAGGAGGAGGACAGAGTGAGAATGTAGGAGATTAGGGCTGGTGGTGCATGCCCTTAGTCCCAGCACTTGGGATCTCAGTGAGTTCTTTAATGTCGAGATTTCTCGATAATTATGTTATATCAGTACCTTTGTTCTTTTTTTTTTTAATTGTCAAGTGCATATTCATTGTGAAAATATAACAGTGTGCTTATCCAGACATATCTGTAATTTTTTCAGGAAAAAAAAACTTTTTAAGAATACTTTGATATTTAAGTTACAAAGTTTCAAACGTGCTTTGAAGCAGTGATATCAACTCAGCCTGGCTCCAGTGGGTTCAAGGGCACTACCATGCTGCTAGGCAAGAGGGCTGGGCTGGCTCAGATGCAGGGTAAGCCAGGATTTCTGGTCACAGTGCTTAAACTGCAGCCCACAAATTGGTACTTCCAATGATTTGGGATTTATTTTCTCTTTGCTTAGAGTGAATTCCCTGGTCCATTGTCTTTTGCTCTTAATGATATTATCTCCCCCTCCCCTGACTCCTTTTTGGGAATTTTGTTAATATTTGGTTTTTAAAAATTCCGTTTGCTCTTCTCAGGATTAAAGTAGAATTTATTTTTAAGAGACTTACATCATTTCCTTCCCAAGTAGTAAAGTCAATTCGAGGGTGTAGAAATTTCCTGCGAAGTTACTTTGAATGAGTTGATGTCAGGGAAAGGTCTAGCATGGTACCGTCATCTGCAGATGGGAACAGTCTGGAGAACTCTTGTAATACTAGGACCATTTGGCACTTAGGAAAGCAGAAAAATCCAACTTATTGACTTATAATTCAGTGCAATAACCTGAAAGAGGAGGGTCAAGTGTGTGTGTGTGTGTGTGTGTGTGTGTGTGTGTGTGTGTGTTTCCAAGGCCCTAAATGTTGTGTCACTTGTATAGACAGAAAAGAGATCTAGTCTTTGATATTCTGATTAGGCTTGACTTCAGAACAGAACATCAGCCCTCCAGCTTTCTTGATTTCAAACATGATATGTCCTGTGACTATTTCCCTCCTAGTAACTCCTTGCCAAAAGCCAAGTCACTGATCATTGCAGTCTAGTGGGAATGGGATCAAGAGAGATTGGAAGGATGGAGGCAAGAGAAACATCTGAATGTAAACCTTGTTTTAGATTTTACCCTGGGGCCATTTATATTTCCTAAAGAGTCAAAAGAGGAAGGGGCAGAGATGTGGAGACAGCAACAGTCGTGTTTTCTTCTTCACTCCACATTTGTAAAGTCCATGTGGAAAGAAATTCACTCATGTAGCATCTGGGGGCCCATACAGCAGGGACTTGATTACGGTATTATGTCAATGGAAGAGTCAGAGTAGTTAACCAACTCTTGGCGTTTGTTTCATTTGGCATCATCATTGGACTGGATATAAGAAATGCATAAAGCTGTCCTTTTTCTCAGTGTTCACAGTAGGGAAATGCTTTGTGATAGGAATTGCCACAAAGAACTCCATGAGATGATGGGGAATAGCCCTTAGCATGACCTGCATGGGTTAAAGATGTTACCCTAGATAGGACAATTGAAAGAAGGAGTCAGTTTTGTGGAAATTATCCAGAGGTTATCATTTCATAATTCAAGATATTTCCTCTGCCAATCCATTCTTTGCCCCCCCCATCCCATCCCCCTTTTGAACCTCTTCTTTTGGGGCATGTGCTCTGGGATTGTGGTCTGTTAAGGGGAGTAGAGAAGTCTTGTGTTGAGTGAGGAGTCACTGATGAGGTGATGTGACTGTTGACGTCTCTTAATAACCCACAGGTGAGCCCCTTTGGCGTTCTTCCATAGGATTAATCAAGAAAATATGAACATTTCAGTAGGTTTCTTCTAGAGACTGATGCAGTGTTTGTGTTGGCTGCCCCAGTGCTCTAGTTAACTTCCTTGATGGTGGTCATCTATTTCTGTTTTGTTTGTTTGCACTGGGCCTTAGATTTGTGGATGTGCAATGTGCCTTGTAGCTGCCCTTGATGTTAGTAGTGCACATGATTTTACATAACGTAGATATATTGGTTTTATAATAAAATTGCTATTATTATTACAATAAGATGTAAGAGCCTGTTGAAGTGGATTTTAAACATCTTTCTTTCTCTTTCTTTTTTTCTTTCATTTTTGACAAATAAGCAGATAATTTGGAACAAGAAGCAATGCAGTTATTTACCACAGTACTTTCACTGTTGAGGATCATATACAGACAATTACCCAGCAACTGCAGGTGGAGAATGAAAATACTTCAGAATATCAAAAGGTGTCTTTTAAGAGAGTTGAATTAAGATATCTTTATTGGATTAACTGACCACAAACTGGGTTGTTTAATTTACTGCATTCTTCTTGGGATCTGTTGGTAGAACAACTCAATGCTAAGACCACTCACAAAAATATTCATACTCTCATACCTATGTAACCATGTAACTCTGGCCAAGGAGCTGAGGCTAAAATGGAAACTGAGGAATGTCCCAATGAAGCACAATGTCTGGATGAGATCTCTGATTTCAGTAGTTACTGGAAATCAAGGATCTTTTTCAGGTAAGCATAATTCAGTGGGGGAAATGCTTAGTGCATTGCTGAGGAATGTTTGTCCTTGTATTTGCCTGTTAGAACTGGTTTCTTGTAATGCATCTTACCTGGGATTTACAGAATCAGAAAGTTGAAGTTGTGATAATATAATTCATTTCACTTGAGTTAGCCTTGATCAACATCCTGCCAATAATGAGCGTATTCCCTTCTTGCCCATCCTTGAAACTACAAAAGAGTGCTGCTTTGAAGGATTTCAAGAGTATGTAGGTGGGAGCTGGAGAGATGGCTCAGAGAGAAAGAGCGCTTGCTACACAGTCATGGGTATTTGAGTTTGCATCTCATCACCCAAGTAAAAAGCCATTGTGGCCATGCAGGTACCTGTAACCCCAGCACTAAGCAAGACAGAAACAAGACTTCTAGTATAGTTTCAGCACAGAAGAGACTCTTTTTCATGGAATAAGTGATGGGAGTGGGTGATAAAGGACAAGCTATGTGAGAATGTGCTAGAAGAACTCAGTGTGCATAGGCACAGGCAAATGCATACATATGTGTGTATACACCACACAAACACAATACTCACATACAGAAAAGGAAATAGGCTCCTGAAACTGCTTAGGACCATAGTACATCTCTATCCTTTATCCTAGACAAATTATGAAAAGAAAACTGTCCAGAATTGGCTGAAATATGACATGCCCTTTGATGTGACTGGAAGATTTGCTATGTCAATTTAAGATTCAGTGGTGGACACAGAGGAAATGCAGTAGGTGGGTAAGTGGGGGTCGACATACCCTTGAGACTTGTCCCTTCTACAGGATGCCACAATAGAGTCCTTGGTTCCATGATTAGGGTACCTGCTACAGTTAAACATCTTAGGGCTGAGTAGATACGCATGCATTGGTATCTGTTCAGAAGGTGGGGACACCTGCTGTCTGTCATGTAATTGGGATATGTTTTTCTTAACAGTAGGCAATAATAATACAGTAAGTCAAACCTCGTATTATCATGATGCATTTAAAACTAGATTAATCAAAGCTATAAAATCAAAGTAACAGTAAATGCTTATGCAACACATTAAGTAATATTTACTCCAATATTGGAATGAAGCAATCATTTCACAATTATAGCATATTTCACGATACCTGTTCCAAGAAGGAAGAAACAAGACTTAAAATTCATGCAAGATGCCAAGACAAGTTAGTTAGGGCTGAAATGTTGAACATTGGCTGTGGAGCACATCTTCTTGTTTGAATTGCTTGGCCCAAGTGGTCCAGTTGTTTCTTTAGTCCTCACTAGCTTTTGCTTGGATAGGATGCTCATTAGTCCTCACTAGCTTTTGCTTGGATAGGATGCTCAATGGAAGAGATGCTCTTTCCTATGGTGTTAGAGTCCTGTTTTGTGCTTCATTTTCTTTTCTGATGTGTGTGGCTTCATGACCTGCTGGTTGAAACCTCGTATCCCACATGCTGTGTGGAGAGGAAAGGTGATGGACAGATCATCTCAGAGTGAAGCAACCTTCCAGTGCCCCTGCCACTGCATGGCTGGCTGTCCTGTCATCCTGGTAGCTTTTAGGGTGGCCTCCTGCTACGACACCTCTGGAGAAGTGCATCCTAGAGTCGTGGATGTTATGCAGGCATTTGTGTCTCTCTGTTAGATGGATTCTGGGGTAGGTGAGGAGCAGAAGGGATGAGAGGCAGGTGGTAGATGGATTCTGGGGTAGGTGAGGAGCAGAAGTGATGAGAGACAGGTGGATGTTGTACAAGGGAACCTGAAATTCAGAGGCTGGATGTGTTCTGATTTTGTACTATATATAACTCAAGTTATAGCTGCACCACAAATAACAAGGAGGAAGTGGTGAGGGCAGGCCCATGGCCCCCATGTAAACAGCTAGGTGTTAAGGCAGACACTGAGGCACTTGTCTGTAATACTAACATTTAGGAAGCTGGAGACAGGAGGACCTGGAGAGACTTCATAGGTCAGCAAGTCTCACTGCTGACTTGAAGTTCAATGGGAAACCTGTCCCAAATAAGTGATAGAAGAAAATTTCCAACACCAACTTCTAGTGTGTCACATACACACACACACACACACACACACACACACACACACACACACCTCATCAATTCAAGAAACAGTGCTTAAATGAGCAAATGGAACAGAGTGGTCCACTGTTCTTGGAGAGGATCTGAGCATTAAGGACACTCAGTACTGGCCAGTAGCAGACCCATTGCCATTGGTCCTCACTTCCCCAGCAGCTTGGAGGAGTTCTTAGCACTTGGCTAGTTGGGGATACACACAGCCTTGGATTTTGAAGGAGATGAACCAAGCAGCTGGCTACAGATGCTTTGGAGGTGGCAGTAGGAACCATCTTTCCCAAGGTTAGCAGGACAGCCCAAGTCCCACAGCAACACCTTGTCTGTGTCCTTCCCGCCTGTGCTTATTTTCCTCAACTTGACTCTTGGGGCTTCCTGTTGACTCCGAGGCTCTGCCTATTTGTCCAGTAAATTCCTTTCCTGGGTAGGTGAGCCAGAGTCCATCCGGGTTGTTTGTAACACAAAAAACCTTGACTGGTGGAAAAAGTTAAAGAACAAAGGTACTCTCAGAAGCTGCTTCCCAGAGGAAAATGAAGAAGGGAATTTTCTTCAGGATAGGTTTTGGGAAGAACAGGGTTTTGGGGCTGAACTAAGTATTTCTATTAGAAAATCAGTTTTAAGCAAACTGGAGAGGGATTGTACTTGGTTTTGTTTGAAACATAGGAGAATGTTGTCTAAACCCGAAATACTGGTTTTGGCTTTGACTGGAGCCCAGTGGGGACCTTGCCTGCCTGGGACATGCCCCAGCCTGGAGCTTTGGGGAACTAGCACTGGGTTTGAATATCAGCTGCCAGGAGTCTGGGTTTCAGCTCAGGCTCCAAACACTTGTGTGTGGGGACCTGGGTAGTATCAAGGACACTTTAAGGGCCTCATCTTGGGACAGATTGGGGGATCTCTGTGCGTGCTTAGCTTTTCTTTGCAATACCTGCCGCTCCTGATAGCTCACTTTGTGCCGTGACTCCTGCTGCTTTACTTTTGTCAGGGTTTTTTCCTTTGTTTTTATTTTATCTTTTTAGATTCCCTTACTTTTACTTTATGTGTATAAGTGTTTTGCTTGCATTGTGTATCATGTGCTTGCCTGGGGACCATGGAGGCCAGAAGAAGGCCAGTCCCCTGGAACTGGAGGGTGATGGTTGTGCATGCTGGGAATGGAAGCATGGCCCTGGGCAAGAACAACAAACACTCTTCCTTCTGAGCCATCTCCCTAGCCTCTTCTACGTTTGTTGTTTGTTTGTTTTTTAAGGAAGCGGGCTGCTTTTATGGGCTTTGATTCTTACAACAGTTCTTAGTATGTGTTCTGTTCATTCCGCCTGGAAAAACCAAACAAGCACAGGTTGAGTGGGGTGGGGGGCACAAATGAGAAGTAAACATACATGTAGTGCACGTGTATGTGGAGGCCAGATTTCAGTGACACATACATGTAGTGCACATGTATGTGGAGGCCAGATGTCAGTGACACATATATGCAGTGCTCATGTATGTGGAGGCCAGATGTTAGTGACACATACATGTAGTGCACATGTATGTGGAGGCCAGATGTCAGTGACGCATATATGTAGTGCTCATGTATGTGGAGGCCAGATGTCAGTGACAGATTCATTCTCAGTCCTTCTCCGCCCTATGTTTTGAGCCATGGTTAGTCTCTTAAGGAACCTGGATCTCCTGGATTCTTAAAGGCTGAGAGACCAGCAATCCACAGGGATCATGTCACCCCCCTCCCCAGTGCAAGGATTACAAGACCATGCCGCCATGCTTGTCATTTATGTGAGTGCTGAAAATCAATCTTAAAACTTCTATGGCAGTCACTTCATGGACTAAGCCACCCCCAGCCCCGTAGTTGTTTTGGTTTGCTTTTAGTATGGTGTTTTATCTCAGTCCTAACCAATGAAGACTATGGTCTGTGCCTACAATTATAAACATAGAGCTATTGCTTTTACTCTTTCTCTTTCTAGACTTCATGTACTCCTCCCCACAAAAATCTTTTGGGCACCTACTTCCCCTGTGACACCACACACTTTGAGGGGCATCTACTTTATTCTCAATGCACTGTCACACTCAGACACACAGGCATCTACTGTGATTTTGGCTTGACCAAATGGCTCATTGCTTTGTTGTATCTAAGCAATTTTAGTTTATTGTATCGTGTGTGTGTGTGTGTGTGTGTGTGTGTGTGTGTGTGTGTGTGTGTGCTGTGATGCAATTGTTGATGTCAGAGTGTGTGACGATTTTGTGGAATCAGTTCTCTTCTTGGAGCTTTACCTGGCTTCCTCAGATTGAGCCCACTCTCACACAGCAAGCACCTTTACCTGATAAGCTACCTTGGTGGCCTCCATATGCCTTATTTAAGTTAGCATAGGCTGTGAGCTGCCGAGGGCAGGGGTGGCGGGTGGGGGAGTGGGGGGTGGGGTGGGGGGCTGGGATCTGGTGTTCGTGTCTCTACCAACTCCTTTTCACTGGACAGTGCTTTCTCCTTTACTTCTTCAGCATCCATAATAATAGAAAAAGGAAGGAGGTACCAATGTGCAGAACATCCATCTTCATCTGAATCCAGCAGAGGTCAGGTGTCTGAAGGACATGTCTGATGTTACCAGCAGTTTCTATCAGAGGCCCTCACATCCTTGGAGACAGAGCTCTGATATTGGATCTCTTCTGTATGGTCCAGGTGTTGCTAGAAATGTCATTATAAGCTGATCCTGGACAATTTAGAGCATTGCATTTTTGGTACTAGTTGATATATATATATAGGTGTTAACACTTTCTTAGTGCCAGCACCCTTGTTAGTCCTTTTTAACTAGCAGGAGTGGATAGATTGCTTGTAGAGAGAAAAGGGCAGTAGCAACAGCTACCCAGAATCTCTAAAAGTATACCCCACAACCCATAAAGAGCATCAGTTATCACAAAGAGCATCAGTTATCGGAATGTCTTCTCCTTGGGCACTCTCCAAATCCTAGGAAATAGATGCTTTGCAGAGTTGAAGAAAGATTCTTTCATGAAACAACTTTCTTAGTCTGCTTTTATAAGCATCACCTTGACCAGACTTCAGGACTTCTAGGAGACAGGGGTTAGGACCTCTGTCTCCTACTCTCTCACAAGCTTAACATTCTGTCCTTGCAGTCTGTAGACATGCATGTCTGTTTTTTCCATTTGGTTTTGTGTGTGTGTGTGTGTGTGTGTGTGTGTGTGTGTGTGTGTGTGTGTGTGTAACATTTAATCAGGAAGTTTTTCATCCTCTTAGTCTCAAAATACCTCTCTTGCTTCTTTATATATTGTGACTATCACTACAAAGCTCTACATCTCCAGAGCATGAATATTTTAAAGTTCTCTGTGATGTGGTAGCTATGCATGGACACTCTCATTAGCATGGTTTGTGAAAAGGAGTCCTTCCCAGATTTGCTGCATTCTTATGGGTTCCCAAAAGCCACAGCATTATTCCTGCACCAGTCCAACAAATGACAGAGGCAAAGTGATATTTCCAGCCCTTTCCTCTGCCCTCCCTCCTTTTTTCCCTCTTCTCTGCTTCTTTTCCTTAGCAAGTCTTTTATTTGGAGATTCAGTTGGAAAAGACAGTATCCTGTGAACACTTCTCCTTATGGCTGCAATATGACCTGGTGTAAAGCTGGTTCAGCCTTAATGTGCTTTGGGCTCTGGCCTGTAAGCTGGCCTGTTCCAGATAGCTATTGTAAGATACTTATCACCGACATGCTGTGTGTTCTTTAAAAGTAAAGCTATATCAAAGATACTTACATTTAATGAGATGATTGCACCTGTCTGTCATTGCAATTAAAACATTTATGAGCTCCTCAAACACCTTTCGGAGTGCTCCTGGATGTATTGCTCTTGGTATGAAATCCTATCCATCACAGCGCTCTGCAAATAATTGTATTAGCAAAGCATGGTGAAGTATGTTGGCACCTTAAGTAAAATATCAATTGCCAGGTAAGTTTGGGGTGAACCCTAGGCCACCTGTCATAGTACAGCTATGACTAATCGGGTGGTTTAAGCTAATTACTCTTCCCAGAAGTCGAGTACTGAGGAAGTTAGGGATGGTGGTCCTCTATGTGGGAACCTACACAGATGCTGAGTGGCACTGTGATGCTGTGCTGAGGGGTTGAAACAGGCTTCCCATGTGCTTCAGGCCTTGTTACCAGAGACTGCGCAACCACTTGGCTTGTGTTGAGTATATTGAACCACCTAGTGTTGATGTGTGTGACCAAAGGAGGTGGCTGTGTGGCGAAGAGAAGGATGCACATGTCTGCCCTGGAACAGATCGATCAGTGGAGGCCAAGTGTCCTTCACATGATGAAGTTGGTCTTTCTCAGTTTCAGCTAATATGAATCAGGTGACATCTGGGCTTTGGAGGTTGTTTGCTCCCTCTGTAAGATGGAGGAATTTGTCAGTTAATGGCTGCCCCGCTATTCAGATGTCCACATAGCTTTTGACATCAGGTGGTGGCAGTGTCAAGGCAGTGTCAAGGCCACAAGTTCTGTGAACTAGCCCATGTTAGGGCTTTGGGGTCCATTTGGACCTCCCTCACCAGAAATCAGTCTGGACAGTTTCTGGTTGTTCTGTGGTTCCTGGTGGTCCACACTTGGAATCTGTGTAGTAGAAACTTCAAAAAGAGACTGATGGCATTTGGAGACTAGAGCGAATTTGTGATGAATTTAGTTTTAGGATTTTTGTCTGTGTAGGAAAGAATTGATTTTTTTGGACTTTGGACATTGATCACATAGCAACAAAATTGCTCAGAAATTTTAGTTTGTCAAAAACAACATATGCAGGCTACTTGAAGCAGAATAAAAGTTTATTAAAGGACATGGTTTGTAAAAATTTTTAAATGGTAAAATAGGTGGTCCCATAGATGGTCTGGAGGCCATAATGGTCTGTCTCTAGAATAATGAGTTATACTGCTACTGCTCTGACAACCCAGATATGTGCTCAGGACCTGCTATTCTGTGGCAGTGACTAGGCTACTTCTGCCCCTGTAGAGGTATGTTCCTGGCTGGAGAGATGGTTAAGTGAGAGGACCCACATTTAATCACCAGAACTCATGTTAAAAAGAGCCAAGCCTGGTGGTGCATGGTTGTAAACTCATTCCCAGGAGGCAGGGACAGGAATAGTCCTGGGGCTTGTAACCACCCAGTCCAGTCTCCTTAGCTAGCCACAGGCCAGTAAGAAAGACCTTGTCTCAAAAAAGAAGGTAGATGGTACCCAAGGTTGTCCTCTGATTTCCACGTGCATGCATGCATGCATGCATGCATGCATGTATGTATGTATGTATGTATGTATGTATACCAACACATGCTTTGTCATACATGCAAGAACAGTGTGTCTGGTTGTCATGTGTGTGGCTATCATGTGACGGAGTCTCCATCATTTACTACCGCTCTTTAAGAATCCACATCTTATTGGATTGATGGGACCCATCTTACCTGCCTAATCTTAGTTGCAAGAGTGTCTTTGATTTTACATTTTGTAGCTAGGTCATGAGGATGCAGAAAATTACTAAATATGTAATGTCTCAAAGACATAGGGCAGTTGTAAAATTTAAGGCATTTTCAGTTTGGATATCTCCAGGAGGAATGTTGTGCAAGACCAGATAGAGTTAAGGAGACATGGGGCAGGACTCCTGGGTACAGTCACGATTCCCATGAATCCCATGCCTCCCAGAGGATGTCCCATTTGCCATACTCTTGGGACATATGTCTCACTTAGTGGTCTCTCCTGGGGCCTTATCAGCTGCCACATGGGGTCTCAGCTCTCCTTCCCAGAAGCTTGCTCAAGCTGGGTGAAAAAGAAGGGAAGGCTCTGTTCATTTGCACATCCAGTGGACACATCATGAATGCTAAAGGGAGGCTGAAGACCATTATTATCATTATTCTTATTTGATGCTTTTGTATATAAATATGCCCAAGGTTTCGAAGACCTGATGATGTATTTAGCTAATGCTTACATTGTTATAATGCACTAGTGTGTTCATTTCTCAGATTAGTCCGAGAAAGAAAAATGAAGTAATGATAGCTGCTCCAAGAAGGCTGATAACGGATTCTGGCTGATGGAGCAGATATTCTGCAGCTTGATAAACTCATAGAACTGTGGGGCTTTTTGTTACCAGCATTTGAGAAATGGAAATAGCCATGGACTAGTTTCAAAGGGGAACAGTAAATAATGCATGTGGCTCTAGGAGAGGAGCTGAAATAAACATGGTAGGGATGGGAATGATGTGCTTCCTCAGAGCCATAGAACTTCAAATTTGGGAAGGACTTCAGAGGCTCAGGTCCCCTAGCACTTGTCAAAAGAAGAAAAACATAGTAATAGCAATGAATAATTATTTAATACTTGCTGCTTTCTTGTGCACACGCTTGTGTATGTGGTATATATGTGTGTGTGTGTGTGTGTGTGTGTGTGTGTGTGTGTGTGTGTGTATGTACATGCATGTGGAAGACAGAGACAGGGCAATATCAGCTTGTCTTTTGTCTCTTAGTTCTTTTGTCTCTTTTGATTGTTAGGTTTTGAGGCAGGGTTTCTCTGTGTAGCTCTGGCTGTCCTGGAACTTGCTCTGCAGACCAGGCTGACCTTGAACTCACAGAGATCCACCTGCCTCTGCCTTCCAAGTGCTGGGGATAAAGGGTGTGCCCCCATGCCCCCATGCCCCCATGCCCTGCTTGTCTTAGATTTTGAGACAGTCTCTCACAACCTGGAACTCACTGATTGCGAAGCCTGGCTAGCCAGCTAGCACCATAATACCCCATCTTCACCTTCCCACTGCTGGGATTGCAGGCATGTACTATACCTGGATGTTTTTGTGGGTGCTGGGAACCTGAACTCAGGTTCTTATGGTATGGTATGAAGCAAATATTTATGAGGCAAACATTTTTCTGACTGAGCCATCTTCTCAGACTTAAGAAAGATTTTTATTTAAAAAAGTGTGTGTGTGTGTGTGTGTGTGTGTGTGAGAGAGAGAGAGAGAGAGAGAGAGAGAGAGAGAGAGAGAGAGAGAGAGAGAGAGAGAGAGAGAGAGAGTGAGAGTGAGTTTATGTGCCCTGGGAGGTCAGAGGAGTCAGATCTCCTGGAGCTGGAGCAAGCCACCCAATGGGGGAACCAAACTCAACTTCTCTGGAAGAACACTTTATGCACTTAACTGCTGAGCCACCTTTTCTGCGTGTAACTGCTGCCTCTGAGGAGTCCTGATTCCACGTTTTTGTTCCTTCCCTCTTATAAAAAGTGTTTGTTTCTCCTTTCTCGGATGAATAGACTGAGGCCTAGAGATTCTAGGGAGCTAGCTGTTATCCCCCAGGCTGGCGTAGGGACAGCTGAACTTTGTTTCTATATTCGTCCCTAAGCAGATCTTTAGCAGTAGTGGCTGACATCATGCCTGTCTTGGGATGTCTTGGGATGTCTTGTTTCCTTTAGTTAACTGTTTTGCAAACATCTTTGCTTTCTCCACACAGAGTACCACTACTTGAAGTCTTTCAGGTCAGCTGCCTCATCTTCATGAACCTTACCCTTGTGGCCCTCCAATTTCCTCACTGATACCAGTCGGATTCACTATTGTGTATACTTAGTTCCTCTTTGCATGGTGATGAGCTGAGTAAAGTGATTTTAGTCAAGGCCTGTGCCTCATGGAAGTTCACAGTGTGAAAAACCCAAGTCTTGGAGGAGCAGTAACTCTGACGATGGCAGAACTGCTGAGTACACAGAGAACCGGAGGGCACTCGGTTAAGGCCAGAGAGCCTTGTGTTATGGGTACTGGGTAGTGCTTCAGCCTCAGGGTGCCGTGAGCGTAAGGCCCCTGCCATGATTTGATAAGTAGTTCCAAGGGAATGCGGTGGGCCATTGGTATTCAAGGATGCAATATTCTTCCTTTCATGTATTAAAAAATGGCCATGAATAGCATGCGCTCAGCTGTGATTTTTGCTAAGGCACCAATGGGAAATTCTCATACCAGATTGAGGCCCTCAGTTAGCAAGAGCCCCCAGCCTGTCACTGAGAGACTCTCAGAAGTGTGGAGCACAGAGGCCAAAGGACAGTTTACACTTCTGTCTTTGTTCCCTACCCTCTCCTAGCCTCAGGAGGTCAAATTCAGTTAGGCCCTCATTCTGTTCACAAATGGCTGCCCACTCTGTGCCATCAGGAGGGGGGGGGCTTGTTTGTAGGCCCCATCCTGGCTGACAGGACTTGTCTGTGGAGGTGAGTGATTGATGCCCACTTCTAAGTGAGCTCCTCCTCCTTTATTGGTCAGGAACTACAGTACGATCACCCTCCTATTATTAGTTCCCAACAGTCAATCCATTACTACATGGTCCCAAGCCTGCCTTTGCAAGACTCTGCAAAACTGAGCCAGAGAGCCTCACCCAGGAGCCTCATGTTTCCTGGGAAGTCTTTTGTTGTTCACCTAAGCAACTGGTAAGGGAACTGGTGTACTTTATTCAGTGTTTCCCACCAAAGGTAATTATATCTTGATTTCGAGAGATGGCTTTGCTCCGGCTCAGAAAATCTTCAGTTCTAAGGCAAATCCCAGACAAGTGTGCACAAATCCTCTCTCCTCACACAGGCTGGCACCTTCCTCCACCCAGCCTACCTCCACCATGACTCACTCAGCAGAGTGAGAAACACACTGGTCTCAGAGCCAAGACCCAGCTGGGCTGGGCCCCGAGGGATCATCAGATAGGTGTCAATAACAGGGGCCCCCATGCCCTGCCAAAATCACTTGGCTGTAGCCCCAAGATAATGTTTGAAGGCCTCATGCTTAAAAGTGTCAAAGCATCAGGTGCTCTTCTCCTTTCTCCTCACCTTCCCTAGGCACAGCCAAAGCTTGACATCTTTTTATCAGATGAGCTTGGCACTGCCAGGAAGGGCTCCTCGAGCCAATGTGGCAGCAGCCACAGCCCCTCAGCTTGTTAGACTGAAAGAATGTGCCGTTTTAATTAATGATATGTAAATATCCTTGAATGGGCCGCATTTGCATATTAAGAGAGATTTGCGGAATCTGCGGAGTAATATATTTTAATTAAGGATTAATTAAAAATAATGGGAATTTCATTTCGCCTGGCAGAATCCGTTTAGATTTTAGCACACGTCTGCTTGGGAGTCTGGTAGGAAGGCCCTGTGTTACGATTCCCGCAGATGAGAGAGGCACTCCTGTGTTTATCATCCTGGAGCCCCCCACTCTGGGGAGTAAGGGGAATAGAAAGGGGCAAAATTTTCCTCTCGCCTCCCCCATCACCCACCCCTCATCTTCCCTCCTCTTTGTGATTTTAGGGCTGTTTTGGTATTCTTTATGGTAAAGTAAGTAAATGGCTCTGAGACACGGAACACTAGTTGTGTTGGCAATTATGTTAATGGGATGCTATTAGGCTATGATTCTATATGAGCAATTGGGGAGAAGAAATGCCTTACTGAGAGAGAATGATACAACAGACGTCTGTCTTATTGATATAGCTCCAGTGGTGCTTTCTGCATAATTACACTCGGCCACTTTCTTTAGGTGGGGGAGAGGCCCCTGCATCACGAGTCAGGAGTAAGAGATCAGGGGTAAGGGGTGCCCCCACAGTAAATGCCAGGGGTGGGGCAGACTCTCCCAGCAGACCTGGGTATTGCAGGTGAGCAAATTTTATTTCGTAGAAAGACCCAGCTCTTCCTTGTCCATCTGTTTATTTCCTGGACGTAGTCTCAAAGCTCAAGCAATGGGAGTTCTGTGCACGAGTTGAATATTCCGGAAGATCTTCATGAGCTCCTTTTCTATCCCTTAGCCTCACTCCCTTTCTTGGGTTTATGAAACACAGCCACATAGTCTTAGGAAGTTTACTGTCTCACACATTTGTCCCAAACACGTGTTCGCAGCCTTCTAGGATGTCCCGTTACTCCAATTGGTTTGTGTATGTGCCCACTTGGGGCTTCTTATGGGGAACTCACCATCTCCTATCATCACTGTATTGTTGCCTGTTTCTCCCTTCAGTTAGACTAGTGTTCACTTTATGTATTAAGGAACTGTGATGTTGGGGTGTGTATGTTTCCCGTTGTTAACTCTTTCTCATGGATTTCCCCAGATGCTCACAATGGATCCCAGTTTTCAAAGGTGCTAGCCACTTGGAGATCTGATGATGTTGCTTGCAACATTTCCCCTGCAGGTTTGACCTGCTGTGGCATGAGTCCTCAAGGAAGGGGGACTCTACCCTCAAGTGAACAAGTGCTTCCACAAACTGGAAAGGGGCTTTTGGTTATCTTCTCTGGTCACTTGCACTCTGGGGGGGCATAGGAAAATAGCCATGGTCCTCAATGTGAGGGGACAGCCTGAGGTTTGCACCTTTAGAGCAAGTTTTAGATTGTTCAATAACTGCAGAGAAGAGGGGCGGGGGACCAGCACGTAGCAATTATGCTTCTGCACACAACCCCTCTCCAGGAGGATCCCCAGGTGTAAAATTTCAGCACTTCCACTGGAAATCCTAACTCTGTTTTCCCCTTCCTCTCCTTAAGAAATACTTATGTCAGCTTCTGGCTTCTCCTCCACCCAGTATGACTGCTGAATCACAAATTCAGGGCAGGCCGACCTGTGGCCACTGCTAGGTGGCCTTTCTTCGTGGGCATGCTGACATCTCCCTGGCCAGCTTTGTGCAGGGGCAGGCATGCCCGTGAGTGGGTCAGATCTGAAAAGACATGGGGCCAGGGGTAGAAGGAAAGCCTTTGAAGCCGAGTGTACTGAGAAAGCTGCCCCCAAGGGAAGGAAAGGGGCTATTGAGGCTCTTTTACCCACAGAACAGTTCTGGCTTAGCTGGGTGGGGAGGGGTGAGGAGGTAGGGGAGTTATGGAGTGCTGAAAGTAGCCAGGGAGGGAAGGGAAGTGGCAGGAGAGTGTCTTGTAAGCCAAGGTCTGGAAGCTACAAAGATGAAAGGGACAGGGAAGAGAGCATGGGGGAGGATCTGAGGCCTGTCCCCTTTTGCATGCTTCTCCTCTGTGCGCTTTGCAAAGGCAGCCTTGCCTCAGCCAATGCAAATAGAGAAAATGCAGTTTCTGGTAAGTGTTCCCTAATAAATAACATCATTCCCTATCAGCCAGTGACATCCCGCATTCCTCTTCCCTATGCACCAGCCCAAGACATTTAATGATGCAGTGCTCCTTCTGGGATGTGAGGTCCATGCTAATGTATCAGTGCTCACAGAATGGTGGGGACTGAATCTGGCCTGGCTCAGTCATTTCACACCACCAGAGATCGTGAGTGAAGTAGCATTTACATGTGAAAGTGTGTATGTCAAATATGAAGGTAATTCTCTCTCTCTCTCTCTCTCTCTCTCTCTCTCTCTCTCTCTCTCTCTCTCTGTCCCCCCTCCCCCTTTCATTATGCAGAAATTTGTTCAGGGTTAGTTTTTGGTCGCTGGAGGATTTCATTAACGAAATGAAGTAAAAATAATCAATTTCAGATGTTCCCAGTGTTTGTGGTAATGGTTTCTCTAACAATTCTGATTAGCTGTGTGAGATGGAATTTTTCTTCCAAATTACTGCGTGTTGACATTAAATATTGGCCAACTTGGGTGTGTGTGTGTGTGTGTGTGTGTGTGTGTGTATGTGCATGCGTGCACGCACCCACATCTGCCCAAATTCCTCTGCTTATATCTAAGCCTGCCCAGAGGTGGGAAGGAGGCCCACATTCACGACCACACCTCTTCACTCTGCCTCCTCTTCTCTTTCCCCTGTGGTGCCCCCTTCCCTCCATCAGCAAAGTTTCAAATGGCCGCTGGCCATCCTTTGCTCTGTCTGTAAGTCTAGGCCATTTCTGGGAACATGTGTGCAAGACTGATTTTTTTTTTTTTTTTTTTTTGTAATTGGTGGGGGAGGGTAGGCTTAGCTTAGCTGGGTGACTGCCTTCAAATCAATAGAAGACTGCTTCCCTTGAAATGGGGTCCTGTGAGAGTGTAGTGGCTTACTTATTGGTGTCTGTTACCCTAGTGTCTCTAGCAGCCCCTGGGAAAGTGCCTGCATGCCCTTATACCCCACTCCTCGGTCTCCCTGGGCTCCCCTTGGGCTTTAGAAGAAGAAATAAATTAAACTGAAAAGTCCATAGTGGGCTTTCCATTATTAACTTTCTTTTTTACTCATTTTCCATGCATTTTGGTTTCCCCCTTGTCTCCCCTCTCCTCTCCCCTTCAGCATGCTATGGCCAGTCCTGACATGCATTTGCATGAACAGTCACGGGCATTGATTTCCTGCAGCATGTGTGTGACTACACAGATACCCATGGATGTAAGCACATCAGAGAGTGTCGCTCTCTGTCTCTCTGTGTCTGTCTATTTCTCTCTCTCTCTCTCTCTCTCTCTCTCTCTCTCTCTCTCTCTCTCTCTCTCTCTCTCGTGTGTGTGTGTGTGTGTGTGTTGTTTGTACTGTTCCCCTTTGATAAGCTGTCATCTGTGAGCACTGCTCGGGGATTTGATCCCAGTAATCGCCTGACCCCTTGGAAGACATTAAACACCCTCCCAGACCCCTTGCTCTGCCTCTGTCTCTGAACCTTTCACTCTCCTTTAATGAGAATTTCTCCTAATTATTTCAGTGGCTGCAGCAGAGGGACCGCAGTGTACTTAGATCCCGATACTGGGACGTGACTGTTATGCTGATAGAGGCAAGAGATCAATAATTTAGGCCCCAGCTTAATGGCAAAGCTGAGAGCTTTAGTGTCTGCATTCAGGTTGAGTCTTAGACGTTCTAAGGTATTAATAATTTCCGTACGATTTTCTTTCCTTTCATCTTCAGCAGTGGCGGCTCTACATGCTTTTCTTGCTAAAATATATTTATGAAAATGTGTTTGCCTTCTTAGCTCAAACATAGGTCTGACTGCAGGGGTCTGTCTGTGTGTCTCCTGTGTGCACATATGGTCACTCACATGCGTATGTGCAAATGTCAGCACATGGAGGCTTCTGTAAGCGCTCTGTATTGGGGAGCATGCATAGCCACTTTGTCTTTGGCCTTGGGACCGCCCATAAGTCTTCCTTTCAGAATTCATCTGGTAAATTTGGGACCACTTCAAAGGCAAGGGTAAAATGTCACCCCTTTCTTCCTGTCATTCCCCCCTTTTCTTCTGTGTGTATTTTGTCCTTCTGTCTGTCGTAATGACACCATTGTATTGGACCCAAAAAGTCAACACTGGATCCATGACCTCACTTAGGAGGCGGTTGTGCACATGCACACTCCAAACCTGTCTTACATAGAGCCCTTCTCTGAGGAGTTCTAGTAAACTCTGAAAGCTCCAGCAATGCATGTGTCCAACTCAGACAGACTGTGGTGTACGACACATTTCATATTAAGCTTGAAAAGAAAAGAAAAAGCCAACAGAGAAACATTGCACAGTGACGCAAACCCAAGCTTTGAGGGAGGCCATTTCTCTGCCTGTTTTTTTTTTTTTTTTTTTGACTATTATTGATTTTCTAAATTTCCTTTAGGACATGTAACTCCTATAAGTCTGCTTGCAACTTCAGTAAAGAAAACATTTTTCTTCAGCATAAACCTCCAAACTGGGAAGACAGTGAATGATTTCAGATCATAACATGTGTCACACCCAGCCACTAGGGGGCAGCACAGCAGGATTGTGGTTTGCATGGACCAGTGAGGAGACTCATGGTTCCTCCAATACCCAGTATCAGTCACTGGTAGTTGTAGTAGCACAGAGGCGCACTGCAAATAGCCTCCGGTGCTTTGCATGGTGGGGTGGAGAGATAGAGTGAGCTGAATGCAAGCCAACAGTTTGTATAGTTCCAAATGTGACTCAATTTCCCCTTCTGGTTGACTTTTTGCCAGGGGTAAAGGTTTGTTTACCAGTTTCTCAACAGTCATCCTCATGTCTCCACCCCAAGTGTTTACTCTAGCGTCACCTGAGATGACAACGTGTGTATCCTTAGGAAACTTATTCCTGTACCTACATTCTCTTTCCTGGCATCAAGTTTGGCTACATTGGAGGTGTGACTTACAGGAGCAGGGAAAAGGGAACTTACCTAACATCAGGCTGTGGTATCTTAGTGTGAGCCTGTAGTCTAGTTCACTCTCTGGTTCAGGTGTCCTATAGTTGATTGTCGTCTTTTGTTCTATACTTCATGGCCACCACTTCTTTGTGAGTTAGGAGTGTTAGAGCCATCTGCTGGTAATTGCCACCAAAGCCTATTTTCCAGTGAGAGATAACCTAGGGACCCATGTTGAGCACGAAGAGTCTTGGAAACCTTGAGAAAATTGTATGGCAGAGAAATCAATTACATGCCACTAAGTACCATTAAGAACGTGTTGCCGATTAACAAGATGGCAGTCATTTTTACTGGTTGTACAACAATTGACCAACCCTACAGTATACCAGTCCTTCAGGAAGGCAGAATCACAGCTAACAAAAGTGGAGAATGACTTCACAATCTGAGTCCACTTGGTCCTGGAAGTGAAGGGGCCTGGCCTTATGGAGACAGAGTGATTGCATGTAGTTAGTTGTTCAGGGAAAGAAATCATAGCCCCTCCCACAAGAAAGCCCCTCCCCTTAGCTTAGAATGATGTTGTGACTTCATAGTACCGATGCAGACATCACTTCCCTTAGCATAGGGATTTATAGTTTTCCAAAAGCTTCCATGTCTGTATACCTAGTTAACTCTCAAAGTAACTCTGTGGGATTAGCAAGAGAAATGTGTTTCACTTCACTGAAGGTAGGGAAACTGAGGCTTAATGGTCTAATGTAATGTCATTACATTAACCTAATGTACCTATATTACATTAACCTAATTAACCCTTGTAACTCAATGTCACCTGGAGCCTTTATGCCTTCATCCTTGAATTACAAATGATTTCATTATACCTATTCCCTGTGAGTTTTATTTAAAACAGAGTAAAGGCATTTTACATATATATATATATATATTGAATAAAAATAAGGTGTTTGGGCTCTAAAATACCAACTCTTCAAATGGACCATATCTTTGTCTTTAAGATGAAAACTTCAAGAGTGGGGTCACCTGGGTCCAAAGTCTGCATCTGAACTTGCTGGTTAAGTACTGTTGGTGTTATTGTTACTCTTGACTTTGCTGCTTTATTCTTTCAAGAACCCAAACTTTTCACTCCCCAGCTGTCAAAAGTTCCTTAAGGTGTAAATCCCAATTCTTCACACAAGGCTGGGGGTCTGCCTTTAAATGGTCAGGCTGTTCAACATGGCCCTTTCTGCCCAGAAGCATATAACATTTGGATGTTTTTATTTTTGCACAGCACAGTACAATTGGGGCAGGCCCCATATGGGTGCCTCTAACTGATCACTGGCATTCAGTTTCCATACTTCAGTTAAGATTCTTGCCCTAGTTTCCATTCCTTTCCCACTTGGAGGGAACACTGAGGTCTCCGCATGAGTTACAGCCATGTCCTGGTGAGTCTGACAGGTCAGGATATCGTTCATGCATAAAGTGCTATAGAATTTACCGAGTGCCTTTATCTATACCACCAGTGATATGTTGAAGGTGCCATCTACTCAAAACAAACAAGCCAACAACACACGAAAAAAGAATTGGCCTCTACCTTAGGGGAGTTCCTGATTTTTATTTTGCTGTAGCTGCTCTTTTCTCTCTCTCCCCCCTCTCTGTGTGTGTGTGTATGTGTGTGTGTGTGTGTGTGTGTGTGTGTGTGTGTACACAAGTGTGCATACACGTGTATATGTGTACAAAAAGCTAGGCAGCTTATCTTCCTCTGTCATTCTCTGCCTTGTTGCCTTATCACCCTGAGACAGGGTCTCTTAGGGAACCAGAAACCTGTGTTTTTGGCCAGGTTGGCTGATCAATGAGCTCTTGGGTTCTGTGTCTGTATCTTTTAATGTCAGGGTTATAGGCACTTGTGTTCATGCCTGGCTTTTATGTAGGTATTGGACATTGGGACTCAGGTCCCTGTGCACTCTTCTTACTCTCCAGTCCCTAGTTTTGACAGACTAAAATACATAAACTACAGATGATAATGTTCAGTTTTGTTGCTAATGTCATGGCATGGCTTAAAAGCATAATGCTGTTTCAGCAACTGAAGCAGTGGCTTGGAGACCAGGGTAACTAGGGTTAGTTTCATAGGGAGGTGGCTAGTGTAGGGTGAGGTTGGAGTAGGGGCCGATACACAGAGATAACAAAGGAGAAAGGAGACATGGAAGTAGAATTTTTTGGGCAAGAAAGGGGGTGAGCATGAGGAGATGGGCCTTTCTACTATGTAGAGTTGGATAGAATAGTGATGGAATAAGACAGCATAGATTAAGTTCAGGTTATGGAGAGGAGACAAAAGATGCTTAAAGTGGGTAATTTATTCATTTTCTTTAAACCCCGTGCATTTAGTATTTCTTGTCTTGAGTCTCAGAAAATGTGTCTGATGGTGAACACACTTATGTCTGTAGCAGAACTTCCTAGTACAACATGGCATCTTGCATGACTGCTAAGATTCCAAGATTAGACATGGAGAACCTTGCAGACTTTGGAAAGACAAAGTATAAGTGAAAGGCAGTAGCCAATAAAACTCTTCACTGTATACACAGTCATCCGTGTGTAGAGGACAAGGGAAATCCTTGCTTGGTGCATGTAAAAGTAACCAACCAGGCAAAGTGAAATGTCCTCAGATGAACTCAGTTCCTGAGGTTGGCATTCTTGCTGTAGATGGCTGGTAGTGGCCAGCCTCACTCTAGCTTGCATCAGAGGCTTCACTCCTGTCTCTATAATTGATGCATTTTCAGATTACTAAGCACAATTCATTTGGCAGTGAAAGAAGGGAGTTTTGTATGATGGCTGTCCTTATGGAAGAACTGATTTTCTGATGAACAAGGGTTGGCTTTCTCTACATGACCACTTGGGAAATCTAGCTGGTAGCTAGGCCTCCAGCAACACATCTCTGGAACTGGTCACTCCATTGCCATAAGCTCTTTGGGGAAAGCCAACTCCCTCCCATGGCACTCTGAACTGTGGTTTGTAATTTATTTGTTTTCACTGGCCGATTTGTCCACCAATAATTATCCAAGCCAAGCTAAATATGACAGATTTTTTTTCCACAAAAGATAATACTGTCTGAATATCAACTAATACCAACACAATGCTAAGATGAACATTAAGTATCCCCTCTCCACCAACCTCTCTCTCTGTTCCAGGTCTGCAGGGTCATTTTTATGAATTTCTCTGTTTTTCTTCTGAGGTAGTGACAGGCATAGCAAATTCCAGAGGAGACCTGCCCAGAAGTGGACGAAGCAGAGTTGTAAAGATACTTCCATTTCCGTTTTCCTGCAATTGCAAAGAAGCCAGTGTGAGGGAAATGTCTTCATACACGCAGAGTGGGGAGAAACGAAATTCAAATTCTGCATGTATCTAAGAAGATACAAGACCAATGTTTTGGGAAATGGCCAGCCAATAAGCAGAGAAACCATTCATAGATTTCCCTCCCAGCACTTTCCCTCCTCCTGAAATTTACACAGGTCTTCACACTCTTAATTAACCACATCAAATAATTTGTTTCCTGGGCTGGGCTAGCAGGGCGATGTCTTTTTATTTGGGTGATGAATGACAAATGATGATTCAGCAGGGAATGATTCAGGCGAAGAGATGGAGGGCTACAAAGCCCTCGCCAGACTTGGTGTTGTCTGTTTGTTTGCACGTTGGAAGGACTAAGATAGTTAATGAGACTGTTAATGAGACAGTCTGCTTCTCTGGACACTAGAGGAAGATGTTGACAGCAGGGGTTGGGGATCTCGGGAGACTTGGGAAATGGTGACAGAGTGCAAAGACTCCTCTCCAAACTGGCCATAGGACAGTGTGTGCAGCCTTCTGGACATTCACTATAAGGGACAGTTTGCTTTGACCTTTTTATTTATAAAGTCACAGTCAAAGCCCAGGAGACTATGAAGAACAGACCAAATGCAAAGCCCTTGTACCTGACAAATACTACTTTTGTAAGAAAACGTAAAAATGGGTTGTGTGCACTTAGCAGGTTTAACCAGTTGAAAACCAGTTTATTACAGACTTAACGTTTTACAGTTATTTTCTAACATTACTTAGCATGTGTCTTCCCTCCCATGAGTTGCCCTGGAGGCTTGCTTATGTCCTAATTGATCTTTTAGGAAAACGCTGATCACCCTTCATTTTAAAGATACCTGGATCCCACAAATTGTCTTTGGTTCTATGCCCCCTGAGGGCGCTGCTGCTTTTAACCACTGGTCTGACCCCAGTGTGCTGACCTATGTTAGAAATACTGATGGCTGTGTGGCTATGTCAGTTAATGGTTCTTCCTTCTGAAGTAAGTGAGATCTGTTTGTTAAGCCTCCCTGTGGGAAAGTCTGGTCCACCCAAATGTGGCTGCTTGAGTGGATCTGGACACACTGATCAGGTTGACATTTTCTAAGACTCTAAAACTTAGTTGCTTAAAACATCATGAGCTTGAAGATCATAAGGCAAATATTTATAACATTTGTGTTTATTTTTTAAAAGGTGTATTTTTATTTTGTGTGTAGAATGTGTGTTGGTATGCACACCTCTGCTACAGTGGTGTGTATGGAAGTGAGGTGACAACTTGATGGGTTTCCTTCCATGTTTAAGTGGGTTTCAGAAAGAGAATGTGGGCCTGTAGGCTTACCTGCTGAACTATCTCTCTGGCCCTCACATCCATTTTTTCAAAGGCATAGCCTTCCTTTTGGGGGATATCTGAAAGGACTCTCTCATAAATTCAGGGTTATAGGTTCTTTTTTGTTTGTTTTTAAAATTATCTTTTTACTTTTATACTGTATATACATACATATATACATACATACATACATACATACATACATACATATTCTCCACATATAATCAATCTATCTATTGCTTGTCAGTATGCATGCAGAGCCAAGGAAACCAGAAGATAGCATCAGCTCCCCTGGAGCTAGAGTGGTTATGATCTGCTCATTTTGGATTCTGGGAATCAAACTGGAGTCTTGTGGAAGAGCAGCAAATGCTGCTAACCAGTGAGCCCCCTCTCCAGCCCCCAGTTTATAGATTCTTAAGGAATTTAATACTGAAACACTACCTGGTAGTCCTGCCACTTCAGTGTCTGGGGCATGGTGGCTGATGGTCTTTGGATAGGGTCTGGGACCAGAGACGTGGGTGGAAGATGTAGCTCAGTGGTAGAGCACCCACCAAATTTGTTCGAAGCCTTGGGGATGATATCTAGCACTGCCTTTAACTAACACACACACAGACACACGAGAGAGAGAGAGAGAGAGAGAGAGAGAGAGAGAGAGAGAGAGAGAGAAAAATGGGGGGAATCATGTTTTTTTTTCTTTAAAGAAGATTTCAAGATTATAATTTAACAGAAATAGTCACTAAGCTATTAAATACCTGAAGCAAGCTGTTCTATTCTTGATAAACTGAGTGAAACTTTCCCCGTTAGTCTGAGATCTTCCATGGGACCCAACAGAGAACAGGTCCATTGCAAAAGCCACTAAAGAATTTGCAGACCACTATTTTTAGCATTTCTCTTTGTCTTCTTTAGGCTGAACACTCCTGAATCTGTGTGCTTCTCTGTACTGTTCATGCTTTATTCTCGGTTTGTAATTCTGCAGACATTTACAGAGAGCCTACTGTGTGTGAGCTTGGCATTTGAAATTTATGCCTTTTCACTGCAACTTGATTAACATCCCAACAACAAGGAAATGGGAGGTTGGTAGTGTTTTTCTTTGTGTTCACGTTATAGAACATGAAATACATGTGTGCACATAGTCACATGTATACCGTATGCAGAATATAAGCATATGTGATTATTTTTAATCATAAATAAGTGAACACCAGGGAATGGAACTAGTGAGGAAGCTATTGGTTGACTAATTAATTAAAAACAATTTAAATTCATTGCTATTTTATGTGTGTGAGTGTTTTGCCTACATGCTTGTATGTGTACTGTGTGCCCACAAAGGTCGGAAAAAGATGTTAGATCCCTTGGAATTAGAGTTACAAAAGGTTGTGAGACACCCTGTGGTTGCTGGGAACTGAACCAGAGTCCTCTGTGAGAACAGTTGCTCCTAACTGAGGGATCACCCTGGCTGTAATCAGCATTTGAAGTAAGTCCTGTGACCTTGGGTGGGTTAAGGGAGTGATTCTAAGGTACATGATACCTGCACCTCAGAGTTGCTCTGAGGAGCATCACAGTTTATTGCCAGGCCTGTGAGGTGTGAAGCTTCCTTCAGCATCTGAGACCTGGAAAGTGAATGAAACCCAACTGCACAAACAAAACAATGCCAGGCCTTGTGGCACATGCTTTTAATCCTAGCACTCAGGAGGCAGAGGCAAACCTGGTCTACATAAGTGCCTGGGCTACCTAGAGAGACTGCCTCAAATAAACAAACAAACAAAAAACCCACAAACCAAAACAAAGAAACAAAAATTCCTTGAAAATGGAAGAAAGGAAAAGAGAGAAACAATAACGATAATACCGGAAACTCTGCTGTTCTTTAGGCCATATACTGAGGAACTTAATCTAACTTTTTGTGCATTGGTGAAGGTGTTGACCAAGAAGTAAAGAAACCAGGTAAATAGGTGAGAAAAATGGAGAAGGCATCAGAACAGTGCATGCCCAAATTTAAGAGTGCACAGGCTTTCCGTACTCAAGAATTATATTAATACATAATGTTAAAATTTACAGGTAATGGCAATGTAGTTATGACTTTATAACTTTTATGCCAGTTTCAAGACAGATGTGACATAAATATTGTAAAGCTGGTTGGGAGGATTAAAGTGAGATAATCCTACTTTTCTGTTGATGCACTTTGTAATCACACTAATTTTGAAAGATCCTCCTGGGTATTTGGAATTAGAAAGACAAGAGTAGATTTTGGAATCTCCCCCTTGCGTAGGTGGTGTTTAGGAATTAGTGTGGTTTTTGTTTTGACTTTTGGAATTTGTTTGTTTGTTTTGGGATGAGGTCTATGTGTGATGCTCAACTGGCCTTGAATTCTTGAGATCTACTGGTCCTCTTGTATCAGTCTTCCCAGTAGGTGGGACTGCTATACCCCCATAAATAATGTGTTTTTGTCCATCCATCTATTTGCCTGTCTGTCCATCCATCCATCCATCCATCCATCCATCCATCCATCCATCCATCCATCCATCAATCCATTGTCCACATTCACCCTTCTGATGTATGCATGCCTGCTGAGTATCTACTAAGTGCCAGCATTATTCTTCATTCTTAGGATACATGTGTAAACAAAACAAAACAAAGATCTTGGCTTTAAGAAACTTTCGCTTAAGGAATGATGACTTTCAGTCATTTGATTGTTGTTAAATTTGTCAGCTATTGGCTTTACCCAGAAACTTTGTAATGTAAAAATATTTAGTAACCACATGCCCCAGCAATAGCGAAGTCCCAGCTTCTTTTTCTACTTGTATTAATTTGTAACCTCTTTCTTTGAGGTTCTGATGAGGTCAGGTCTGAGTGGTCAGGCCAGCACACTCAAGGATATCCATGCTGCAGCTGCTTCTACTGTCCGGTCTGTGCAGGGTCAGACAGAGTCACTGAGGACAAATGGATTGAAGGCAAAGACTCCCCACTTTTCTTGTCCACACCCTTCTTCTAATGGCAAAGTTGTTCATAGAGATGTCAGGTCCTCTCTTTGATTCTAATGGCTTTCCTGTAGGCCTGCTGCTTAGACCCCAGCACCTCAGTTTTGTCTTGGGGGGTGGGGGGAAGTGTTCCCTAAGGATGTTTTCTAATGAAGGTAGAAGGAACAGAAGCCACCAGAATCAAGGTGATTCTGTGGCTATCATTAATTTGTTGTTCTGTTAGCAGGCCCATAGGACATTTGCATGACCCTAGGTGAGTAAATAGCATTATCATTTGTGTGGTGTTGTCTAGATTTTCATATTTCATACAGAGAATGGTCCTGTTTGTTAAGTTAGGGAGTCCTGCAGCAGAAGAGGTAAAGCCCACTTACAGAAGAGGAAACCAGGATCTCAGGAAGTCCAAAGTCAAGTAGAAAGGTCCAAAATGAGACTTTAGACCTGACCCCCAGCTCCTTTGAGTAGGGTCACATCACTTATCTTTATGTCTTTATTGTCTTGAATCACACAACCAGAAAGGTACAAATTCCAACCATTGTCTTCTCTGTTGCAAAGACTGAACCAGAGGCATGGGAGGTTGTGTTTGTATGAGATGCTATAGATGGTGTCAGGCTAGGACTCAAATGTAGGACATCTGAACTGGATCCAAGTCTTCCTGCTGCTTCGCCTTGTCACTGTGTTAGGAGCCACCACTCTCCTGCCCATGTTCATATGCACACTGATGTTTACTATAGACCCATTGTAAAGAAGGTGTGTGAGGACCGAGGAGCCTGGTTGAAAACACACTGTGTTGTTTTGGTCATATGTTTATGTTGCTGCCTTCACCTTTTCCTTGGGAGACCATTTAAAAAAAATTACTGCCAGGCATGGTTTTACATGCCTTTAATCACAGCACTTTGGAGGCAGAGGCAGGTGGATCTCTTTGAGTGCCAGACCAGCCTGGTCTACAGAGCTAGTTATAGGACAGCCAGGGCTACACAGAGAAACCCTATCTCTTTTTTTTTTTCTCTTTTATTTGTTTAATGTGTATGTGTGAATTTATTCACGTGTGCAGCACGTGAATGCAGGAGCCTATGGGGGCTGGAACAGAGAGTTGGAGTCCCTAGAATCGAAGTTACAGGAAGCTGTGTGTCACCACTTGGTGTTGGGAACAGACCTGAGTCCTGTGCAGGAACAGCAAGAGCTCTTAACTGCTTAGCTATCTCTCCCATTCCTGATGAGGAATCACCCCACCTCCTGCAAGTACCTCTCCCCCAAGACAGGCTTTCTCTGTATAGCTTTAGTTGTCTTGGGACTCACTCTGTAGACCTTGATGCCCTTGAAACTTACAGAGATCTGCCTGCCTCTGCCTCTCCAGTGCTGGGATAAAAAGGGCACGCACCACCACCGCCCGTCTATAGGCAATCTTAAAATGTATAGTTAGTCTCCAGATTCTTTTTTGTTGTGCTGAATATCTACCAGCCAGACCTCCATTTAAAAACATGCATGCTGGTCCTTCAAGCTCGAGCATGCTCTGCATTTTGCCCAGGTATCTATAGGTAGATCTTACCTATCTCTGGCAAATCATGTTTCCTTGTTTCTTGCCGCTTTGTGAGAGCATTGCAGACATAAAAGAACTGGTCTCATTCTTTTGATCCTTTTATGCTCGGTGAATTCTGAAACTTGGAGGATGGAAAAACAGAAACCCATGCTTTACTGTTGTTCCCTAAATTTTGAGAAACAATTTCAAAATGACTTTAGAAGCTTAGAAGTTGTAACAGATGAAGACTGAAAATAAGGATCCAGGACTGAAAAGACAGGTCAGCAGTGAAGAGCACTAGCTGTTATTCCAGAGGACCTGGATTCAATTCCCAGCTCCTACATGGCAGCTCACTGCTGCCTATAAATCCAGTTCCAGGAGACCACACACACTCTCACACAGTCATACCTGTAAGCAAAGCACCAACACCCATAAAACAAAAGAAAATAAAAAGAAAAAAAGAAAATAGGACCCTGTCACTGCAGACCTGGGTTCTGCTCTGAGCCTGCCTGCCCCTTGATTGACAGGGCATGCTAGACACGCCTACAAGTTTCTTCAGCTTGTAGGGCAGAGTGACCTGGCTTTCTCTGGACACCAAGATATATGTGGATATACTACTGAGGATAATAAATATGAGAAGAGAATCATCACCCTTTCAGAAATCACTTAGAGTGGGAGGAAGCTTTCCCCAGTGAGCATCCTGAATTCGTAGGTCACCCTGTGCTGGCAAGAAGAGGTCTGAGCATGGTGATGACAATTCTGGTTCTCTTGCATATGTCTTTACAGAATATAACTTGTCTGCCCCTGAATACACAGTATATAAACTTTACACAGCATTTTCAAGTGAGAGACATTTAGTGTTGAACTTGCCATCCTTATCACATCCCAGAAAGGCTCCTGACTTCCTCAAAGATGCATAGCATCTTCAGTTATGGTACCAAAACCCATCACCGGACTTTGTTCTAAGTATCCAGATTTCTGTTCACAGGGTTCTGCAGCCCACTCTCTATTCTAAGGTCCCCTGCTATCACAGCTGTTCCTAGGAAATGGGCATAGCTTCCCTGCCAGTCTGCATGATTTCTGATTTTAGTAGTTGTTCTCTTCTCATGAGTCACATGCTTTTAGCCCACAAAAATAGCCTTCTTAGGATGCTACAGATAGGAGGGGTTTACCTCACCTTATCTCCTGGGGATGGAAGGGATGCAAGGTCAGCTTCCTTTGGTGAGCACCTAAAGTGGGCGGATCTCTTATCTCTGATCCCATACTATACCCTCTCTTCCTTTCTACCTCTCAGAGCCAGGAGATTATAGGAGAGCCTTTCTAGTTTGCGTCAAGAGGAAAGGGATTCTGGGAATAAGGGAGGAATTAATATCCATTAAAAGTGACATTCAGACGTCATAATCAGGGACCACAAGTCTACGAACACAGCACCGTTTTTATTTCTCATACAGGGAAATGGAGGTCTAAGTAATATTTCTAGTCACAGTTAGTCGGAGTTGAATCCTGGCCAGAAGTTGTGAATGGTATAATTCCAGAGGCCATGTGCACTCAGGGCACATGAGCTATACTCTCTCATGCTCCAAGGAGAGGTGGGCACTGCAGGAAATCTCAGACTGTGGCCTTCTTGAAGCCTTGAAAAACATTGGATATCTATTACCTGTGGTGATGAACACTTGGAAGTACAGCCTTACTACCCTCCAATTCAGGCACCTCCCCTGGGCACAGTCTCCCCCTCCCCCCCCATTAGAATTGAGATTCCAGCACATAAATATCTGAGAGATTTACTCAGCCACGAGGAGGCCTGTTTTCCTACTCCATCATCAGATATCTTGGTTGCACCAGCCTTCTCTGTGATTGTCAGGTCTGTCTTTGTATCTGGTGTGAATTTTGGGGGACACTTCCTGGCTCCACAGACTGAATCAGGCATCTGGGAAACAGATGCAGCAGATTAACAACCAGGCCACTAGAACTTCTCTTCTGGGAGAACTAGATCGTTTTCCCAGAATGATCAAGGGAAAAACAAAAACAAAAACCACAGGTTAAGGTTTGTTGTCAGAAGGAGGGAAGGATGGGAAGTGAAGGGTAGGACTAGGGAGCAGGTCATCCACTGTGACCTCCAGGTATATTGGTGTCATGTGTCATTCTTCCTGGGATTCATTGTTTGATTTCTCTGGTCTCATAGCATAGGCCAGGGCGGTCATCAGGCTTAGGAATGTTTGCTTCACTGACGTGTGATGTGTTAGCCTTCAAAACTCCTGGATGCAGAAGTGGTACTCAGACTATTTAACAAGAATGAGCACCAGCCAAGTAGGGTGGATGCTGCCAACAAGATAACTCTGTCTACACACGACTAACACTTTACCTGCTGGGTGTGTGAGAAACACAGGAGAGAGACAAAACAGGGTAGCTCTTGCTCACAGGGATGCAGCAGGTCATATGCTAGGTGGTACAGAACAATTCTCAGAATTTGAGCAGGGCTGACAGGGCTCTGAGAGCTCCTTTGAATGCATCCAAAAATACATTGGAGGTGTAAGGGTGTTTTATAGTTTACAATGGCAATAGGATGCAGGGCAACCATAGGGGAGCCGTAACCAGAACTGGCTCCTGGGCCTTAGCTCCGAGTTCTTTGTAAGAAACTTACGTAGAGAAAACGTGGACTTGGCACTCACTTCACATAAGAAGTCATTTTGATGAGAACTCAATGGGTCTTTCCTTTTATTGATTTTATTTATTTATTTTTTTAAAGTTTTATTTTCAGACCTTACTAACTCTCTCTACTTGTATTCTGATTTGGGGACCTGCTTACTATATTCCTGAGTTGCTTCCCAGGCCCCATGGCTCTTCTCCTTTGGAACTCCCACGGTTCTTTCAAGGAACTAATCTCTGCCTGGGCACACCTGCCTCTCCTGTTCTTAGGCTCATGGTCCAAGGACCATGCATCTCAGGCCAGCCCTTCATTTTTGCTTCTTCAACCCAAGCCAGGACGTTGTTTGTTTTGGTTTTGAGATAAGATCTCTCTAAACATCCCTGACTACCTTGTCACTCACTATGTGGACCAGACAAACCTCAAATTCATGGAGATCTGCCCGCCTCTGCCCCAGTGCTGAGATTAAAGGTGTGAATCATCACACCCAGATAGGGTAGTTTCCCAAACTCTTGTTTGTACACAGCTCTTCAAGGAGATGGCTGTAATGCCATGCTGGGTATCTGCTAAAGTGGCCCTTCTGTGTCTCATATTTGTCTGGCTGAGGAACAGGAAGGGGTAGTCCCATCTTACAGCCCAGTGGAGTTAGTTGCACTGACCGGAGGAGGGTGGAGCCCAGTCTCCCCCTGGTTTGGGGGACAGCACAGAGAGCCAGCGACCTTCCTTCAGGCCTCCAGATATTGAGCTGGGGAATGAGTAATTGGGACTCGCCAAAGTGTTTAAACACCAGAATTGAAATTAATGTCCCCTCATTGCTGGGTACACTGACAATACATTACTGAAAACACCTTCCCAAAGTGAAATGAATGTTTGTTTATCCTCATGAAATATACATCAAAACATGTTGGTAGAAGAAGAGCTAATGAGGGAAGTGGCTGAGTTTCCTGTATAATTCCAGACAAATAGTTAACTGAGATGCAGCTCTGTTACGTAGAACCCATTCTGCTTTAGTTTTCCTTTCTTTCTTTCTTTCTTCCTTTTTTTTTTTTCTTTTGAGAGTAACCTGTCCACAGCTGTGTATCTAGGACATTAATATGGGTTTAATGAAAACTCCAGTTGATCTGTCCAAAGATATTGATGAGCAGGGCCCGGCCATATTAATCATCTCCTTGAGGGAGGAAATGAAGGGAATGGGTGAGCAGGTTTCTGTCAGATGCCAATCCTGACGAAGAGATGTAGGGGAAGAATGTTTTCTAACCCTCAATGGCTCCATCCATTTCCTGTGCCAAGGGCTGGGCCAAGTGGGAGTGGGAAGGACATGGGCTGCACAGGAAATTCTGGGACACATTTAATGCGAAGTCATTAAGTGTCTGCCAATAAATCCATTACTGTTAATTGTATTGAGACGGCCAACGATCCGCTGACAATATTCCGTCATCGATTTTCATTCGCGAGGGATCAATGTGCTGGCTGGAATCTCTTTGGCGGTTTCGTGTTTTCCTTTCTTCTTCCCTCTCCTCCTCCTCCTCCTCTCTCCCCATGGCCGCTCCCCTCCCTTTCAGTGTCTGCAATAGTGCAGGTCCCCTCTCTGGAGATGCAGTTCTCTCCCTAAGTGCCAAATGTTTCTTGATAGGAACAAGCTACATTTCTTTATGGCTTATGGCAAACTGCCTTGATTACTTCTACTGCTGTACCCATTATGTGAATTAAATATGTATTCAGTTGCATGCTGCTTGCGATGTTATTGCAGGGTGACATATGGTACCGACTCAATTAGAATGAAGCAGCATTAGATAACCCTGTGATTACATGCCTCCTGACCGGCTCCTCCTCGGCCTCCCCTCTGTGTGCTCACTCTCAGTGTCTGTGGGGCCGCAGGTTTTCATTATGGGTTATCATCTCTGCTACCTCAGATGTGGGCTGGGGCCTGGAGGGGGAGGGGCCTGTGGGCATGTGGTTAAAAAAAAAAAAAACAAAACATTTGGTAGACAGATCCTATCTATGAAAGAGTCATGGAGAAGGGAGTTAAAAATCTTTTAAATGTGTTTTTCCCCCCCTTTTTTCTTAGGATGTCTGTCTGTCTTGCTATGAAACAAGCCCCTAAGACCTCTATAATTAATTGTGGAGTGGTGGTTATTGTATGTGAGTTCGTCCTTACTTTGAAGATGATGTGTTTTTTAAAAAGGGCACCTTTTTCCGTGCACTGATACCCCTGCCCCATTTTACAGATAAAGCTGAAGGCTGCAATAGGTCACACCTGATTCAAGGTCACAGAGTCACTTAGTGTCTCAATGAGAAAGAATGATCTGAAGGCAGATATGCTGTGGCATTACTGAGACTGGCTACATCTTAAAGAAAGGGGCTTCCCCTGGAGCCTAGACAGGCAGGTGTGACACCAGCTATACTAGAAAATGGGGGTATGTGTGGCATCTCCCTCTAAGTAGTCCCCTTTGTTAGCTTTTACTGTCTTAAGTTGTTCTAACATCCTTTCCTTGGCTCTTTACCCACATTTGTCTGAAAGAGCCTGGAGACTCATTCGCATTGGTCCCACCTAGCCCCTGTCTGGAGCTGACCCAGCCAGGAATGGCAGAAGCTTCGGTCCCCATGGGCTGATGCCAGAGCCTTCAAGGAGCCTGGTTTTCTCCAGGGCTGGTAGAAAGTCTGATGATCCCTGATGGCTGAGCAAGGTATTGCACATGGCACTATTTGCACAGGGCCAACTCATGTTGTCAGGCGGGAGCACCTGCAATATATATCTGTGTGTACTAGGCATTATGCTGGGAAAATGGTAACATTTGTGCAGCCACTGGTCAAAGACAGCTCAAGCTCAGACTTGGCTAGCAGCAAATGCTATGTAACGGCCCTAAAGTGTGCCCGAGGGTAGTATGAAACCAGAAGTGCCACAGATGTGTCTTAGTGTTCCTCTAGGTTGCCACTCAGGCCAGGTTTTGAGTCCAGCCACACTTAGCAAATATAGATCTAGTAGATGAATAAAGGAGTAAACGAAAGATTGATGTGTGAGCCATGGTGATAATAAGGCAGGTTTGCCGGGAGGAAATGGGCCCCTTACAGATAACACTACCCTCCACCCCAGCCCTCTCCCCCTTACTTTCCCATTACAATAATGATAACACACTTTATATTTAAAGCCACCCTTTCAAGAACCACTGAAAAGATAAACAAGAAATGAACAAAAGTGCTTATCTGTAGAGGCCAGGTGCAAGGGTAGGAATGGGGTAATGAGGACAAGAGTGGGAACAAGACTTGCAGGCCACTGGGGAACCACAGTGGATTTATTATAAATATATGCTATATCAGAAATGCATTACCTGTTTAGAAATAACATTAAAATGAAAAGGACTTCAGAAGCATTAGCTTTCCCAATCTTCACAGCAACCTGAAGGGGGGATACTTTATTAGATTCCAATTTTACATAAGGAGTTAAGGCACAGAGTTCCTAGACCTCGTCTAAGGTGATGACGTAAGTCAGTAAATGAGTGTCCAGACAAAATTGAGATTGTATTCTTTATTCTATGGCATATGGCTTCTGTGAACACAGCCCAGTGGTGCTAATCCAAGGTGATTTTTGACTTGGGAGGGGGGTTAAATGGGCAACCGTTTGCGTGCGTGCGTGTGCGTGTGTGTGTGTGTGTGTGTGTGTGTGTGTGTGTGTGTTTGTGTGTGTGTTTCTGAAGGTCTGCCCTGTGTAGGAGACAGCACTTGGAGTCTTGACCCTCCCCCCACTGCCTTTGCAACCTCCTGGACTTAAGCTGCAGCCCTAGCATAGTCACGCCTGAAGCTGTCTGCTCTGGGTCTGCAGAGCATGCTGGCTGGTTCTGGAAGGAGGAAGCTAAAACAGATGGCCTCTACCTGGTTTTTAGTGTTGGCCTGAGATACTCTGGGGATTTGCTGGGCAGCAGGGAGCTATTATCATTATTGTCATGGCACAAAGGGCCTGAGGAGAAATCTGGCATTGAAAAAATGCCAAAAATGGTTGGTCTTGTAAATGCGGGTGACATGGCATATGTCCTTGAGGGCAAAGAGTGACTTTAATGACCTGCTTCGGGTAGCTGTCACCTTTTACTTTGCAGGTGCAGGTGCTTACTACCAAAGCTTTGCCCCTTCTCTTCTTGTCCCCCTACCGCTCACATCTCACTATTTCTCTTTGACTCCCCTCAGCAGAGCAGGGCAGGACCTATGCTGTTGGTGATCCTAAAGCATTATCTGTCACTTGGCATACCTATTTGTCTGGTCACACCTGTGTTCTCACTAGGCATACCTGATTATATCCAATTCTCCAGCCTCAGTTTTCATGTACTCATGTTATGTTCTTCATGCCCAGATAGTTTATAGCAAGGGATTTTTGCAGGGAATCATCCAGCCAATGGGGAACATATCTTCACATAGACTCTGGAAGGCAATCTGCTTCCTGTGGCTTCTGCTTCTCAACAAACTGGAGTAGACATGGGTATTCTGTACTGATGTGTGTTTCTGGGAAGAGTCCCCCAGACCAGCCTTCATGGGTCATGTTCTGTTCTGATTTCATATGTAATTTTCTCCTGTATCTCCTGCCCTTCTGTCCTAGGCCTCATTTCCACAGAGCTTTTGGGACTCTTCCCCACTTCCCTTGTCCTTCCCATGTAAATTCTAAGAACTCTAGTGTTCTAGAAAGCTTTGTTTTTACTGAGTTCACATTTCCTTCTTTGTTATGATGAAGTTCCTCAGTTGACAGTTTAGTCTTTACAGTTTTGCTGCATTTGATGCTGAAGACCTTACATTCCATGCCTTTTGATTTCCATCTTCTTTTTGTCTTATTTGGATGGATCTTTTCAGTTAATGTCAGTGCCATTTCACCCTTAACCTGTCTCTAAAGCATCAGCCAGCATTCACATGCCGTCCTTTATCATCTCAGCTCCTAGAGCTCCAAAATATAACGATGTCTAATCACCAAGGTTAGGGGTCTTATCTTCCCTGTCAGCCTCTATAGGACCAACAAGTAGCACACCGCTTGCTTTATAGCAAGTAACCAATAAATACATATTGAATAAATGATAAGTTAAAAACTTGTGTTTTCACCCCTGATGGACTTTTATGAATTTCTGATTAGTAGTACAACGGGCTGGCATCTTTCTAAGTTCAACTAGCTTCAAGCCTGGGATGCACAAGGCAGACCTCATGAGACCTTCTTCCATGATCATTTCCTCCTCTGTGTTCTTTTCTACCGTCTTCTTCCCAATGTTTGTACCAGGCTCTTGCTTTTTCCATACATCCCCTCCCCCACCATCAATAATTAGCCAATTTGTATTGATTCTACCAGCACGCCTTTATTGAATTCTTCACGCCTGACTGTGTGCCAAGTAAGAGATCACAAAGGTAAACATACTGTTTTTCCTCATCTGTCCTCTCTCTGTCTGCCACAGTCCTAGGTCAGGCTCTCACTGTCTTTCACCCAGACAGCTCTGTTGACCTCTTCGATGGGATCTCTGCCCTTAATGCCTTCAAGCAGTCCATCTCTCCTGAAGCCCGTCAAGATAGTCAAACTAGGCAAAACCCACTTGACTTCACCCTGACTCAGAATTTGTGGCCAGCAACCCCACTGTCAAATACTGTGGTCTGCATCTCAAACCATGGTACCACAAGCAGTTATGAAATATCTCCCAAATAATTTTCATATTCGTAATGGTCCAATACTTGAGATTTGCTAGTTATTTACAATTTTAAGCCAATTCAAAATATCACCATACACTGTTACCTTTATTCACTTGAATTGCCTTGGCATTTCCTGGGTGGGAGACAAAGAGTTTGATTTCAACTGGGTGAGATCTGTGAACTTCTGTGGGAATTCTTCTAGGGTGTCTCATGTCTGGCTGTCATCATTACATGTGTCTGTGCAATGGATGGGGACAGGTCTCTGTGCTGAGGTCTAAATTCCCCATCATAACCTATTTTTTAACCTTGCCATCCAGCTCTTGATGACCTAGTTTCCACCATTTTCTTCTGCCTCCATATACATTCTAAACAGAGTTACCTGAGCACCTTGAACATGCTGCATTTAAAAAAGAATGTTTTGGAGATTGTTCTGCTAGTAACTCCCCGAAGCTATTATCCCCATAGGAAATCACAGGTTGGTCTTAGCAGAGGTCCTGCCTAAGTATCCTGTCTGAATACAGCTATCCATTCATTTCTTGTCCTTAGTATCTGTTTTTTCTTATACATTCTTTCATTGTAACTTAGGCAATTTAGACTACATGGCAGTTGTGTGTGTGTGTGTGTGTGTGTGTGTGTGTGTGTGTGTGTGTGCGCATGCATTGTTATTTATTTTTCCATTAGGCTGAATGCATTTTGGAGCTAGCAACTTTTGAGTCATTAACATTTTTAGGACAGGTTTGAACACATGACAGGTACCTTGTAATTTTGTTCACTGAACCTACAGTCTTCAGAGGCAGACACTTCAGGGCTATATAACATGATGGGCCTGAGGATGAGTTTGGCAGAAGGATGGCAGATTCAGGCCTAGTGCATCTGTTGTGGTGGCTCTGTGGCCCTTGATGTGTTACACAAAACGTGCACACTCTTTTTTTGGTGTTGTTTGTTTGTTTGTTTTTTGGTCTGCTAAAAATATAGAGTATACTAGATATGAGACTTACTGAAAATCTTATGGAGATTTCATCTAGGACACAAAAGGACACAGGTTCCAACAAAACGAGGACATGTTAGGAATGAAAAACATTAGACTGTTTAGAGATCATCTTATTACTGGTTTTTAAAAAATTCTTATTACATTTATTATTGTTGTTATTTTTTATGTGTGTATGAGCACAGTGCATATGTAAAGATCAAAGGGCAGCTTACAGGAATTGGTTCTCTCTGTCCACCATGTGGGTCAAAGGAATTGAATTCTGGTCATTAGGCTTGGCAGTACTCACCTTTACCCACTAAATTGACTTGTCAGCTCCAAGAAAGTTATCTTAAAGATTAGCAGAGCCTGGTGACACCTAAGTGTAGACATGCTCTGAGGAAAAATGTGAATGGAGGATGGTAGGTTATTTAGAGCTTATAAAAGAGGGAGGGGACTCAGTAAAGCATTAAGCTGAATGACAGTGTCAGTTCTCTGCTGGTGGAGGGTGTGGTCAGATGCTGCATTATCAGGGAACTGTTGGAAACTGGCTTGGCTGGGTATTTACTGTGGTGCAGCTTTGACTGGACTGAGAAGAGGCCCATCTCTCTGTGTGTTGCAGAGTGTAGTTCTCTTGTCTGGTTGCTTGGAAAAGTAGGTTTGGTATTAATAGGAATAAAAGACTGAGGAAATGGACAGGCTTCAGCAGTTTTGTTCATTCCCATATGTGGAAGTTAAGTGACTGTTTTGATACTATCTGGATACTTGTTTATTTTATTTCATTTTTAACCTTCTCCACCTCCCTCCCCAATGTTGCTGAGGGTGGAACCCAGGGCATATCTCTGAGCAGCCCCAACCCTAACTGTTGATTTTCTCATTGGCTTTGCCTAACAATCATCTGTTGTCTCTACTGACTTCTCTCTGCTGGGAATCACACTGTTTTTGAGGCAGTTCCTACGCTTTCAGGCCTTTACTGAGCCACGCTCAGCACTTTCAAGGTCCGTCTTTTCAGCAAAAGGCCTGAAGTACTGCCTAGTGGTGCACCAGAGAGAAATGGCAGGGGAAATAAAAATGTCATGCTTTGAATCCTTCAATTGTTCACCAGGTTACTTTCAGTACCGAAAGTGGGGACTGTGTCACCTGCTTCATGTGGCTCAGTGATGGCTTATGGTAACGGTGAATGTTAGCGTAGGGCTTGTGTTCTACAAGTTTGTTCTTTACTCCTTGAGGAACCTGTGAACTTTGTTCTGCCATGCCCCCCATTACATTAACCAGCATTATAATGGCAATGCCTGTATCCTGGCCAGTAGACGAATTAAATAGAAATGATGAGCAATGTAGGGCTCTGAGCCTGACTTGAATGACCACTGGTATTGAGCCTTTAAAAACTGAATGTGTGGTAGTGTCCCTTCTCTCTCTTCTTAGGAACGCTCTGCTCATACAGACCCTCAGATTAGTCCCTCTAATGAAATGCCAGAAGTAATAATTAACACCGTTCATTTTCAAACTTTCAAGTTTTATTTAGTATGCATGTTCGTGTATGTGAGAGCATGTGTGTGTGTGTGTGTGTGTGTGTGTGTGAGAGAGAGAGAGAGAGAGAGAGAGAGAGAGAGAGAGAGAGAGAGAGAGAGAGAGAGAGAGAGAGAGAGAGCACATGTCTGGGGCCGTCAGCCATATGCCATGCAGGGTAGAGGGCTGAGTGACCTCTGGTACAGTATTGAGACAGCTTTTATAGGGTTACAACAAAGCTTGCGCATCGTGAACCACCTCCTAGCATCCAGTATGGACCAAATTAAAGTATCCAACCCCGCTCTTAGCCCAGGAAGTCTGCTTTGGCACACTTCTGGGTGTTCATTCACTCAAAGGCTGCCGTAAACATTAAAGTAGGTGACTGTCAGCTTGGGATTTAAGACTCCCAGCTTCCTGGGGTCACTGGGAAATTAGGCTAAATTTTTCCATCCTAACATTCTCTCTTCTACCACATGGGTTCTGGGACTCAAGCCCAGGCCATCAGGTTTTGCAGCAAGTGCCTTTACTGACTGAGCCATCCCACAGACCCATTTTCTGACCTTAATTTCAGTCATTACTTTGTATGTCCCCCTCTCCTCGGTAATTGTAAACTTTTGAATAGAAGGACTTGTGCTCGCCCATGTATCTTCCATCTGATGCTTTCTTTACACACAGGAGTCCTAAATGTCAATTTCAAGGAAAGAAATATGAAAAGCCCCTTCCTCCTTGGGATCACCTGTAGTCATCTGGTACTCTAAGAGGTCACCTTTGCCTTCTCTCAACAGGATAGAAAAATTAAGGTGTCAAGGAGAACTATTGGCAACAGTTATAAAGTAGGGTCATTCAAAATGATTGAATAATGACACTTAGCCTGGTTGTGGTCTTTATTCCTACCCCTTCACACACATACCTTGAAAAACTCCTAAAAACAGAAGTGACCTTTGATTCAATAAGTTAGATGGTTTGTGACATCTGGAATTGAACTGGGCCAGAAATGAAGTGTCCCAGCCAGTTGGTTTTGCCACCTGGTATCAGCCTTGCTATGTCCCATTCAATCTAATACTCTCCCCTGTCTGCACTTCTGATGGGTATGTTGCTCTTTGGTCGGAGAAGAGAATGAAGAAGAAAAAACCAAAACAAAAGGAAACTCAAATGTAAAACTATGGCCTCTAATTAGCAGTGGCAGGTGGGCACAAGAGCCTCACAGTTGAGTGTCAAGACATGGAGGAAGAGCCTTTTAACTCTAGAGAAACGGTCCTGTTGGCAAAGGTAAAATAATGCACAGAATATTTCTTGTTGATCAAAGTAGTATTACACATAGCACTTCCCCATGTTCTCTGAGAAGCGGCAGGTGAGGTGACAGAAGGAATTACAAATGTCTGTTTGGCAGTGGTGGACAAGACCCTCTTCCTCTTCGTCCTTTTTTCCCTTGTCCCGCATTTGTTTATCTACATTGGTGTCTTACAATTCAGAAGCCAGTGCTGGTAAAACTGCCATGTTTGAGGCAGCCGAGAGCCAGGGCGGTAACACAGTGACGGCCCTGGCACTTAACTCTGGGTACTGACTCATCAGGGTACTGGGGTACTGACTCATCAAAGCAGCCTCTGCAGACCTTTATTTTAGGTTAATTTTTACTGTGTAGATGTTTTATTTCCCAGAGTACACACATGCCAATAACCAGCATTCTCTGAATTCTTATGGACCAGAGCAGCATCCTAAATTATGACAGGTGCCAACACAGCCACTCTATGGCCCAGGGCCCACTCTGTTCTCCCCAGGCAAGGTAAGAGCATCACAGAGGGTTCCAAAACAGGGACCTGGGCTAGTGATCAGTGAGGTTTTGCTTTCAAGTGTCCTTAACTGTCATGCTATACCATCCAAAACTGAGGGGAACTTAGGAACACAGTAAAATTAGGTGGAGGAGCATGGTGAGTTTAAAAAGCCTGACAGACCAGGCTTGGTTAGAATAGGTCAGAATATTCTCAGGCGTTAGGGTTCATGACTCGTAGGTAACTGGCATTCATTTTGGTAAACGATTCCAGCCATGAAATGGAGGCCAAATAATAGCTGTCTCTCCTACATAGATATCTTTAAAATAGAACAAAACATGTTTTTAAAAGATAGCCATCCAACCAGATGGAAATAGAACCAGTTTTGATAAAATCCCAGGAAGAGGAGACAAATCTTCCAGATGACTGACTTCTCAGTAGTGATTGTTTCTATAGTTTTTTACCTGCTCCTGGGTGCTAGAGTGTTCCTTCCGTGCTGGCTTCCCCCAGAACAAAGGTGGTAGACCAAGAACTGTCACCACTTTCCCTGTAGACCTCTGTTGTAGCAAAGATGACAGCCATTTAAGAGTCGCTGTCTATAGATAAGCAGGTTGATGCTCACTCTCTCTGCTCTGTGTTGCTTTGCACCTCTGGTGCAGGTGGATTGAGGCCAGTGTGGTAAATATTAGTCTTTTGCAAGTGGGGAAAGGGGGAGGCAGCCACAGGATGGGAGAGCAGAGAGGGGAAGTCACTCCTTTGTCTGAATGGGAAATAAATGCCTGGATGGACCCTTCAGGTCTGTTAAGCATCTCTGGTATGAGAAAGAAAATTGCTCCTTCCTTCACTCTCACTGTCCCTCATTCCTTATCCTCTATCCACTCCCTCTTTCTCTCCCTTCCCCCTCTCTCTCTCTCTCTCTCTCTCTCTCTCTCTCTCTCTCTCTCTCTCTCTCTCTCTCTCTCTCTCTCTCTCTCTCTCTCTCTCTCTCTCTCTCTCTCTCTCTCTCTCTCTCTCTCCTCTTTCTCTTCGTAGAATAATATTAAAAAAAAAGGGGGGCAGCAGAACGGGAGCTGTGATGCTGTCGTCGCTGGCGTTGATGTTATTTATTTTCCTCAGTTGCTGCTCTGGAAGCCTGGAGTTGACAGAGCGGTTTTGTAGAATAGAAACATTATAGACTGTTACTGTCAGAGTGTTAAATGTGATGGATAGAGAAATAGAGGCGAAGGAGGGGACTTAATACTGAGAGCCAGGGTGCTCATGGGAAAATAAACCATCCGCATATAAGAAATGAATGAGGTAATGTGGCGGGAGGTAATGGGCTTTCGCAACACGCTGGAACAGAGATGCTTATTACAGGGTGTGCTTAACCCTTGGCATGCTGATTTCCCTTTGTGGGTTTCAGGGCATTTTTCTGGGTCCCTCTCTGGGAACCCATGTGGGGCTTTCCTTCAGGCAGGAAAGTGGTGTGCTTAGAGGAGTGTTCTTAATATTGCTGCATTAGCAGACTGTACATCAGAGAGCTTGGAAGCTTTTGAGGGGCCTCACATCCCTGTGGCAGCATGAGACACAGTGTGCCAGCATGGCTGGCTTAGGCAGAAACTGGGTGGGCATGTCAGGGGTGCACCAGGCTCTGCTGACGATGTTAGAGAGACCTGTAGCCAATGGATAAGATGATGCAAAGGCCAAGCCAGTCTGGGTGAGATGTGTGAAACCCATCAGAAGCCTGCCAAGTCAGTGAACAGGGACCTCCGGCACTGACATTTAGTTTGTCCGGTTATGAATTTCTTCGTTAATGACATGGATATAAAACTACTCCATAAAATTATAGCAAGAGTAAACATGCTGATCAAAATTTGGCAAGCTGTGATTCATGCAAAAATGTTATTATTTATGTTAGTTAGGTAAAGGGTATATACCAGAAATAAAACTTTCTAGGCAACACACTCACCTACTTTCCTCCAAATACAACTGTTCTCTGATGTCAAATGTTGTGTTCAAAGCTGAGTGTGCTGTATCCCCAGCATTTAGGAGGGGAGGTAGTTGGAACCACCATTGGTCCCAGAGTCCTAGGGTAGTCTAGGCTACATATAGCAAGTTTAGTCCTGGGTCATGTTAGGCTACAGAATGAGACACTGCCTCAAAACAACAACAACAACAACAACAACAACAACCTAATAATTAAAAACGGAATTCCTCAGTTTTGCCCTGCTCAATGTAACAGCTATGTAGAGGTTTTGGAGGTTCACATTGTTCCATATTTGAGTGTCCTTGTATATGAGTTAAAAGGATTTTTAAAGAATATAATACTTACATTAATGCTTTCAAAATTCCATGCAGTGTGTTTCAATCATATTCACCCTCTATACCTCCCAGATTCTCCTGTCTCCCTACCTGTTTCCAAGACTCTGTCCTTATGTATTGTAAAAGGCTTGTTTATTGTGTATGTGAGAGTCTTGCATGCATGGATGGACGTACAGCATGTGTGTGCCTGGTGTCTGCAGAGTTAGAAAAAGGCATCAAATTTTGTAGAATTGGAGTTACAGATGGTTACATGCCACCATATGGATTTGGGGCATTGAACCTGAGCCTTCTGCAAAAGCAGGAAGCACTCTTAATCACTGAGTCATCATTCCAGTCCTATTTATGTATGTATTTATTCTATTTAATAGCTTACTGGGTCCAGTTTGAGTTTCCCATATATTCACAAGATTGGGGTCATCCACTAGAGCCTGGTAGATCTATCAGGGGCCACACCCTCGAAATATACTGACCCTCCCTCTCCCAGCAGCCATCACCTGTTAGTAGTTCTTCAGCTGGGGAAGAAGGGGTACATGAACCTCTGCTTTCTCCATGTTAGAAAGTTGACTGGTTCGATCTGTTTCACAGGCAGTAGTAGCTACTGGGAGTTTATGAGTATAGCAGTCTGGTCATGTCAGAAGACTGTTTCCCTCTGAGCCTGTCTACCCTCCAGCTCCTATATTCCTTCCAATTCCTTTCTGCAATGACCCCTAAGTATTACAAGCCTGTGGTGTAGATGTCTTGTTTGTAGTTTGACCTCTATTTTCTGCACTTAGATCTGTTGTTTCTATATTAACTACTACCCAGACATTGCTCTGATAAGGATGGAGAATTGCCCTTGTTTAGAAGCATAGAGGTAGACATTTAGAGGGCAGTTTGATACTATGCCTCCTAATGAAATATTATTAATAGGCTCATTCTTGGGACCTGTGAGCTCTCCAAGAATGAATTTTTTGTTAGATCTGCAGTATCAGACATGTGCTTCTTCTTGTGGAGTAGACCTTAAAGCCATGTAGAAAGTGGTTGATTGCTACTATAATATTTGTGCCACTATGGCATCCACTGGCCTATCTTTCTGTGAACATTTTTTGAGGATGTGGGTATGTCCTCTGGGTCCTTGATATCACACTGCCTTCTTCTGTTACCATCCACAGCACTTCTTTTTGGCTTTTCTCATAAAATTCTCAAGAACCTAGTGAATGGCAAACAATTAGTAAATTTTGACAACACAGACAAAATATATAGAGAGGACACAGAGAAAAGTTAAAGTATATGACCATGAAACCATAGACTTCCAGCCCCAGCTGGAATTGAAGAACCATTAAGATGAACATAGGTGCCCTTTTATTAGATAGCATGGCTTCTGTGGCTCTTCTGTTTCGAAGGAAGGAGAGAGAGAGAGAGAGAGAGAGAGAGAGAGAGAGAGAGAGAGAGAGAGAGAGAGAGAGAGAGAGAGAGAGAGAGAGCGAGCGCCGCTGGGGGGGCAAGGTATGCCCTTCCACCATAACATGATATATTTATTTATTTTCTATTCATTTATTTCTGCCTGATATGGAAATAAAACGGTGTGTCGTTGTGACCCTGAACCTCCACAGACAGGGTACAACAAGGAGGAAGCTGTCCCAAGCTCACCTGTACAAACCTGAAGCCCAAGTCATTTCTGACTCACTGAAAGACGATAGTATTTACTCTATTTTGCCTGGCATCACCTGATTCTGGTACAGTTGCTCTGCTCACAGACTCCATTTAACATGTGCCCTCCCTAACAGAGCGGAGATGTGTTTGAATGACTGTACAAAAATGGACATATACTGTGTATGCATGTTCATATGTATATGCCTGTATTCATCTGGCCAATCTGATCTCAGAGAAACTTTATCTAATTATTGAATGCCTCACCCCTGCCCCCAAACACACACATACAGCATGGTTCTGTATTAACATGAGCCTAAATTTATTTCATTCACAATGTCTGGTTAGCCAAGAGCCCGTGCATAACTACTACGGCAACTCGATGACTTTTCATGCTGACTGCAACTACCCACTTCCTACGGGTTATTAATCTGAGCCTAGGAAAGTTCCAGTTTGGTTCTGTGTAGTAACAATGCTCTTAGATCTGTGGAGGTCGTGAGGAGAGGGATGAACCCCCCTCCTACCTTCCCTCACTCCTCCACACAGCTCCAATGGCACCCAAGAGGACTGAAGTACCATGTTCCACGGGCTCTGCCATTCAGAGCAACTTTCCTACAAATCTCTTTTTATTGGCATTTCCTCCAATTTAACCAGCCCTGAATTGCATTTGAATCAGTTGAGAGAAAAAGGGGGAAGGAGATGGGTGGACCCCTCCCCACTCTCCTGGAATAGCAGTCACAACCAGCTTTATTTGGTAAAATGCTGCAATAGATGCTTGTCAGAAATAATTTATTCCTGTTAGCTGTAATCTGAAGGAAAACAGATACAAGTCCTATAGTTACAAAAAAAAAAAAAAAAAAAAAAAGTAGACTTGCTTTCGCTGACAGTACAAAGGTGTCATATACAAGAAGGATTGACACAGACCAAGGGGTCTTGTGGGAAATATGATAATAACTATAAAGAAGACAGATTATTCCCCAGTTGCCAACATTCAAACCTTTTTACAGTCAGTTCAAACATATAAAACTTTATTGCTGTAGCAGAAAGGGGAACAATTTCTGGTCGCACAGCTTTCCCAGGGCTGGGTTTATACTGTCTGTGTTATTGCTCTATAGTGGCATTTTAAAGTTTATTGAACAAGACTTTTACAATTGAAGGAAGTATATAAAACTGTAAATTTATTAGATTTTTCAGGATAAGTGCCCTTTCTAGTTGTGCTCAAGAATTCGGAGCGATGAGAAACTGCTAGTTACAAAACTTATTAATATTAAAGACAGAGCACGCATGATTTGAACCCTAACTGGTCTAAAAAAAAAATTATTGTGTTTCTGAGTGTCAGAGATCTGGGGCTATAGGATTGGGTACGCACAGATAGGCCAGGGTAAGCCCGATGTGTTTATTTTCACTAACTCAAAAGTTAGCATTTGTGTATTTTACGGCATTGGATTTTAATGCACTTGGTCAGGACACTCCTCTGATCAGCCAAGTAGACGTTCCCTCCTGCTGTCTGGCCAGCATTTTTCAGTGTGTGGTTCAATGCAAGCCCGGGTGGAAGGCTTGTAGTCATGGTTCTCAACCTTCCTAAAGTCAAGACCTTTAATACAGCTCCTCATGCTGTGATGACCCCCAACCATAAATTATTCCCATTGCTGTTTCGTAATTGTAATTTTTCTGTTATCGTAATGTAAATATCTTCTGTGTAGTATATCTGATATGCAACTCCCGTGAAAGGGTCATTTGACCCTAAAAGGGTCGCAACCCACAGGTTGAGAGCCACCCCTTTCAGAGCACATTTGATGATGAAGTAATACGTTGTAGCATATGCAAATAGCAACTATGCTTTCTGTTTTAGATTTTATTTATTTTAATTTAGGTGTATTAGTGTTTGACTGTACATCTGTGCGCTGTGTGCATGCAGTGCCCTGAGAGACCACAAGAGGGAGTCATATCCTCTGGAACTGGCGTCACAGGTGATTGTGAGCCACTGTATGGGTGCTGGAAATTGAACCCTGGTCCTCTGGAAGAGCAGTCAGTGCTTTTGATAAGCAAAATAATACTAGTTCTTTGTTTCTGTTCCTTCCCTTCTCTTTCCTCCATTCCTTCTGTTCTTTCCTACTCCTGCCTCCTCCACTTCTTAAATGTTTGGAAGGACATGATTTGAAAGATCTTATGATGCTAATGATAATCTATGTAAGAATTTTGTCATTTCAGCATGATCAGTTTTTGAGGTCACCTGGTTTCTTGTGGTCCTGTAGGCCACAAGTTGTTTAGCTGCACCCCTAGATGCTATCTATGGATACGAGTGGCACCCAAATACCCCTGATACTGCCAAATGTCCCCTAGGAGGCATAAGCTCCCCAGCTGAGAACCACTCACATAGATAGTAAGTACTGTAACTGACCTGGGGGGGGGGGAAAGATAGCCTCCTTTAACTAAATAATATGGATTGTGTTTGATAATTAAAAAGAAAATTACCAATACCTTCAAAGTTGGAGTTACCATGAATTATACCAGTATTTACTTTCAGAAATATCTTTTTATGACTGTTTCCTAGAGAACATTGCATGCCTGTCTCCAAGAGTCCCTATGTCACCTTTCAGTCCTATATTACAATATATCAACAAATATGCTGTTGACCTGACTCAGTCTGCAGGATTGTGGGCATATCTCCTTTTGAAGCCATAGTTCGTATTACCTGATGTCTGAACAATGATATTTTGCCTCTTTGCTTTTCATATGTCTATACAGAGCTAGTGTGTGTGTGTGTGTGTGTGTGTGTGTGTGTGTGTGTGTCTGTCTGTATCTATCTATCTATCTATCTATCTATCTATCTATCTATGTATATATTATGTGACTAAATCCAGTGAAAGACTTGAGAAGTACAGAGATAATTTTGATTATAATTTTCTTATGTGACGAGTTTAATTTTGAGGTACCATCCACTTGTCTTTAATTTCCAATTTGAATGCCAAGATTTTTCAACTTCAAGAAGGTTTTAGTAGTGGATAAATTAAAAGCATCCAAACACATTGCTGATAGTGCCTGGTCACCTGATTTGCAGCCACTTGTGTGTGAGCGGGACTTTGATCTGGCACTCCGCACTACTGGATCTAATGGCCCCAGGTAGCATCTTCAGAGATAATTAAACTAATATATTTTCTAAAGAAATTTAGTTATAATGGGCCCTTGGCTTTTGATTGCCTGACTTTTGGAATTTTGTTTTGGTTTTTTAAAATAACCAGACACTTGTATGTTTACTGAGGGCCATCTCTGAACTATTTCTGTAGAGCTACTCACTATCCTTTTATTTTAATCCCTTCTGCCTTTGATGCTTAGTGGTGTTAACCATGTGACCATCTGTCCCTTCCCTTCTTGCCATCAGTGTATGTCACTGAGCCCTTAACCTGTAGATGAAGCCGCAGCTGCCTTCCGTGAACTCTGTAATAGGTGGCACCCTTTAGAACTGTGATAGAACCCTTTTATTTCCTGAGTGCCTTTCTGATAAGATCAGCGTGTTACATATTGAAAGCAGTTCTTTGGGACCTGCTGGTGGGTCTGGCTAGAACACCCATGGTGGTCCTTATAGTGGACCACAATCTGCATTCGCTGTCACTCCTTTAGCTACTTTGACTTTTCTTTGATTGTGGTAGACTTTGCATGAACTTCTGAGTTACTATATCTGTGCTTCCTCTGGTGCCCATCGACAACAGTGTGGATTCTCAGTCACATATATTAAATACACCTGTTTTTGAACACAGGCCACTGGAGAGCATTCTTAGATTTCATTTGGTGAGCTGCCACCCTTATAGACTAGTCTGAAAACCTTATAAGGTTAAGTAAGGCACGCTCAGATTTAAGTAATGACAAGAAGAAGGAAGATTTGAATGCACTGAGGGGTGGACAGGATTCTCAGCCATGTATGGCACTCCCGGGAAGAAGGATCTTTGTTAAAGCCCTTTAGACTGCCCGATATGTAAGTCCTACTTCCATGTATATGTGGCAGGAATACATCTTATAAAATCACTCAAGGAAAGAAAGGAGCTATGCTATAAAATAAGGATCCTAACTCTAGGCATGGACTTGAGGGGCAAGCTAAATCCTGTCCTTCCTTGTTCTGAGGACCTGAACTGCCTCCTACGTGCTTACCATCTGCAGAGGTGAACTGGAAGGGACTGTGAGTTTTTGGAGGCTGAACAGGAAGGGACTTGGGCAACATGAAGCAGCAAATGTCAGGGAAGTCAGTAAGCACTGGATCTTTTATGAGACCTTGGATATTCTGCTCACAGCTCTGCCAGCACTGAGATTGGAATACAGATTACAGAAGGGAGCGTCCGTGACATGAAGCCCAGGTTTAAATCTTCCCAAGGTTTTAACTTGCCTTACCAAAAGAATATTTTGTTATTTTATTTGGCAGTATTCCCACAGGAGGCCAGGAAAGATAACATTGACTAAATCTGGGTAGGGCTCACCTAGAGAGTGCAGATGTGAACGTGGTAGCATACTGATGAAACGTGTGTGTGTGTGTGTGTGTGTGTGTGTGTGTGTGTGTGTGTGTGAGAGAGAGAGAGAGAGAGAGAGAGAGAGAGAGAGAGAGAGAGAGAGAGAGAGACAGACAGACAGACAGACAGACAGACAGACAGACAGACGGAGAGACAGAGAGCAGTTCCATCCCCTGTAATCCTGTCTCATGTAAGTTCCAATGTTGGGAATACTAGAGCTACTTATGAATTCACCCCAGCTTCATGGCTAGAGGAAAGAGAAAGAATAGAGGACCCTCACGCTGAAATGAATTTATGCCTAAGAGCTTGTCTTGGGAATGCAAATGTGTCTAAGAATCTTTTTTTCTCAAGGAAAGGGAAAACAAAGCAAGTGCTGAGGCCGGAAGGACACTGGAGGAAGAGTAAATGTGTTCAGCTGCTCCATGAGGGGAGGTGTGTGTACACTACTGTAGACAAAACAAAGTTTCAGAGTGTCAGCCCCTAAGGTTGCTTAATGTCCACCTCAGCAGAAGGTGAGGGACTTGAACCAAGGTGATTAGCGCAGGGCACTGGGGGAAGTCCCAGACAAGGTCAGTGCAGTGTGTACACAGCTACCCTGGCTGTCCTGGCATGCGCAGATTTTGCTTTGCCACATCTGATAGTTAACGTGGCTCATAGCCAGGTAAGCAGAGTGACCTTAGCCTGATGCAGGCCACAGGCTCAAGCAACAACTGTAGCTGCAGCAAAACAGAAGCCTAAGCTGGAGCTCCTTGTCTTCTGGCTTCCACGGTTTCTTTGCTCAGAGCAGTTGAGTGTGGTTGTAGAGGAGTAGGGGTACTTGAAGAACCACGTGTCTATAAACAGCTATTTATTAGGTGGCTGTCCTGTGTCAGGAGCCAGGCTGAGTAATTGGAGCATATATAAACTCTACAACAAATCTCTGGCACCATTCTACAGCTGGGGGAACTGAGACTTTTAAGAAAACAGCCAAGGTGGATCTACATAGTTGGCTAGGGCTGAATCTTAAATGTAGACTCCCTCCAAGGCTTTCTTGGTCTTGGACATTAGCCTGGGCAGATTAGGCTTAAATATGTTCTTTCTCTTCATTCAATGCTTCCTGTATCTTAGGTACCACTCTGGATGCTAGGGATACATACAGCCTGTAGGAAATTAGTCCCTTGGGGGTGCTTATGTTTATGGGGACACTCTGGAGCACTGATGCATAGTTGCTCTGAAAAGGCTGGACAGAACTCTCATGGCACCTGTTAAACCATGACCTGCTTTGGAAAAACTTCTCCTTAGCCCTAAATGATGAAGGAACAAAACTGGGTTCACTGAGACAGAGAGAATAAGAAAACAAAAATGGAAAGCAGAGGGGAAACATCGTAGTTTGAGCCCCACTCCTGCTCTCTGAGGAGGGCGCACATGCTCACTGGATACTTTCAGATACTGGTGACAATTTAGAGAAGACCTTCATAACCTTGAAACTTTGTCAGCGTGCTGCATTAAGACCACCAAGATGTTGTGTGTGTGGACCACCCACTGCAGCTCCAGCATAGTCTGCTGGCCAGTCCTTTGGTGATTTTTGCAAAACAACCCAAGCTGTACTTTGTTGGGAAACGGATAGAACAAATGCAGGTGTTGAAAAGCCATGGGAAAAATACAAAGAATTAAAACAAAAATGTGCCTCGGGCTCATTTCAGCTGTCATCAGAATCTCTGTTGTCTTTCCCTTTTGAATTTGATGTTATTGCAGGAACGTTACCAGGGATTCGACTTTCACTTGACAGTGACGTACCAGTGGTTATGTCGGGGCCAGGGTGCTCTGTCCATGTGTACTGAAGGACTGCATGGAGATGGAGTTGGTGGATGAGCTGGTCGCAGACCTCTAGAAGCATGGCATACGGCTGTTGTCTAGATGTGGAGTGTTAGGGATCGGTGAGACCTTGAAATTATAGGGATTCGGCAGTCTGCAGGCTGCTTCTGTATGAGTCAGAGAATTATTTTGAGGATCACATAAGTACCTTTATATCATGGTTAAACCAACATGGTACAAATGCAGTGCTCAGTGTGTGTCCCCCTTCCCTTTCTAATAATGTTTTTCAAAACAGGGTTTATCTGTGTAACAGCCCTGGCTTTCCTGGAACTTATTCCACAGTCCAGGCTGGCCTTGAACTCAGAGATCCTCCTGTGGGCATGTACCACCCTGCCTGGCTGCATGCTGGGTCCTTTTTCTACTATTTCTTCCAGGGCAAAGTCACATCATCCTTTCTCTGCAGAATTGGAAACTGAAGCACAGGGAAGAGAGGTGAAACCTTTGTGAGGAATTCTCCATGAATCCCATCCTTATCTTTTTTGGCCCCTGTGATTCTTGCTTGTTTGTTCTTACGAACATTACTGGGAGCTGAGTCTCGTCCGTCAGGGGGTCTTCTCTGGTCTACTGAACATGTACAGTATGTGAACAATTAGTGAAAGATGCTGCTACATTTTTTTTTATGATAAGATGCAGAAGATACTTGGGGGTGTAAGGAGGAGATGAGAAGGTATCTAGGAAAGTGTGTCAGCAAGGAAACACAGCTTGGTGATGTTTAGTGACTCGAGGCTCCAGACGATGAGCGCAGAGTAAAAGAATAAGCATTGGCAGCTGGTGCAAGGTGGGGTGCTTATCTGCCTCAGAGCCCCACCTGCTCTCAGTGACCCCATCTGCCCAGCCAGGTGTGGGATGTAGCGCAATAATGGTGAGGCCCTGAAGTGTGCCTACTGCTGAGGAGAGGTGCACCTGCTTCGTGGACCTGGTCGCTCTGGAGCGTCCTTTCATTTTCTTCAGCTGCTTTCCCACCACTCCGTTTCAGACGACACTGGAGGGGAAATAAAATGCATCACTCTAGGGAAGAGCAAGGTGACTTCTGGCTTCATGCCAAGAGCAGTGTCTCAGGGCCGGGGTCTCTGCCCTCAAGACTTCTCTGCTGGCCTGGAGGCACCTCAGCTCTTGGGACCCAGCACCTCCTTCTGCATGGCCTTAATCCCCTCACACTCAGACTGTTTGCATAGGGAAGGCAAAGGGAAGGATATGAATTCCTCACAGATACACAGGCGTACTGCATGGACAGCCTGGTAATTCAGAAACAGGGAAGTGGGAGTGAGCCGAACGGGGCAGGGTGGTGGTGCTGGTGGTCCTGGTCCTGTGCACACCTGGTGGAGGGATGTGAGCTCAGGTTGAAGTGACAACTCAGGTTATCCCACTCATTTAGGGGGCTGGGGAACAGAGAGCTGTGTAGGTTCCCAGTGATAATCTCCCCCTCACCCCCACCCCACCATTAGAGTCGAATCAGAAAGGCCAGGGAAAGAAGGGATTAAAAAAAAAAGAAAGAAAGAAAAGAAAAAAGAAATGAAGCCTGCTGCCAGTCGGGCAACACTGCCTGTCTACAGGCTGCTGCGACCCACTCGTTACAATTAAAATGAAGTGTCCGTCAGCGGCTATCTTCGCTGTGTGGCCCATATGTTTCTGAGCTGATACTGTCCGGATTATTCTGTTCGGGAAAACGATAACGGCTGTTTATAACCTTGGCAAAGACTGAGGCCTAATCAGGCTGGAGCACATTTTCACCGACTGGCTGATAAGAGGCTGTTAGCGGCCTTATCGCTGGGGAGAGATAGGCCAAAATAAGCAGATCTGTGAACACAGGAGCCCAATCGAGTGGTACACACTCCGGCCCCAGCTTTATTTTTAGATTCCCTTTTCCCGGTTGATAGCAGAAGGCACAGAGGAAGGAGGTGGGGTGGGTGGTAATGTGTGCCCTGATGGGGGTCGGTGTGAGGTGGAGGGGATGTTAATCAACACAGAGAGGCAGAGGGTCAGTCTGGCTCCTGGTGCTCTGGGCTCTCTTCAAATGAGGGAAAAGGCAAGCAGGTCTTTGGAGACAAAGGAAGGGAAGCGCCTGTGTTTCTTGGCCTGGTGTGTGGGCTCTTTGCCTGTTCAGCTCAGTGGCTTCTGCTGTGGTTGGAATTTTCACCCAGGCAGACAAACCGAGGCGCAGAGGTTCTGCGAGTCTGTTCTTCCAGACCCCCCTCCCCCCAGCAGCAGGATCTGATTTTGCTTTCCTGTCTCAATCTACATTGCCAGGGCATCTTCATGGCGTCTCCCTAGAGGGACTTTTCCTTGAAAGGCACACATCCTCACTCATGCAAAGACCAGACACAGAGTTAGGACTATAAGTAAGGACACAGGCGGGCAGGTCCATGAGCACAGGGTTGCTTAGCTTGTTTTGATACTCAGTGCGCTAGGAGCCGATTTCTGCATCTCCCACATCTTTCATGGAAAAATCCTTCCTGAACTTGCCCCTATGTAGCTATACAGAAAAGCCATGTATGTAGCCAGCTTTTCCTTCCAGATTAGAGCAAAAAGGGGGAGTACAGTTCAGTGAGCCCAACATAAAAGGGCAATGATTGAAGGTGCTATGTGCATTCAACAGTCCAGTCTTTTGACAGAACTGTCATCATCATTACTATTATCGTTGTTGTTATTGTAATTGCAGTGCTAGGAACCACGGCCAGAGCTTCATGCAAGTTAGGCCAGCACTTTGCTACTAAGCTGTATTCCCAGCCCCAAACAGTGAAGCCTTTTATTTTCTTTGTACATTCTATACAAATGTCCTTTTCCTTAGGTACAACAGATTTTAAAGTATTCTCCATTATCCACTTTGCCTGTCTCCCCCTTGCTTTTACTCCCCCAACCCCAACCTCCCTCCCTCCCTCCCTCTCTCTCTCTCTCTCTCTCTCTCTCTCTCTCTCTCTCTCTCTCTATCTATCTCTCTCTCTCTCTCTGCAGCTGCCTGGGTTTTGGAGAGTCACTTTGTCTTTCTAGGATTGAAAGAAGAGAACCGGGTGGTGGGAAAGAGGGGATAGGGGTCCCAAGCCTGGGGGGGAGGGGAGGCACACTCGGGGCACACAGACTGAAGTAGGCACAGAAGGCAGCAGAGAGTATTATGACCATTATCATGCTAATCTATTTACAAGGCTCTCTTTATTCATTAATCTTTGAATAGCAGGATCTCTTCTACAGCCTGAAATAAGAACCACCTGTGCCTCTTGGACCCAAAAATAAAAGTAGAGAGGACAAATGACATGTTGAAGCAGGAAGGGGGAAAAATTAAATAAATGCAAAAGGATTCAATCGCAGGCCTTCTGTCAGATCTCTGTACAGATGATCTCACAGCTCACAGACCACAAATGACCACTTGGCAATTTAGGGACCAGCATCCGACACTATCCAAGTTCAGAGACTATCACTAGGGAGAGAGGCAGTGCAGTGAAAATTTTAAATGGTCTGCTTTTTTAAAATCCAAACTTGGTTTTTCCATGTTACTCTGTCTTGTTCTCTTTGGAAGTCAGTACTAACAAACTTAACACCTTTTATTGGCGATTTATAGTCAACAGTTAGCTTACTAAAGGGAACATAGGTTCTCAGAAAAGTCCTAGTAACAGGAAGCTAAGTTGGAAAAGGACATACTATCTGTAAAGAGACCCATTGCCTAGTATACCCATAACTACGTGTTTTTTACATGTGGGCAACAGCCATTGCATCAGGTGTACATGGGTTATCCTGTGCACACTGGCCCTGCAAACAGTACTCTGTGTTATAGTGGAAGACTCCAGACCTGGAGATGGAAGGACACCAATGTTCCTTGTCCGGATTGCTCAGGTGGCAGAAATGGCTGTTGTAATGTCTACAGAGGAAGACATACTCATGTTTGGACCTGAGCATAGTCTAGGAAGAAGTCCTCAATGCTCTGGGGAGGAAACATCTTCACTATTGCTTTACATAGGACCTTAAATTCTCCAAATAGCAATTCTAATTCAATTCTATGATCCAGAGACTTTGTTCTTTCATTCTAGCTAGCAAACCTTTTCCCTCACAAACGAGAGAAGCATGTCAACCTAGAGATAGAAGGACCCACTTTTCAGATGAGGAAGTTGAGCCTCATGAGAAAGGTCTGGACTGGCATCCCCATTGAGCCTGAACCAGGACCCAAACTAAGATGTTTTGCTTCCTAGTTCTGTGCTTTTTTTAAAAAAATCTTTTTGATGACTTTTATGATTCCATAGCAGAGTGAAGCTTTTAAAATGAATCCCTTAATGTCTCTGTTTATTCATCTGTAAAGTAAGCATTGTGATTTCCCTATTCTTTTTTTTTTTTTTTTTTTTTTTAAACTTTCTCCTGATCTGGGGCTATACCATCCATCTCAGTGTTTTCAAAGGCACCTAACTTACCCAATTCTGCATACGGAGCTACTCAGTAAACATTGGCTGTAGAGGAGGTGAATGAATGAGTGACTATGACTTACGATTCCTTTATTAAATGATTTTCTTAGTCACGTACAAACACTCAGCCGTCCATTTCTCGTGTCTTCTGGAGAAACAATGGTGTCTTTGGTAGTGACAGTGGAAGGAGACTTTCCCAAATTACAGAGGGCTGATTACCATTGTCAAATTGTTTTGTCATTTGTTGTTTTAAGAGTGTCTTGCTCATGACTTGGGAAGGCCTAGTGACCTAATGAGTCCATTCACCTTGAGGTTGAAGCTATCCTGTGCAGGAGTCAATGCTGTTTTAGCTGCTCCAAGAATCTGTACAGGTTATCACAATCACATCATCTGCCTGGAACAGGAAAGAACCTCTATGAGACCATGGGGGGATGTTTGATAAGTATTTGTTAAATGATCTGGTCCATGCTTTCAAAGTACAACAATAGACTTTTAGCTCCCCTTTCAAAACATATGATGCTTTGAATTATTTGAGTTCTATTCTAACTCAGAAATGTTAACTCTTCCTCTTTGGGTCTGTATTCTGACTTGAAGACTCTGGGCCTGGGGACCTACAGCTCATACTGTCATTTGTATCTGTATTCAAAGCCTCTTCTAATCTCTATAGCCTGGCATGATTATCCACCCAGGCCTATGCTGACTCCAGTCTCTCAAAGCAGCCATTCCGAGAGGTCAGAGGCCACAGCACAGAGTATTTTGGTGGGCGGAGAGGAAGGTTAACAAAATTGCTGTTTTGTTAAATCTAACTTGCTTCTCAGAGGCATGTGCCTGGCATATTTGGGTCATTAAATACAGAGACAGTCTACTTAAGAATTATGCCAGCAAGACATTTTCAGATCATACCTAAATGGCACGTATCGTGACTGCCAAGTAGTGTTTTTATGCGTATGTCTTTGTCCTCGCCACCCACTGATCTGTGTTAGGCAGAGGTGCTCTGCACTAAAGGCAGCATCGTTCATTCTGGGATCACAGACCCTTTCATAAACACTCAGTCACTTAAGACTCCTGTGAGTTAAATAAATAATAAGCTCCTTACCCTTTGAACAGAACATGAAGCCTAAATATTGAAAAATTAGGCAATTTAGCCCAAAGCAGAATGCGCAGAGAAAGCATGACCTGGTGAGCCAGACCTAAGTGCCAGCAGCAAGGATTTTGATCTGTAAACATTCCACTAATAGCAGATTGCGGGAAGAATTGAAAAGGGTCTTTCAGCCAGTCTGTTAGCTTTTACTCAGCACCTGGTGTGTGCCAGTACGAAGTTAGGAACCATTCAATGGGTCCAAAAGGGCTAATACATGCACCGTTGCTTTCTTACAAGACTTAAAAAGCATTCTTTCAATTTGCTGAGCACACTCTGGGTACCAGACAGATCAATGGGAACTATATATAAAATATTAAATACTAGAATGCAGACAGTATGTGATCCAAGGGGCAGAGAACAATTGCTTTGGGGCAGTAATGGTGGAGCTAGTAATGGTTCAAAATTAGGGCTAAGAGTTGAAAAGCAAATAGGAGCGAAGTCAGCAAAAGGTCACAGAGTGTTGTACTGGAGGAGAACTGAGTGAGCCAGCCCAGAAAGGGGATGCCATTTCTGCAGTACATCTCTTTGTGTCAGTTTTCTTACTGGTAACAATAAAGGAAACCATACTGGGTGGCAGTATGCCACCACCGGAAATATAGCTGAGGGTGACTAATATGTCAGTAGCTTCCAGGGTAAGATGTTCTGTGGTCACATGCTGTCGCAGGACAGCGATACTGTTTCTCTCTCTTCTTTAACATGTCTTCTTTTACTTTTTTGAGATTATAATATAATTACATACTTTCCCCTTCTTCCCCTGCTCCCAATCCCCTCCCCCCAGACCCTGATGTTTCTTGAGACCTTCTGTGTGAAACAAGGCTTTTTGGAGCTTTCTTTGGAGACTTCTCTCTACTATTCAGGGCCAGTCTGGGAAGAGGGAGGCTCCTCTCTGTATGCCACGGTATAGACAAGGACTAGCAATGCTTAGATGTCCCACTACCCCTCCTTTCCTAGACTGAGCTCTGTCTAGAATTTTCAGGCAGGTGTTCCCATAAATAATGCAGCTAAAAATACTTCCAGCAGCAGCTGGGGCTTCCTTAGCTCTGGGATGGTGGGACTACAGCATCCCATCTCCTTGTGCAGGTGGGTATCATCCCTAGAAAGTAGGAACACACTCCAGTCTCATCCTTATGTAGATTGAGGTCTCCTTTCTGTTGGAGGAAACAAAACGTTTATTTCATGCAGCATTACCTGCAAACAGGTGTTCTTGGCTAGAAGGCACAAGAGCTCTTAAAAACAGGTAAATCTCTTGGCCTCCACTAGGGAACGATTGTGGCTTCAGAGTGGTAGGTAGAGCTCATATTATTGCTACTCTGTCCAGATCTTATCCATTGCAAACCAGTTTCCCAGCAGAACCTCAAAGAGATTAATTCATATTGCTAATCATAATGGTGAGGACTGTTAGCACACGGGCAGTCTTTTATGAAGCGCACCTACTGTGTGATAGATAGTACGCATAGTTGTTGTTCTATTTTAACTCTCTACAGAGCATTGGTGTAGACTCTGCACTGTAGAGAATAGAAATTCATTTTGCTTGGATTCAGATACCAGGATTTGAAATAATGTACCTCGCCCCTACATGCTTTTAGTCAAAATTGGAAATATGGCTACCTTATTATGAATGATATTTAGATTCCCATTAGAATTTACATGTAATATAGCATGATTTACACTTTCTACTTGGCTCTAAGTTTGTCATACACATTGATATATGATGTATAATAATTAATCTGTGTTATTGCCATTATAGCATATCCAAGGTGGAAATTTGGGAAACTTACATGTTTCGTTTAGAGGGGGAACATGTCACCTCAACATATATAAACATATATAAAGACAACCCACGTGAATGTCTTCAGCTGTTCATGCAGTCCTCAGATTTAGAAAATCTGAGGATGTAATCTTGGTCCAGGAGGGGGGCATGTGAGGTTTCAAGGTAACATTATTGAGCACTGTTCTTAGCTATGGTCAATATAAGTAAAGGAATATGGGACAACCCAGAATATTTAGGATGTGGGCAACAAATATGGTTTTCAATACAAATCTGTGTTCCTTCTACTCATCATTGCCACATGATGAGGATCTGATTGGCATTGACCCCAGAAATTGAGTAACCAAATTGTGAGTTGCTTAGGCTTTGGGGGTAAGCCCAGTCTACCCATTTGGCTTTGAAAAATCAATACTATTTCCAGAATTTATAGGGAGTTGAGATCTATTTAGACCTTTTGACTGTCAAGACTTTATATCAATGTGGGGGAAATATTGTATCAGAATCTAGTTTAGAAAATGAGGTCATTTTCTGAATGTCTAGTTATAAAATATGAAACTATTGTGATGTTCAAAGGAGGCAGAGTTTGGGTTTTTTGAACCTGAGATTATAGCCCAATTTTCCCAGTCTTCATAGTGAATTACCCTCCTCCAAGATGAATAACACTTAGAACTAACTGGAAGAGGAAGGGCTTGCCCTCAGGATTCAGCCAAGTGAAAAGTTTGGGTTGACTACAAAAGTGTTTCAGATTCCATTCACTTTCCCATGGGCAACAACCCCATGAGGTCTGATAAACTGAACAGGTTGGCGACATAGCAAAGGCTAGCATCCCAGGAGCAAATACTTCCATGATGAGCCATTTTCCTATTCATTTGCATTTTTGTTTAAATCTGAGGAAGGACAAGGAGAGATTCCTCTGTTTGCTATTCTCCCTGCTACAGGGAAGGTCAGGAAACTCCTTTCTGATATCTAGAGTAAAGTGCATATCCATGGTATGATTTCAAAACTATTACAGTTCCAGGACAGTTAGAGGACACAAAAGTGAGCATCAAGAAGAGGTCACCATTTTTACTTGGGTTGAATATTTGAAAACATTAAGCTTTTAATCTGAGCTGAAAACACTGCATTTGCAGGAGATCAGGTAGTCAGTTTGTGGCACATTAAAATCACTCTTGAGAACATTTTAAAATTTTGTTAATGCCTTGGTTCAGAATTTCAGGATGCGGGGAGACCTCTGCTTGGGCATCTTTGGGATGATCCCTAGGGGATACTATGCTATCTTTCACTAAATTGCAGTTCCCTGCTGTAGATGTCTTCATAGCAGTACTATTTTTGTTTTCATTGAGTGCACATCCCAGCAATAGTACAGCATTGCTGTCATCAGAATTGCAGGGGTCTGAGCTTCACGTACCTGCTGTGATCCATGAGCCTATGAAGTGTGTGTATGTGACCCACGAATGCACACATTTGTTTGCTTTTCTGTGCACATGGTCTGCCGGTCTGCTGCTGGCTCAGTGACATGTGATCTGAACAGTGTGTCCATGACAAGCGTGGGCAGACTGACTCTCCATGTGTCACCCTGTCTGCAAGCAGAGTTAACATCCTCAAGGTACAGCTCTGAGTCCCCACACTGACCTTTTCGTGAAACATTATAATCAAGTTGAACATTTCCAGTTTTACCACAAATGTTTGCCCTGTGGGAAAATACTTCCCTACATTTTTTGACAATTGATTGTGAGTTTAAGGAACTAATTTGTATTGAGTGCAAAACATCTAGCCTCACATGGAAACTGGAAAGTCCCCAAGTCCAGACCAGTCCAACATTGAATGTTTTTGAATGTTTCATTGTAAAGACAAAGAAACCAATGAAGGATCAGAGTTCTCTTTTGTTCATTATTTTCTTTGTTCTTTTCCTCCCTTCCTTCCTTCCTTCCTTTCTTTCTTTCTTTCTTTCTTTCTTTCTTTCTTTCTTTCTTTCTTTTTCTTTCTTCTTTCACAGTCTTGTGGTTCTAATGATCACAGGCTATTTTGTAGATATCTGGACTCATGGAAAATGTCATCCTGTGTGTATTCTAAACTCTTAGATGTCTGTCAAAGCCTGCTGTTCTTATACTGGATGTGAGTTCCCCCCACTCCAATTCTGAAGTGAACATACTGACCTCTTTCAGGGATACTTGGAATCATTATAGACACCTAATACTCTGAAATCAGTGCCAGCATTTGACCATCACCTAGAGTTCTGTCTGTAAAGGAGGAGATGCTTCTGAAACTTCTTGGTTCGTCTAAGAGCCTCAGAGACTCCTTCATTGGGTAGAAATCACAAATACAAAGGCTGCTGTTTCTCAGTCCCCCAGCCCCAAGGTTTGTATCTTGGCTGTTGCCACAATAGAGAGGACTCACCTGGAGATATGTTGTCATTAATCCATGAGCTCTGCTTCTAGGAGTAAGCTAATGTCCTCTAGTGAGCTAAATGATACATGGGTAAGGGGTGATGAGATGCCCATTAAGTAGTTGAGATGCCTTGTGGATTAGTCATGGTACTGTGATCTCTGATTCCTGAGAGGTGATTCTGTTGTCTTGAACCTAGCTTAATATAAGCTTTATGTAATTTCCTTGCTGAGGAATATTCTTAGTGTCTGTGAGTGACCTCTTGCATAGTGGTGGTACCAGGGGGTCCACTGTCTGCAAAAGAACATCGGGACAACTTTGGTGGCATCATGTCCTATTTACCTAAGTTAATAAAAAAGGTGGCTGAGAAGGTAAGATCAAGGGCAGATGTCTGTAAAATGTTGTTTAGTTCCAACAGTCTGGAAGTATGCTGAAGCTCATGGTGACTGTCTTCTTCCATTTCTGGAATTGGCTCCCACTGGCATTATCACCCAAAGGGCTTTTCCAATTGTGCTGTGTGGTGAACAGATCAGCCAAGCACAGAAGGACACATGTCTCACTACCCACCCCTCCCAACAGCCCTTGAGCAGCCTTTGAGTGTTGACTGTGACCTTGGGAGCAAGAGGGGCTTAAGTGTTGTTTCCAAGTTTCAGTGACTCCCCCTGTAAGACTGGTGGCAGTGTGATTTTCCCTCTGGTACAGGGCTGGGATGAATGGAGGAGAAAGGATAATGACTTAAAAGCAAAGCCAATTGAATTCTTGAAGCTATAGTGCATTGATCTGGAAATGCAGTTATTTCAGCCACAAAAGGCCTTCAAAAGCATTTTATCTAGGTTCCCTCACTCCCTCATTTGCTGGCATTGTTGTGATTAAAAATAAAAGATCTATCTACCAAAGGATTATGCACATTCCACAGGTGCGAACAATGAACACTTATTTATTTATCTATCTCATTAATAGCCAACCAGGCCTTCTCCCTTCTCTGCCTGGATTTGGCCTCCCTGGTCCCACCCAAGGACTGGCAGTGGGTGTATATATTTGCATGATCATCTTTTTGTGATGACAGTCTATATTTCAGGTATCAAAGATATAACAGTGAAGAAACTAGACAGGAGCCTTGCCCTCCTGGCAGCTCCACTTTAGTGAAGGAAATCGGTAATAAATATGATGCAGTATAAGCTATCTACTGAAGTATGTGCATTTGATTTTTAATGTTTATTTTTCAACTCAATTTTAACTGGACTGACTCTTCAGCTTCAGGCTTCCTGGCATGTGGTGCCCTGTCTGGCTATGCCTGGCTGTCACCGATTATAGATGTCTGCAGGGCTTAGGCTCTTGCTCTGTAGCCATTGCTGTTACAGAATCATCTGGCTACTCACTCAAGCCTTAATCTCTTACGTCTCAATCAATGGGTTGTGTGCCTCCCCCCTATTCGGGTGCTCATTTTTTAATCCCTACTGCCTCCCAGTGTCATCCCGTTCCATTTTTTTCCCTATAGACTTTTGGGTCTACTGTACCTGCTGATTACTTAGTGGAGAGTGCTGGACATCTCCTCTAATTAATTCCATCGATCTGAAATCCCACAAGGTTCAAGGTCCTTAGATTTCTGAAGTAGCTAGATGGAATGACTGAATTCCAGCCTTTTCCTTCTACAAACTGTTTTGCCACAAGTAACTGGGAGGAAGTGCTGTGGTTGTCTTTGTCAGAAGGAGTATATTAATCTGTAGAGGGTTCCACAGTGTGTGTTGTGTCTGCAGGTACACATGACTATGGAAGAAGAAGACAAATGTGTCAGGTGTTCGGCTCTATCAGTCTCCGCCTCATTTCATTGAGACAGGGTCTCTCGCTGAGTCAGGAGCTCATCATTTTTTTCAGTTAGTCTAGCTCAGAGACCATCCTTGTGTCTGTGCTACCACCCCTAGCTCTAGGGGCACAGGTATGCGTGGCCATATCCAGCTTGTATGTTATGCAAATACCTTACCTACCAAGTCATGTCCGCAACCTAGATTCTGTACTTCATTTAGCCATTTATCTGTCTGTCTGTCTGTCTGTCTACCTACCTACCTACCTACTTTTTGGTCAGGCCCTTGTACATAATATAGAAGAAGAAATTATGTTTGGATCATTTTTCTTTCACCTTCGTTTCCTAGACCCAATCCAGGATCCACACAAGTCTCAGTCTCTCTCTCTCTCTCTCTCTCTCTCTCTCTCTCTCTCTCTCTCTCTCTCTCTCTCTCTTTCCTTTAATTGCATGTTTCTGCCTCCACTGGATGTGTATCTTGGGGGCTGGTGACTCCTTTTCTTTGAAGATGAGTGTGGCCATCACAGAGGGTGTGCAGTCTCTGCCCTGGTCTTCTTTCTCAAGACCAGTGGTTCAAGGTCTATACCCAAAGGCTATGACCAAACACAATGGCATTCACCATTATACACAGATAGCTTTCTTGTGACCCTGTAAAAATTGAACAGAGAATTTCTAGGGGGAAAGTCATAAAATCTGTCTCAAGGGCTTATGGTATACAGGAGGAGTGAACTTTCCTCAAACAGGCTTACAAATCAGTGCTGGAAGGAACTTAAGATATTATGAGCTCACTTCTTTCATTTTATAAGTGTGCAGGTGAAATAAGTACCAGCACCCTGTGAGCATCTGCTATGGACCAGGCCTGAGGCTAGACTTTACACATACATGTTCTGAGAACGGGAAAGAACCTGTGTTGACTATGTTAAAAGCTGCTTCCAAACCCCAGTCTCATCCCAAACACTGCACTGCCCTTTCTTAACCCAAATGGCTTGAGAGAGGGAAGAGCTATTGATTGGTTGCCAAAGGTTCTTGGACCCACTCTTTCCAGAACCAAGATCTGCTTTGCTGCTGCTGAGGCAGCAGCTCTTATAAACCCACGCCAGAAGTGTTTCTCTGGAAAATGGGTAGTGTAGCTGGTTTGATTGTGTTTGGTATGTTGACAATCATCAAAGAGTTAATGTCGGATGAATGTGGATAGTAGGTGGATGGAAGAGGTTGGAGGGACAGATGGACAGATAACTATTATCCTTTCTTACAGGACAGTACATGTGACAACCTGAAATTGTGTACATAGTACAGGGGCAAGAAGCATGTTTTGAGAAGGGTGTGGGTGTCTCTAAAAGGACTTTTATCTTTCTGCCTGGACCAGCCCAGCCGCAGAGCTTCATGATGTCTGCGGCTGAGGAAGACTCCGTTGCTATGCGCCGGAAGCTTAATTTTATTATTGCTCTCCCCTATTTAATGTCTGTCTCTCAGGCAGCTGGTGATGTTTTAATGAAGCTGGAATTGTATAGTCTGTAGCGCTGGATAATCATAAGCTGCCGAGTCAGAATCAAATTAATAATTCATGAAATTAAAGTGTATAATTAATTTGAACCATGCAGATGAGAAGAAGGGCCAGAGCCCAGAACCTGCAAGGAGCTGAAGTGTGGGGAATGTTTATTTACTAAACCCAGCTTCTATTCTCAAGTAGCATACATCTGCATGTAGGTGAGATGGAACATTCTGGGGGGTCTCCTTGGATTTGGGCTTACCCGAGACAAGGTGCTTGGGCCTAAAACTTGAAAGGATTTTCTTAGAAGCTTGGCAGCATTTTAATTGGTTTCAGTTGCACTTTGCAAGTCCCAGAAAAATCATGTTTAAGGAGAAATGAGATGGTTAGGGTTTTACAGGGTTATGTGAATTCTTATACATTGTGGGGCCTACAGGAAGATCTGTTTAGAATTCCATTCTTTTCTGCAGGCCCAAAGGACAGAAATGAAAATTAAAAATCCAGTTCTGTTAATAGACGCAGTAGTACCCCTGTAACATGTACATGGGGTAGACGGGGAGGGCAAAGAGCAAGGCAAATGCCAATACCTTCCACCCTCTAGACAGAGTGGTGACATGTTTTATGGTGTGTGTGTGTGTGTGTGTGTGTGTGGTGTGTGTGTGTGTGTGTGTGTGTGTGTGAGAGAGAGAGAGAGAGAGAGAGAGAGAGAGAGAGAGAGAGAGAGAGAGAGAGAGAGAGAGATATGGTGTGTGCCTGTGTATAAAGATGTATGTTGAGGCCAAAGAGCTATTTCGGGACCACTGTGCAATGTTGGTCTCTCTTGTATCTCCTAGTCTAAGATGGAGGGCTTCTCCTTAGTAATGGGGTTTGTACAACCCAGCACCCTTTATTGTGTCTTGAGGAATGCCTATGTATGTGGGTCCATTTTGGCTTTTGAATGATGAGTTCAGTGGTGCCCAAAACAGGTTCTTCAGATTTATTTAAATCTGAAATTAAGATGCTATTTATTTGAGCTTAAACCTCAGATAGCCTCTTGTCCCAGTAGAGGAGAGAGAGAGAAACAGAGAGAGGAGAGAGAGAGAGACAGCATACCAGATTGGAGTCTGTAGTTGTCTATTCCTCCTTGTCAAGCCTTTGAGAGTTCTTGTTCCAAAGGGACAAATGACAGGAAGCCATGATACAGACTAATGATGCATAAGCCCCCAAAAGTTTGGGCTGAATTGAGGCTCAATTGACTTCACATTCTTAGGTCTTCAGAATGGTTATTTGTCCCTCACAGAGGGGCCTTTGCTGTCTGCCTCTCTGTTGACACATTTAATCAGGAATGCAGCCTGGTTTCCAGCAGTGTACAGCACACAACTTCCCTTCAATTCTTTATCCTGATGATTTCCCCCCCACTTGCTTCGGTTGATACCACCTTGACCTCCAAAGGTCATATTCTACTCCCCACAGGAAAGGTTTCAACCCTGGGTGCCTCACCAGACAGCCGTGTGACCCAGGAACACATCGCCAGGCTCTGCTTTATTTGTAGTCCTCCTCACTCTGTTGTGTGTCTGGCAGTCTCAGGACAGTGGACAAACAAGGAACAGCTGATGTAACATCCTGCACCAAATGCTTTTCAGGACCAAAGTCATGGTCTTCTAATACGTTCTGTCTTCAAAGCACTTTGGCTATAAAATAGCATTCTCGCATTGTTAAGTCCCTAGTTATCATTTTGGGGTGAGAAAGCCAAGGCACAGAATGGGGACCACCATTGTTGGTTGCCCTAGGCAGCTAGAGTACATGATATGATGATAAGATTTGTTGTCCCAGTTTCCACTGGGTGGAAGCAGTCTTCGTTGACCCAGGATTTAGAAATAGCATGCCATGCTGCTACCTTGAAACTTCTGGAATTTCTTTCTCTTGTCAGTCTCCTTTTTTAATGGAAAGTTGCTTATTGTCTTGAGTGAATTACTGTCTTAGAGGAACAGAATTCTCCTACAAGATTATTTTGTTTGGTCACTCTAGCCTTCTAAGTTTAATCTGCTTTTGATGAAATTTAAAAACCCTTGAGAGTTCTCTGGCATGATTAGAATTGGGTACGATGTTTACCTGTGAGCTTTCTCTTTACACCTCAGACATTTTGGTCAACTCTCAGTTGTCTTACCTCAGGGAATGGTATATTTCTTATTTAAATGTGTTGTCTGAACTTTAAAGTCACTCTTTCCTCCCAGTGTTGGGATTCCTGGATAAAGTAAGGATGGAACAGAACAATGATTAGCTGTGATTGGCATGTGATCAGTTTCATCACCCATGTGGCATTTAAGCCTACATATAACTAGAACCACTAAATTAACTAATAAATAAGTAAACAAACAAATTCCCAAGCCTGGCCAAATCTGGATGAATGAATGAAGTCATATCAAAGAATTATATGAAATTGTTGCCATGACCATTTATCTCATTCTAAGTTAGCAGCATGTGTGACATTATTGAGTATAAAATAATGAGGATATAGGATATATACTATTCTTTTGAAAGTTTTGTGAGGAAAGAAATACCTACTAAGACCTGTAAGGACCATATAAAACATTGTTGATGGACACAGTCCCATAGCTTACAACCATGAAATAGGCCTACAGGCCATTAGAAGGGAACTGGACTGGGGTGGGTAGAAAGGGCTTTCTATGGGGATATGGTCATATTAAACCCTCTGTAATGGAAGTAGAGTAGGATTCCTAGTCCAAGAATCTCTTACTCTTCAACAACACTGAGTAGAGCTACACTTCAGTTCATGGGGCTCTTGCAGTCTCAACATTTGGTTGCTTCCTTTTGATCACATACGTACTCCAGCAATGCAAAATGTTGTGGTTGATTTTTCAGACCAACATCAAGGTTAGGCTTGATTAAGTTACAGACCCCAGGGAGGAGGATTTGACCCTTAAGCAGCTCCTGAATGAGTTACTTTGCTCACCCCTGGGCAAGCACATAAGGAGTGTATAATTAAATCAAGTAATTAACATACTTAATTTATGTATTTGTTTAATGTGCACCCTTAATGTCTGTCTTACAGTCTTAGAAAATGTATACAATCTGTCACTTTTATTTTCAAAATTTTAAATAATATATGTATTTATATATTGCATGTGTACACACACATATGTATGCATATGTGTATACCATTATGTGCATGTGCAAGTTTAGAGGACAACTTGTACAAATAGATTTGTTCATTCCACTATATGGGTCCTTGGATCCAATTTAGATCATCAGGCTTGTTGCCTTGAGCTATCTCAAGACCCTAATACTCTGCCTGTGTAGTTTCATTTACTTGTACTGTGTTCTATTAATAAAGCCGTGTTTGGTTAAAATTCAGAGGAGTATAGTTCTATATTGGGTGTTTAAATAAAGACTTTTTATAGTCATGTGTTTTAGAAAGTAAATAGAAAATAACCTGTATTAAGTGGTCTGTAACAGAGCATGGAGCTGTCATTCTTCGTTTGTGTCTTGTATCTTCCAGCATAAAGTTGTACAGTTGCAGTTATCAACTGTTAATAAGTATTAGAGATCATTGAGTGTCACACACACAGACATGTGCTCTCTCTCTCTCTCTCTCTCTCTCTCTCTCTCTCTCTCTCTCTCTCTCTCTACACACACACACACACACACACACACACACAAGGTAGTAAGGGAGCTTGGGTTTAATAGATCAGAAACCTCCATGCACTGAGATGTCTCACAGCCTTTGGCACCTGAAATGGTGACTTTTGCTCTTTGTCAGCTGATAGAACTGGAATACAATTCATGGTGGGTAGGCTTCCTGTTTGAATACAAAGGTCTCCATGCCAGCATTCATGAAAGCAGTAGGTGCTGACTTACCCAAATCTTCATGGTGTACTTACAAAGAGAAATCTGTTTCTGGTCTGACTTGGAGGCCCATTCCTCCATTGTTTCCAGAATGACTTGTGTACATTTGATTCCTTCTTGTGGTCTTCTGCTAAGGAGAAGAGGAGAGAGATAGGTGGACAACAATAATAACAAAAAATGGAGGATATTCCTTTGTGTTCATTCTGCTGGGAACTGACATGGCTGTGGTCAAGGCAGGCAAACTTGCAGATTATGCTTCTTGGGAATAAGAACTAGAAAGAGGCTCAGAGCAAATCCACTCTCCCTTCCTGTGCAAAACAACAATTTACAATGCTTTTCAAACTAGAATTAATTCCTAACTTTCAGAAATTATTTATTATCATTATAACCATTTCACCACAGGCAGAAGATAACACATTATTCAGAATTACAACATTTTGATTTAGACAAGGATAGAATAATGAAATTGAAAGAAATGCAGCAAGTGTGAGTATTAATGTTAACAACATATTCCACTCATCACAATGAGAGGGAAGCATTCTCAGACAAAGGCTTGCTCATTTTCCTCAAAGTGTATTTTTTTTTTTATTGTTTTGCCTTGGGCCCCTGGACTCACATTACCACACTGGTCAAAATCCATTTGGGTAAATTTTAACTGTAAGATATGTCTTTGCCCATGTAGTCTTTCCCACCCACCCCAGCATAGCCTTGTCTATACATGGGTGAGAATTGCGAAGTCAGTTCTTGGATGAGCCAAGTCGGTCAGCTCCTTATAACTTCTAGGAAACCACAAGATAATTGTAGGGTTGCTGCTGGTAGGCGCCTTGGCCTTGTGTGAGGCATTGGTGCTCCTCTGTGCTCAGCCTGCTGTGGCCACTTCTCTTTTTTGCACACTTTATATTTTTGGTTGAGAGCCTAGCCTTTAACAGGTGAGCCATCTCTCCAGCCCTCTGCATAGTTTATAAGACATCTGAATAAAGGTGGCTGACGTACATTTTCCAGTTGAATTTTAAGTAGCAGTTAGGAACTCACGGGAACTAATCTTAGAGAGCTAAAAAGCAAATGTAACTGAATTCTTGCAACGGACAGGAAATAAATTTTAAATAATCTGTGTCAAGTCACTGGAATACAGCTATTGATTAAAAAGTGAATCTTGGCTAAATGATATGATATTGATGGATTCATGCACTATGAAGTGCTCAGATTTGACCCACTGAGTCATCTTTTGTCATTTACCTGTGTGATTTTATTTATGCCCTGATATTTTTCTTCACTCTTTCCCTCATCTTTGTCATCAAAAGTGTTTATTAAGAACTCACCTATGAGGGAAGCAATAAGCTGGGTCTCTATGAACACACAAGTTAACAAATGCTGTTAATGTGGTCACAAATACATCAGCATTGTCTGAAAATGCCCAGGTTTCTATATGGGTGGGTATATGGTTTAATAATAATGGAAAATACTTATTCAACATTTCCTGTGTCTAGGTATGCTCTCAGCACTTTTAGGTAACTCATTTAACCTTTTAAAAGAAATAGATGAGCCAGGTACAGTTATTACCCTTCTTTTACAGTTAAGGAACCCTGTGGCCTAGAGAGGTTAACTAACTTGCCCAAGGTCACAAAGCTTGTAAATGGTATATTTAGTCAACCTACACAGGCCACCTGGCTCACTAGTCTGTGCCTTTCAGCAGTATACTCTGCTACCCTCCCAATATAAGTATAACAACTAATGGGCAGGTAAAAGAACTAATACTAATAATTGTTAGTTAATTGTAGAAAGTAAATACTCTGCGGGAGTCCCTGAACCGACTTACCCAATCCTCTTGATAACCCCAGGATGCAAATGCCAATATCCCACATTGGATGTTTAACAGTGGCCCTAGTTTCAAAACCTGCCTTGTGCTACACAACTAGCTAAAAGCAGGTATTCTTACCATTGGTAAATTCTGCATAGCTTTAGGATATCCTTCAAAGCCTTCCTTCTATCAATTGGAAGGTAGCAGGAGGCCAAAGTGGGAAGGGCATGAGTAGGAGACTAGGAATAGAAGCAGGTGGATTGGATAATGAGAGCAGAAAGAATCCACTTCCCTACAGTCTCTTTTTCTACTAGTCCCAGGTTGGATGGCATTATGGGAAGGGGGGAAGCAGTGGACAGAGTAGCTTAGTGGCTTAAAGCTCATGCTATACTGACACTTTACAATGTCAGCTGTTGCCCCAAAGCCTGAAAGACTGTCCTAATCTGGCCAGTGTAGGGTTGAGGTGTAGTTGAGGTGTAGGGGCTGTGCCAGGTATGATGAAGATGACATTGTTAAGGGTCTTTTCCTTGAGTCTTTTCCCCTCTTACCTTCTCCCTGGACCCCTTCCATCACTCTGAAAAGGTCTGTAGCTCTTGCCATTATCCACAACAAAAGGTTTCTCTGAAGCAAAAAGCTAATGGCTCCATATAGTCTCCATTTCTCACAGCTAAGTAGGAATCAGCTTATCCAGGCAGGTGAGGCTCCAAGTGAAGAAACCTGAGGGGTGACTGCTTTCCTTCAGCTGGGCCAAGACAGGACATGCAAAGTGAAATGGCCTTAACTGGCTTCATCCCCTCAGTGCTGAAGAAGCAACTCAACGAGCCATGGGTGGCAACATTTAGACATATTTTCTCTTCTCTGAGGACTGGTTGGGGCTGGAGAGATTGCTGAGAGGTTAAGAGCACTGGCTGCTCTTCTAGAGGTCCTGACTTAATTCCCAGCAACCACATGTGATGAGGACTGGTCAACATCTGTTGTCTAGCTAGAACTACCTGGACGATTATAATTTTTATCCCAATACTCTATTGCATGCTTAAATTTTTCTTTAATGTCCATATATTTCTTGCATTGGTGGGAGGCATTCAGAAATTAGAATGAGGTCAGAGAAACAAAGAGCTCTGGATTTATTTAAATTCTTTTGCTAGTGTGTTTGGTGTACATGCGTGTGTTTGTGCATGTGTATATTGCCATGAACAATGGGTCTTCTGGAGTCTGGGCTCCTTTTCTGAGCAGTCTGACTCCTCTACTGATGGCCCACGTGACCCGTTTTTGCAAGCTTTCTCCTCTCCCCTCTGTTTCCCCACCCATCAGACATGGTAATAGCTCATATCATCTTCCTTTTCATCAGCCAAAAAGAAAAAAAGAAAAAAATGCTCTTTTGGCTTCTTCTTTGATTTCAGCCTGTCACTTGATGAGGTCCCTGCTATTTATATTTTTGTTTGTTAGGAGGGAGGGGGGAAGCATATAAACAAAGCCCAGGCAAACCAGCGGCCCTGCTGGATATGAAGGGACTCCCTCACTCAGTGGCAGCAGGACTGCCTAACTGGTATTTAAGAGGGGACCAAGAGGTCCACACTGTGAATGCCAATGAAAGGGTTACTGGGAAATGCAAACAAAAACAACATGCAAATGAGGCTGCCAGCAACAGGTAGACTTAATCAGATGCTGTCAGATGAATTCAGCATCTCCCCGATTGTCGCCTCTCTTTGCCTCCCATTCGGAAGCCCTCATCTGCTCCAGATGTGGTTTAATTTACTGCGACTTGGCTAATTACTGTAATTAAGGATTAATTACTGTTAATTACTTTCACATAAACTCAACGCCAGTCAAAGAGCGGAGCCTTATGAAGTCTGCCACAGAAGTGAGCTTGGTTCCATGGCCTGTATGAGCCAGGCAGGTCTCCATGTGTTGCCTGAGCCCCCACTGCCTTGAAGCTGCCTGCCCCTCCTATATCACCAGTGGGATTGGAGGCCAAAGGTACACACAGGGTCAGTGCTCAAGCCCTCACAGTGTGCTGGGGAGCAAGCACTTTTGTGCACAGTGAGCAACCCCAAGGATGGGGCCATGTTGGGGAGAAGGCCTGGATGATCTGCATAGACACCAGCCTTCCCCAGCAAGCCTGAGAGCCAGCCTTGTCCTCTCTTTCTATGCTTACGCTGCTGGCTCTGAGAGCTGGTAAGATGCCAAAAGTCCATGTAGGTGTGGAGGCACAGGAGACATCCACCACAGACCACGGGAACAACAAATGGGATGGAACAGTGTCCCCTCATCCATTCCTCTCTGAATACTGACTTCTCCTCTTCTATGCTCTTAGTTTTGAAGTTAGAAATGGGTTTAAACAATAACATGGTCCTGCATGCCACATATCATTAAACATGCAAGTGGGAGGTCTAATGACAACACCTTAAGTGCTTCCTCTCCAACTTTACTGTACACCAGCTCTGCTGGTGCTTGCTTCCGCTTGTCCCTTCAAATCTTCCTTTGTCAGAGGTAGAATTCAACCTCTTCCCAGCGGAAGTCACTGCACTGTGGTTCAGGAATGAAATCTAATCTCCTGTGTCAAATTCCTCCCCTCTCCCAGTCCATTGTCTCTTACTTTATTGTCATCCTTTCTTTCCTTGTTTCTCACCAAGAGACACTCTTTTATAAATAAGACTCTTCTAACTGTGCCCCGCACTTGTTTCTTGAATCTTCTGGTCTTTGCTTTATCTGTTGTCTCACGCTTGGGACCCATGGCCATTCTCTTCTAACCACAGAACCTGTAGAAACCTTCCACAGCTGTATACAATCTTAAGCTTCTGATCATTCAACATCTTCCCTTCTCAACCCACAGGAGTCTTTGTTTGACACCACCTTTGATGTTTTTTTTTTTTTTTGTTTCATGTCCCGTGGCCTCACAATAGGTTAATACTGCGTGTCTTTCTCTCTCTCTCTCTCTTTCTTTCTTTCTTTCTTTCTTTCTTTCTTTCTTTCTTTCTTTCTCTCTCTCTCTCTCTCTCTCTCTCTCTTTCTGTCTGTCTTTCTTTCTGTCTGTCTTTCTTTCCCTTCCTTCCTTCCTTCCTTCCTTCCTTCCTTCCTTCCTTCCTTCCTTCCTTTCCTTTCCTTTTCCTTTTTTCTTTTTTCCTTCTCGCTTCATCTTATGGAACCTTGTTCTTAGATGACTTTCACTACAAGTAACTTTCTCCAGTTCTTCATTCTTAGCCTCTGTGACTCTGGGTACTTTTTTGCCCTGAATGGGCACCTGTCCCCTGTTTTTTGTACAGTGTGTCTTTGGTTGTCCACCAAGGAAGGTTTCCGGGACCATACTTTCTTTCTACACCACTTTTGCCCTTATTCAGTGCATTTGTCTGTTGGGGTGAAAAAGATCTTTGTCATTTAAGAAAACCCAGTATTAGACTGTTGTAAAGAATGAGGCTCAAAGAAGGTGCTTTTTGACAGTGAAATCCCAAACCCTGTAGATACAGAAAAGGAGTAGTAGGCATACTGTGCAGTATGCCTTACATGATATGGTACCACTCATTTACCAAAAGACCCATTTGCACATCAGTGAAGCTGTCTGGATGATTTAGATGTAAAGCAGTGGTTCTCCATCTTCCTAATCCTGTGACCCATTAATAGAGATCCTCATGTTGGTGTAACCCTCCAACCATACAATTGTTTCATTCCTACTGTTATGAATCATACTGTAAATATCTGATATGCAGAATATTTGATATGGAATCCTCAAAGAGGTCACAACTTACGGCTTAAGAACCTCTGGATCTAAAGGAGCATTGTAATATCTCATTAAAAATTCAACAAATCAACAAAATTAATCTTTAATAAACAAGGATTTAGTGAAGACACTTTTACTCAATCTTCACACTAAATTTATTGTGTGAAAAAAGTAAAGTGTCTTACATAGAGCTGCTTTGTGCATAGGCCTTTCTGTGTTTCTTTCTGAGTCCACAAATATGTTCTATTAATTTTTTTCCCTTGTTGGCCAATTTGCAAATAGTTTGTTGGCCATGTATACACATGCTCCTGCATTTACTTGCTATTACATTGTCACATTTCATATGGATCTATTTTATGTGTGAGGTGACTCTTTACTGTGTTTGGTAATTGCAAATTTAATGGCTGTTAAGATAGATGTGATCTCGGTGGGTGTGCACTTTATGTTTAGTACATATTCACCAGATCCCATTACCATACACTCCAAAGTTCCTTGCTTTCCCATTTTCTCCTAGAAATGTTGTGGGAAATACATTACTGACAGTTCAGCTTCCTAGCTGCCAAAGGAAATGGTTCTCTATGCAGTGAGCGAAGTCAACTCCAGAGGCTAACTTATTTGAGTATGTTTCAAATGTAGAAAGTGTAAAAACTGCAGTGCAAGATTATGTAACAATATCTTATTTCCTGCTTCAATAACTCATTCACAATGTGGACTTCTCCTTTTAAAGTTTGGTTTGGCAAGGCTTTATTTACCTTATCTGCTGCATTTGTTGTTGTTGACCAAGTACTAACTATTAGAAGTTAGGGACTGCTGTGTTGTTTGTTTTTGTTTTTGTTTTTGTTTTTCCTCCCTCGTTATATGGAATGAACATAAGTTGTTTACAAAACAAGCATTTAGTGAATGTCTGTTGTATCCCACACAGAGTAAAGGGACAGAAAGATAATCAGGTAATAAATTGCTTGTAGCAATAAATTACAGAACAATGAAATTAATAAAGCACCATTACCATACAGGATAAATGCAGTTATTAGACATTCCCCCTTCTTTGGGGTGTAAAAGGAAAGAAACTGAAAGATGAGCTTTTATAAGGTAGAATGTTTATATACTCTCTTTTGGCCACTAAAGTCAATTTCAGTAGGACTATCTGTGAAGAAAAGAGATGCAGAATGGAGACATAATACCATGCTAGTTGTTTGACAGCTGGATAGCAAGAGAAAAGTACAACAGAGAACATTTCACATGTTTCTGTAATTTGTTACCTAAATATGGACCTCTGCTAAGTGTTAGTAGAAATGCTTGGTTGATGATATTGCAGTATTTATATTATATTGCATAAGTTATACACAGATATACATGTATACACTATAGTTCAACTTGCTTACATCTTATTTGTGATCCCAGTGTGTTCTGTATTACAACACCAAAATTATTGGAAACAAATAACACCTTCATATTGGTATGCAGTCGTAATTTTCATTTCAGCTTTTGGTATTCAAATGTATTGACTTCTTAAACAATCTGAAAATAAATACGCATAGTAAATGTAGTCTATGTATATGCAACTATGTCATATATGTAAATTGTCTGTAGACCACACATTTCTGATGCTCGCGTCTACACACATGTGCTTGTGTGTGTGCTTCATGGGGTAGATTGCACTCCAGGCATCACTGGTGTGAGTAGGAAGAAGGCTGAGAAGAGAGCAATGAGAGAGAAAGCAAGAAGGGAAGTGAATGGCAGTGATTAAGCCACATTGTTCAGTACTGATCACTGGCTGCCTGCTATTGTTTTTCAGCATTTGAAGATGAAACATATTCATTTAGCTTTCAGAAAGAATGGCTTTAATAAGGCCAGAGCGGAGAGGTGGGGTAACACTGATGACTAGAGAGGCCCATCAAGGCTCCCCCTAAGGCCATTCCTTCAGTGCTGAAGACCACATGACCATTAACTCTGCAATCAGGACAAGTTTTCAACATTCCTGGATATCCTTCAATGGCAGAAAGAGTCATTTGGAGTCAAGGGAAGATGTATATCAGCAGTAATTGGATTCTGGCCAAGGCTTTTAGGACAGTATTATCTATGGTGAGGGAATAGGGAGGGGCTGGGCAGAACTGAAGGGAATGTCATTCAAGCCTCCGCCAAGAGAGCAGCAGCCACTACAGGCCACGGGCTGCATGCGGGAGGCTCTGGCTGTACAGAGCCTGCCTAGTAGTCCGCCTTGCCTGTGTCTGGCTGGAAGTGAGCCCTCCACCCCTCTCTCTCCAGCTGAACTGGGCTTTTGAATGTCCTACAGTACCAAAGTTTAGATTTAAAGATGAAGCTACCTCAGCTGCACTAGACTCAACAAAGAGATTTAAGGCCTGAAAATGCTCGCGCCAGCCTCTTCCCACCAAGGCTCCGATCGTCCCCGTCCTGACTACTTCATTACAGTCTGCCTCCAGGCCGGAATTGCCCTGCTTAAGCCTCAAATCATTATAATTACCATTATTAGAAATAGCTGTGGGGGAGGCATTGGGACACCGAGAGAAAATATATGAGTGTGCCCACTGTCCCTGCATTACTCCTGTGGAGCTCAGGGTACCACAAGGCATGTGGGATCTACCAAAGCCAGTGAATTCGATGGCTGTCAGGTTCACTCATTCTACCTGTCATGAGGGGGATGCAGTGGGGCTCATTTTTTTAATTGACACCTTCCCCTCTTATTCCATGCTCTCCCATCTCAACCTAATTCTTCCTTTCGTCTTTCTTTTTTTTCCCTTTTTTTGGGGGGGGAGATCTAACCCTCTGCTGCTCGAATACAGCAAAGAGGAAAGGTCATATGGGGAACAATGACATGTACATTATCCTCCAGAAAATACACAGACCTTAACCAAGGCAGTGCCCATCAGGAAATGCATCAAAAGTCAGAACAATAATTGTCAGCCAAGTGCGAGGCAGACAAAATGGACAGACGGAGGAGTGATACATGGAGAGAAAGGACAGCAAAGCAGCATACTAAGCGCTAGGAAGAGGGGAAACCTTGTCTAAAAATCAGCAGGAGAATGAGACATTTCAGAAATAGTAGAGTCAACAATTTCTGAGCTTTGGTTAAATGTCTAAACGAAGATAAGAGGTCTGTCCTTGTGAAAGAAAGAAAACTGGAATTTGGCAAAGCCAGGAAGTAGTGGACCACGAATGCCTTTGGCTTTCAGCATATGAGAAGCATTTCCTGCAGGTGTTTTGGGAGGGAGCTTCCAGGTTAAGTGTGTGTGAGTGCGTGTGTGCTAGGAGACAGGGAAGAGAAGCGTGTGTCCAATAGATGTACTCACTAGGTGCCTAAGCACCCCGTTCTCGTCTTCAGCAGTCTTAAGAAATCTACCCACAGTATTTAGAGCACATGGTTGACCCCATGGGGAAAGATGTTTCCCCAAGGATTGGTTTGATAACATCAGAATGGTCATTTGTTTGATGTAACATTGAATAGAATCACATGGAACCTTTAAATAATTTTACAATGAATTAAATCATTCCCTTCATTAGGAGATTGGAGAGATGGGTTGGTGGTTAAGAGCACTTTTGCTTTCAGGAGACCCGGTTTCAGTTCCCAGTACCCACATGGTGGCTCACAACCACCCATTACTTCAGGTCCAGGATATCCAATGCCTTCTACTCTCCCACTTGGGCACCCAGCATTCACATGGTGCACAGATACATATACAGGCAAAACACTCATACACATATATAAAAATAAAGTTTATACTTTTAAGAATAAAATTGTAAACCAGAATGAACTTATGCAAGAATATCAGTTTTTTTATTAATACTTGACTTTTAAAAATTTCATTTTTGATCAGCTTAAAGTGTCCCAAATTTAGCCACACAGAGTCTTTGACAAATATTTATTTTCCTGTTCTCTACTACCACCCTAGCCTCTTAAATGTTCTAGCACATAGATGTCCCCCAAAGCCTTTGTCCATAGCTTATGTTTTTAGAGATAGTGAAATGGATTCAGTGAGAGCCTTTGGGGTGTGTGTGCTTGAAGAGGATTATGGGAAGCTGGTGTCTTATGTCTCTTTGGTCTTCCTGACTGACACAAAGTGAGCAGCTCTGTTCCCAGAACATTCCCTACCATAATATGCTATCTCAAGAGCCAACAGACCATGGCTTGGACCAGCCAGGCACCTGATCCCAAGTGACCCTGTTTCTTTATCAGTTAGTTGGTTGTCCCGGGCACTCATTATAATAACATAAAGCTGACTAACTCAAAGTTTTATGTTTAAAGTTTGGTGAGTTTGAACAAATATGTCTCCTACCCCTTACCAGCCACACTGACCAAAACCTTTCCTTGAGCATCATAAAGTTGTCACTTAATTAGCACCACCCTTCTCTTGTACCCAGTAGTCATTGAATGAAATTTTAGAAAAGCGAATCTTTTTTGTTGGTAGGTATGAGATTTTCTAACATTTTGTTCTGTAAATGAAATTATATATGATGTAGACTTCTTGTGCTAAGACTCTAATGTGTCTTATTTGTGTATATCTTAATTATAATAAAACAGTATTTTGAGACGGTTTTTCCTTGTTGGCTTGGCTTAGCAGTTTGTTGTTTTTTTCTTGGTGAGTAGTATTTCATTGTAGTGATAAGTCAGACTTATATATCCATTCATCTATTGATAGACATTTGGATATTTGTGGCTTAAAATTCTTTCATGTACATTTGTATGCAAGTTTATAAGACACATTTATTTTCATATCCCTTATGTCCTAGTACTAGGACATAAGTACTAGTGTGCCCAGATTATATGGTAGCTATATATTTAATTGCATAGGAACCCACTATGCTAGATTCATATGTGTATACAATGAACTTTAGTCATTTTCACTTCCCACCCTCACCTCCCACCCCTCCCTTATGCTGCAGCCCTCTTTCACAGCAAGATACCATCCTATTTTCATGTTTTCTTTCTGGATATGTGGGACCATGGATGGGAGCATGCACAGTGTATATAGGAGCATGCACAATGTATCATTGGCAGCGCCACAAATGAAAAGGACACCCATTTCCAGTAACCATCAACTGCCAGCTTCCTTCAGGGAGCAAAACATCCTTCAGAGCTTCTCCTCTTTACATGAGATTTCGAGGGGCCCTGTCTCATGCCTGTCTTCTGCTGGTAACCATAGCTGCAGTGAGCCCATGAGGCAATGAACATGCCATGTCCAGAAGGCATGTTTTCTGCTTGTTGTATGCTCCCCAGCCTTCGACTCTCATGCTCTCTCTCTCTCTCTCTCTCTCTCTCTCTCTCTCTCTCTCTCTCTCTCTCTCTCTCTCTCTCTCTCTCTTCCCCCTCTCCCCTCCCCCTCCCCCCTTCTCTCCCCTCCCCCACTCTCTCCTGTGGTGTTTGTTTCCTGAGCTTTGGAGAAAGCTATATAGATGTCCTATCTTGGGTAAAGCCCTGCTGTTGCATCCCTCTGAGTTTGACTCACTCATGGTTTTCACATTAGGCATATTAAATGAGATGTTATGTATGCTAAAGAGCTGTCTTCATGTTCAGGCAAACAGTTCAAATGATTCCATTTTAAAAGTTAAGCAGCATCAAGGGAATACCTTCTGTAAAATGTACAAATGTTCATTAGCATCTTATTTAATTGCATTATTAGTTGCTAAAGAAACCAGAAATCAATGGTTCTGCTACCAAAGAGTTCAAAGTCCTTACTTATTTCTCTACATTCCTACCCAGTCCCACTCTCTCTAGGAAACCATCTCTCTGTCACTCCATCTCTCATTCCTCTTACTGTCATTTGTGTCATCATCACATAGTGCCATCTAAGCTGGGTAATATCTCTGCAAATATTCTTTTTGTTTCTGGTGGGTGTGTTCAGTAATATCAACTTTGGTACAGGTCTCTTAAAAATTAGAAGTCCCCCCCCCCACATTTTACAGTGTTTGTGCTGCCTAATTATAAAATTTATGCTATAATAAACTCTGGAATAGATGAACCAGAGGCTTTAGTTCAAAACATCAAATAAGCACACTCCAAGGTAAAAGATTTATTTTGGCTCTTATAGCATGCATTACATGTAAATATGTGTGTCTCTGTGTGGGTATGTGTACATGAGTGCAAGTTCATAAGAAGTTCACTGGAAGGTGTTAGATCTCCTGGGGGCTGGCTTTACAGGTGGTTTTGGGATGCTTAACGTGGGTGCTAGGAACTGACCTCAGGTCCTCTGCATGAACAGTACCTGCTTTTAACCCCTCAGCCATCTCTCCAGCCTCAGGTAAAATATATTAAATATCACAAAGATTCTGGCTCAGGCTAGTTCTACCTACACTTATGCACAGTTAGGTTATTTATCATCTGTATGGAACCTCTCGCCAGCCTGACCTCCACATTCAGCTTTCTGAGTAAATAACAACACGATAAGGTAGAGAAGCATGTGGCTGTGGGTTTTATTTTTTCATGTCGGCTGCTGATGTGTTTCCTAGCAGGCTGTACACCGTTCCTTCTCATAGCTTATTCTGAGCTTCAGAGAACACCTGCTGGTCAGTGGCTTTCCTAAGTACTGAACTAGTCTCTTGTTAGTGGTTATTGAGAGCAGTGAGCCAGGAATGGATCGACGTGAGTATTTTTCTCACTTCTAATTGCAGATACAATGATTTTTGTGCATTGCTGTCTTCAAAAGTTTAGATGGTTATACTTTTTCCCTACTCCTTGCTTGTTTTATTTTCTCATGAGAGCAGTGTTTTCCCCTTGTTCTGGGGTTAAACTGAGTCCTTCTGGGCATAGTGTTTGTACAGTAACTGGTGTGTGTGTGTGTGTGTGTGTGTGTGTGTGTGTTTATATATTAGTAAGTACCTTAGAGACAAAATAAGATATATTAAACACTTAACATTTTATATTTTAATTACAGGGCCCATTTATTCTCTAGGCCCAAGTAACAGCTATCTGTGGTGAATAAATATAAAAATAATAAATAAAATTCAAATTCAGCCAATGTAAAGTCTGCATTTAAAAAAAGAATAGAATTTGATAAAAATCTGGGGAGAGTAAATAAAAAGTGGCACCAGAGGAGAGGAGATTGGGATTTAGGGGACAGGGAGACAGGGATAAAAGCCTATAGCTAGGTGGCCTAGATCATTAGAGCATACTGTTCATGAACCACTGAGTCCAGTGTCCCCAGGCCACAGTTATCTTTATTTGTAATCTATGCATGGCAACAGAGCATACTAAGACATTACTTGAAGCCATATGCTTTAAATGTGATGACCATATGATGAAAGAAAATTTAATTAAATTTTATCTCTAAAAATTATCAAAGACCCAGTTCTTCCTTGAAGTTTACCACAATTTAATCATTGAGAAGTTGATCTCCCCCACACAAACTTCTTTATCTCTCTCCTCCCCTCCCCATAGAGAAGGCTTGGATGGTTGGCCAGTCAGCCCCAGGGATCCACAGGTCTCTGCCTTCCCAGCACTGGCGTTGCAAGCACATGCCACCATAATCAGCTGCTTGATATTGCTGGAGAGTTTTCTGGAGATGAAACTTGCAGTCCCCGCCCATGCTTGCAAGGCCAGTTCTTCACTGACTTGGCCATCTCACCCACCCACGCTTTGTTTCCTAAGACAGAGATACTGGTTTAGTGGTCCATGTCATTCTCTGAGACCGAGGGAATGATGAAAGTATCCATGGCTTGTGAAAAAGACATCTGCAAACTCAGTTGGCCAGAAAGACTCTTTTGATAAAATTTTTTTGAGTGATTCAGAACTCATATGATTTAGATGTATTATTCAGTATTCTTTATTACTCCAAACAGGCTGGGACAGATTTTTCAAGATTATAAATTACAATTTCTATTACCAAGTCGATGTCTCAAAGCAGTCATAAAGAGGCTTACACGTGAGATGCCCTCTAGCTCTGACAATCCTGGAGCACTGATGTACTGGATCACATGGCCCTTTGCCCCTATCATTTACATGCATGGAAATCTGTGTAAGGAAGGAAATGTAGAAAGGCCCGTAGTCCCTGTTTGTTGTACTGGTGGGATAGAAGCCAACCTTTTGTTTTTTTCATTTTCATTATGCCACTCTAATAAATGGTGAGAGTATTTTAATAAGTTCCCTGGCTTTGTAGTTACAGTGTCTAAATGAACACAAGTACTTGAGTCTGGTGTCCTAGGAGGCTAGGGGTGTGGGGGTGTGTATGTGTGTGATTTATAAGCTGCTGAGCTCGCGATTAAGTACAAGAGTGAAATTCATCTACATTAACAGAAACAAAAGTCACCATCAATTCCAACAGAATTGGTTTAATTCTTTGACTGTAGAAATTTCTTTAACATTTTTAGGTCAAATTGTGGCCTATCTGGGAACACACAAATTCATAGGCAAGAGAAAAAGCTGGTAGTTGTAATTTTCCTCTAAGTGCCCACCTGTAAATGTGGCTTTGAAAGGCTGTCTTCTGGGAGTTCTTGAGAAAGGTTCCTTCGGTATGTGTGCGGCAGTGAGAGTTCTAGAGAAACCGAAGAGGGAACATCACAGTTACTCTCTTCTGTCTCAAGTGAGGGGAGAAAAGACTTCTCGGCCTTCAACTTCAAATCATCTGCACTACTGATGATCAGAAGACTCCTCATGTATCAAAGGTCGGAGGCACAGAGCCAGATCGCCAGTACCATAGTAGACACATTCTAGATCAATGATACATACAGACAGAAGACAGACAGACAACAGAATGGGCACATTGAAGACAGTAGTATTTAGGTTAGAGTTTCGAAATCTGTCTGAGGAAAGTGTTATGTAATAGTCTATTTTTAACCAACTTTGTCCTAACCTCCGACTTAAACAATGGAAAGAAAAGAACATCAGGTGGTTACAACTTTACCCAAAAAGGACCCCATGGAGATCGATTTAACTAATGTTGAGCTTTTGTTTAGCTATCTACAGAACAACAGTTAATGGTTCCAGGCCAGCTTGCTGCTTGAAAATAGCAGAGGCATGGCTTCTAAAAGTGATTTGGAGCGAATGACAGTGACGAATGTGCAATGGTAATGAGTAACTTTATAACGGAGCAGAGATGGCTTGGCTTGCATTCTAGTCAGCAAGCTTAAGGACTGGGACAAAGCTGACTCCTGTAGGATCTCTGGTAAACAGCAATGTAAGACAGTGAGGAAGAGTTGTACTTCAGGTGATAGTTGCTAGCCCAAGGTTGGTGCCTGTGGGGGTTCATGTGTTGCTGCATATAAGTTGCCACTAATGATAAGCATAATTAGATGACCATGGTAACAGTGGTGTTTACCATTCTGTTGACCATTTTATCCAATTGTGTCCTTGTAATCAAACCCTTAAAGTTAGTTGATCTGACACATGTAGTTGCTTCTTTGTTTTTGCTTCTTGTTTTTAGTTAGTTAGCTTGTTTGTTTCTCTTTTCTTCTCCCCCTGCACGGAATACTTAGGACTCCAAGCTCCATCTCTCCTAGCCATCTGCTACTTTGATATTTTTTGTTCAATCCTTGCTTCTCTCTGCTACTGTTGGATGTGATGTATGTTCAGCCTGTGCTTATGTGTAGACCTCTACGCTCTGTCCCTTAGAATTTATGAGGCACTGGCTAAGAGATTGCATGTCATCTTTCACTTATCTGTCCTGTATGTTTCCAAAATTGATTTCAAGGAAATCTAGGATTTTTGTCAGACAGTGGGCCAGGACTGACTTCAGGCTTGGACCTCTCTACTAATACTGTAAAATGTTTGAAAAGTTGAATTAAACTGTGTCTTATGGGATAGAATTAAATGAACCACCAGCAAAACTGGGACTTTACTAAGGAATTAGGATGCACTTAAGGCCCATCCTGAAGCCCACCTTCCTAGTTAGACTTAGTACAGACTTCATAACCACGTTCCAGGCAAGCAGAAGGAGGAGGGGTCTACTTGCGAGCATACTTGCCTGAATTACTCCCTTTAAAAGTACCTTCTTAAAACTTCTATACTAAAAATCTATGTGCATATAATTAATTATACAGTACAAACCCATGACCACTCCAGGCTGTAACGGAGTCTGAGAAATGTCTCCATGTATCTGACATATTCTTTGAGCAAATTGGATTTCTGTTGCTAGGAAAAGAAGGTAGCAAGGTTATTGGATAAGAAACTGGAAGTCTGATGGAATCTTCTGGCTGCATTTAATTCATTTTAATCAGCTCATTTCTATATTTTCTGTACTCCAAAGAAAGCATCTGAAAATAAAGGCAGATTTGAGGAATGCCAGGGGACACAAACGTCCCATGTGCTTGATGCTAAGAAGGTACAGTTAGAAATTCAGAAGCCCATGTTTGACTCAGCAGCAGATGGTCCCTAGGTTTATTTCTAGTCTACACTTACACCTTTGCAAGAACCTCTTTCCTCTTCCCTTAGTTCCTTCCTGTGTCTTGTTCTGATTGAGATACTGAAAATTCCCCATGATTATTAAAGGATGAAAGAACTCCCAATGGTCATACCTTGCATATGTCTATTAAGTAAGCAAGTGCTTTGTGAGCAGAGTTCCGCTTACACAAAACAACTTTACTTAGGGTAACACTGGCATTTCACAGAGCCTGGTATCAGGTACCCAGTGTCCACAGATCCATCACTTTCCTATAAGTAGGCAATGTGTTCCTATGGAGCCTTCACCCTTCATGGCCGGAAAATTCCCTCTGACCCTGTATGTTCAGAGGCTTGAGTTATCTCTGCGTAAGTCATAGCCATGGCCCCTGCTCTCAGGCAACATTTGATCAGTAGGTAGGGGATGGGTAGCTAACCTGAGGACATTTTATTCATTATGACAGTCAAAAATTGGATGTAGGCCCAACACATTAGTTGAACTATGTCTGTTCTTGTCTTACTCAACAACACAAGGGGAGAGGCAGGAACAAGAGGAAGGATTTTGTTTTGACTGAGTATCTGTCATTTGGCAGACTGTAACATGTGACATAGCACATGTACAAAGTAGTATTTTTATTACTGGCACCAAACTTGCAAGGCAGTTTCTTCCATAATCATTTAAAAGATGGGGAAACTGAGTCTGTTAGATGTCTGACAAGTTACAAAGCTGATATTAAAATCCATATCTCTTTCCATGATATCACTTTTCCTCTCTAAGAGGTGAAAAAAAAAGCAAAGCAGGAAATTTAAACTTTATATTGAAAAATAGAAGGGAGCCATGGGCCACAGACTGAGCAATGGGCTGGAAATAAGAACGACTGAATTCCATCTCTTACTGATGCTGCCCCACAACTTCACTTTATCATTGCAGGCAGGGTGTTCAAAACGCTATATAAAGGATGGAGCCTGGTGAAAATGACACTTCATCTTCACAGTGAGAGCCTCATTCCCACTTCTACCTTTAGAAAATTGGGTTGATCATATTGTTTCTCATCAAAGTGCTCTAATAATTGCTAGGTTGGAAGAAGTTGAGAGAACCGCAAATAATTGGTACAGCTTGCCAAGGCAGGCACTTGGATAAGTGGTTTTGTATCTCTAATTGGGCATCATTATCTAAATGTAAAATCCCAGAGAAGGTAGTGGAACTGGTAACAATAGCAGTTCAATGGTAATTAGTAATACACATGTCCAGCCAGTGAGAGCTGAGGTCAGAGCTTCTAAGATTTTCTACCAAAGAGACTTTACTCCTCCTTTGAAGTGTCTGATAGTGATATTAACAGAGTGAGAACCCATGTGCAGGAAGACAGGACTTTCCAGATGCCATCAGAGAAATCAGAAATCACTAATGAGATTTACGGTTTGCCTCATATTTGTACATGTGACTGAGAATAAGTAATGTCCCATTCCAGAGATCTAGATCCTCTAGCTGTGTTGACTTCTGAAGGTAGGCAACTCACATCTATGAGTTATGTGCTTACAAAGGTCCTCTACTAGCATCCCCCCTGCATTGAAGAACAAATCAGAATCAACCACCCATCTGTGATTCAGACTGATCAATCGTTCATGGCTCTTGGCATCACCAAGAAACATATGATTATCTTGTAGTAACAGTGCAATACAACCTAGGTGTTTTTAAGTCATTACTTTGAAATAGTGTTAATTACCTTGAAAGTGTTAATTTCCCTGTTCCTTTTTTAAAGCCCAACATGTATGCATGCATGTGGAATAGTGTGTGTGTGTGTGTGTGTGTGTGTGTGTGTGTGTGTGTACGTACTTAAGAGCCATAAAGAAGAGGTAGAGGTCAAAGAACCATGTACAGGAGTTTGTTCTTTCTTTCCATGTGAGTTCTGAGAGTTGAATTCAGGTCATCAGCCTTGGTAGCAATCTCCTTTAATCTCTGAGCAATCGTGGAGGTCCTCTTTGCTATTTCTTGTTAGCTAAAGAAAAACAAAGTCAGTGTGTAGGTGTTGAAAGTATGAGAAGCACTTGTCCTATCTCGTATATTAGATGTATAAAAGACTCGGAGCAGAAGGGCAGTGCTGCTCCAACTGGTGTCCAGGTCTTAGCTATTGAGTATGAAATCCAGTAGGTAAAACAGAAGACAGTGTGATGTGAGAATGTTGATGTGTTGTGATGTCTTCCTACGCCATTCTTGCCTAGGGTTTTAACAGCCTTATCTGGCAACACTTTTTTGTTGAATTTGTGTGAATTAATTCAGGAGTGTTTTAAAAACTTCTACAGGATCCCTGCGGTTCCACAGGATTGTATGGGAAACGGGCAAGGGCCAGCAGGATTGTGTAGAGTGGGAATGGCCAAGGGCCTGTGGGACTGTGTGGGCTAACAATGAGCAAGGATCCTCAGAACTGTATGAAGTGAGAATAGGCAAGGTTCTACAGGATTGTGTAGGAAATGGGCAACGGCCAACAGGATTGTGTTGGGTGGGAATAGGCAGGAGTCAGCAGGACTGTGTGTGGTAGGAATGGGCAATGGTCCACAGGATTGTGTGGAGTGGGTATGGGCAAGGGTCCACAGGATTGTGTAGGAATGGTCAAGGGCCAGCTGGCAGGCTCATAGAATCCCGCTTTTCCCCCAAAGTGGTGCCATTTTCTTCCACTACAGCTATTGACTTTCTCAGTCATAGGAAAGATCCTAGGTTTCACAAATACCTTTAAAAAACATTCTCTAATCACTGTGTTCTCTCTCTCTCTCTCTCTCTCTCTCTCTCTCTCTCTCTCTCTCTCCCTCTCTCCCTCCCTCCCTCCCTCCCTCCCTCCCTCTCTTTTTCTGAGTGAATATTTCATCCAATACTGTTTCTCCAGAAACTCAGATGAGAAACCAAGACTTAAACAAATGGAGGGCATTCCTAGAGAGTGACAAACTCCAAAGTTACTGACTACTGTCTTTAGCTCCCATCCTCTGATTTGAAATTTTCTTCCCATTCCACCAAATGCTGCTGACTCCCTATTCCATATGTAAAGGCTTCCTTCCTTGTCTGTAGCCCCTCTCAGGTACATGTAACATCGATGTATGAGCCATGTATGTTTGTATGTCATTCCTATTTCAAAGCACAGAAAAGAAGGAACATTGGCTACAGATAAGTTGGGTTTTGTTTATACCCTTGGTCTTTTGTAGAGTAATATGGCAGGGCACTATATATTTATTGGTCTCCTAGATACACTCAGCTTAGAACAGCGGTAATATAGTGAGACTTTAAACAAGTCACTGTACCTCTCCAAGTCTTTTGTGGCCAACTTCATGCCAGGAGTGAGGGCATTTGGCAATTTCCACATGAAGAATGGGCAAAGCAGGAATTTATTTGTGAACTTTTTGGGCCTATGATTAAAGCAGTTTTGACTTAGTAAGCTTTTGAATAGAAAATTGCCCTAGGATTGCTGATGCTCAACTGTCTGAGATTTGATTTGAAGTATAATGATGGGACCAAGGTAGTGCCTACTGGGTAACTGCTGTGCCCAAAACTAGACAGCTTTTGAATTTTGTTTACATTGGAGACTGAGATCTTGGAGATGACTCTTTCAAATCAGATTAGCAATATTTTTTATAGATGTGGTGGTATTAAAATGACTTACATCAAAGTGCCCATGAGGCAACACCTAACTTCAAAACAAAGATATTTAGCCACTGTGACCAATAGCATGTCTCTTTAATAAATCCTTTGTCAAGAAAAATAAAGTGAAGGCATTTTGCTGATTATACAAACTGACTAGCAGGATTTCAGATACATGTTATAATTAAGAGCATTAAATCACTTATTTAAAAATGAAAGCTATTGAGAGATCATATTGCTTCATAAAAAGTAATTTAAAGCACAGAGGTGGTGTATGTGTGTGTATGTGGGGGGTTGTGAGTTGGTATGTCTGTGTGGGTGTGTGTGTGTGGTATGTATGTATGTATATGTGTGTGAGTTGTTATGTATGTGAGTGTATGTGTGTATGTATGCGTGAGTACCTACATGCTTGCATGCCTGACTTTGCTTCCACATGCCTGTGTGTCTCCTGGCTGAGCCAGCTTCTTGAGGCTTTGCCAACTCATGTAGCTTCCCATTTTCTGCTGGCTACTGAAAACAAGGATGTGGATCAGAGGACAGGTCAAGAGATAATTAAGTAGAAATCAGAACTTCATATCTAGCCTGTTCAGAAAGAGGGACTGCATTTTCCTAATCAATTCTGATTCTGCTGCCTTTGTTGCCTAGGGTCAGCTTCAGTCATTAGAAGAGGTTGCCCCAAACTCCAAGATCTCTATCAGCTAAGGTTAAATAATATGCCTATGAAAGGGCCGGAGAGAAGCAGATTACCTGCAGAAGCCTCTCCCTTCTTAGAATTTCTAGCTCAAGTTTTGAATCCCATGGCAGAAACATGTGGTAGGTTGGCTACATTCTGAGGATGTTTCCCTTGTACTCTGGTAAGGATGAGAGTTGGCATGGGAGCAAGCACCCACCCATAGCATGATTCCTTCCCTCCTTGTAAGGTAAGAAGGGCTAACATACTGATTGCCAATTGTCTGCCCAGCCATCCATGCAGGGAGGGACTTCAACAGGATGGTGTGAGGTTGGGACCGAGTTGGGTAGTAGGCAAGACTGGAAGAACTCTTTCTTTGTTTCAAGATGAGATCCACAATGTGAGGAAGAAGCAATAAACAGGCACAAACAAACAAACAAACAAAACCTTCACAATCCTACAGGAGGTTTGTCCCTTTCACTCTACATTGCTGAATAAGCATTATACTCAATAGGACACCTCACAAATCCCCCAAAGTAGAAAAATGGAAGTCCATCCAAAGCCCTTTAAAATGCCATGTTAGTTACTTCCCCATCAAAGAGATAAAGAAACCCTCATGCAACAAATTATAGGACGAGAAATTCATCTTCACTCCCAGTTACAGAGGAACAGTCACTCATGATGGGGGAGGCATCACAGAGCATCTTCCATGGTGGCAGGAGCATGAGGTGGCAGCTTACCCATTTTGGTGGATCAGGAAGCTCAGAAAGGATCAGAGGTAGAGCTGGACTATATTAGTCAAGGCCCTCTTGCAGTGGTGTGGTGTCTGGCAGCTAGGCCCTGTTTTCAAAGGTGCAGCTACCTCCATAAACAGTGCCACTATCTGGGGAAGAAATCCAGACTCAAGCCACACACACACTGGCCTGCTTGCTTCTCAAGTGGATTAAGGCAGTATTAAATTATTACAAAAGGCACGGCAATTAAGAGAAAACTAGTGTCAGTGCTGCCCCCAAAATGAAACTTTTTAACATCTTTCATTTTCATCTCTTTGCACATACATAGTTTGTTAAATATTAGATGGCTATTAGGTATGCGATATTAGATAGCTTTAATGGAAATGGACATAGCAAACTCATTGAAAGAGGGTAGGAATTTTGTATGTTGCTCTGTTATTTTCAATTAATTATTTTTTCACAACCACTCAATATCCCTCAGTTATGAATGCCTTTACCGAAGAAATAGCAAGTGCTAACGAGTAGCATTTATTATTGTCAGTGTGGGAAGATGCAGGAAGGAAATGATGTATTTTTGTTTTTTTCTTTCTTCTAACCTTTATCAACAAAAACAACAGTGGAATAAAATGTTCAAGTGTTTGATTTTTAATTGCTGGAGATTGAGTGACGCTCTGTTATTAGCCAAGCCCATATCAGGATTTCAGGGAAGGTCAGTGGCTAGGGACAGCTGTGTGGATGTGCATGTGAGAAAGAGAAAGCCTGGCACTGATGAAGTGTGAAGACATGTTTTAAGAGAACCGTGGGCCAAACAGGCCTGCGTATAATGTCGTCTGTGACAGTGAGTCCTGTCATTTAGTAGATAAAGAGTCTGTATGTGGGAATGACCTTGAGTGAGAAGACACAAGTCATTCTTTGCATACAGTGTTAGAATTTAAACAAAACTGAATAAGGAAAAAATGTATATTGCCTTTCAGGGTGTTTCAGCCTTCCTTGAAAGTACTTCAATTGTAATAAACATTTCTGATAGAGCCAGTATTTGTGCTCCTAAATTTTAAAGAGAGCTTTCATTGGTGCCTAGGAGGGGTAGGACTTGTGTGTGTGTGTGTGTGTGTGTGTGTGTGTGTGTGTGTGTGTGTGTGTGTGTGTGTGTGTGTGAGAGAGAGAGAGAGAGAGAGAGAGAGAGAGAGAGAGAGAGAGAGAGAGAGCAGCGTGCATGCACACATGTGTGGCATGTGTGATTTCCTGAATTCCTGCATCTAGCCATGTGGTGGCCTTTTTTACTAAAATGCATGTGTATGTGTCTTTTGTATATGTATGAAATATCTGAGAATACAGTATTTAGACCCCATTAGTGAGGGTAAAAATGTACAGATAAACTATATCATTTATGGTTATGATATGGCTACTGTCAAAATAACATGCTATTTTGACAGTTGCTTTATCTTTGCTCTCACTGAGTCTACAATAAGAAACTAGTTTCTTAGCAACTGAAATATAGTACCAAACAGAAACATTAAAAAAAATTCTCACAAAAGAAGGGGGGGAAAAGATCCCCATAGATGGTGTCTGGGCAAGCTTATTCCTGTTGCGTGGAATGAGATGAAATTGATCTGAAGCAGTAGGGTATCCCCCTGCTGGTGTACTGCCCTTGGATAGCATCCTTGATGGAGGCAGCTGCTTCTTGGAAGGGCTGGATGCTAAAACAAGATGTAGCTTTCAGGATCCTTGGGGGAAGACTGCTGTTCTTCTTGTTTTCAATTTCTTTTCTTCTTTCAAAGTCTTTTTATTAAAGAATTGTTTCTTCTCTTTTGGGCTGGAAAGTTACTAGCATGCAAGGAAAGGAAAGCCTGCATTCCCATTGGTTTCAGTTGTGACTGTTAGCTAGTAACTTGTCTGTCCCCTGTTTTTAAAATGATAGAGATAAAACATGAGGAAGCAAAGGGAGGGAGATTTACCTGCACCTATTGTGTTATATCTTTCATACAATCTCAACAACACTGTATTGACAATAATGTTAATAAGAATATTGACTTTGTGTGTGTGTGTGTGTGTGTGTGTGTGTGTGTGTGTGTGTATGAAAGAGAGAGAGAGAGAGAGAGAGAGAGAGAGAGAGAGAGAGAGAGAGAGAGAGGCAGAGAGAGGCAGAGAGACACAGACACAGAGAGACTTTCCCAGGGACCAAGGACTGGTTAAAGAGACAGAAATGAGAACCCAGCTGTCTTCTATTAAATCAGACAGCAAAGAGATTTACAATAGGGTAAAACAATTCCACCATTTTTGCTATCTTTTCCAAATAAAATTTTTCATAAAAATGTATTATATATGTTAATATTAATAGGTATAGCCTATCTAAACAGATTCAATAATGAAGTCTCATTTTCTTAATATTTAAGCATCAATTTTTATTTTTTTTAATGTTTATGAGTATTCACCTGCATGTATGTATGTGTAGCACATGAATGCCTGGTGCTTGAGGAAGTCCAAAGTAGATGTTGGATCCCCTGAATTTGGAATGACAAATAGTTGTGAGCCATCATAAATATGCGGTCATTGAACCCAAGTCTTCTGCAAAAGCCACTAGTGCTTACATGCTGATTTATCTCTCTAGCACTTGTGTTAACTTTTAATATATGAACAGATCTCCAGGCCAAAACATTTGAGAATGCTCACTTCTAAAACCGGGATGCCCGTACCTGTGCATGCCTCAGGAATGTATTGTCTTTCAAATTTGTAGGAGCTTGTAGAGTGACTCTCTGAGTAGCTTCAGAAATCAGGCAGACAGTATTTCTGTTTGTATTCTTTCAGAACTTTCTGCGGCCTCCATGCTAGATTTTTCTAAGAGACATTCAAGTCCTTAAGACATGACCCACCTCTCCCCATCATTTTCATGGTGTCTTCAAGAGCGTGAATGGCCTCTGCCATCTAGTGCCCCTCTCTCTGTAAAGCCTGAGAGACAGATTGCCTTTCTAGACCAAGAGAGGAGAAATAAGACATTAGGGGAGAAGGCAGAATATGGGTGGAGGAGAGGGGGAATTGCTAATTAAGCTCTATTAAATATTAATTGAAATATAAATTCAAAACCTCACCAATTCATGAAAGTTATACAATCTAATTAAGTGGTGGGGCCTATTGCCCCACAGTGTCACTCTACGGATTAGGGAATGCCTTGATTTGCTGCTCATCACCATGAGGACTTTATTAACCAAGGTATTTGCCAATAAAGTAGATGGGGACGTCGGCAATAATCAAGGTTTTATGGAACACTGAAGAGCCGGAGGGTCAGTGTTCATACAGTGGAGATTTGGTGAATGGCTGTGGTGACATGAGTACATGGTGAAATGTCTGCTACGCCTGGCCGCTGCTGTGGGCTGGAGAGATGAGATCCTTTTCTACCTAGTCACATTTCTATGGATATTTTCTACCAAGAGAAGATATGGGTCTGGGAGAAATGACTCGCTGGGGTAATGTTCTTTCCATACAAGCATGAGGACCCTAAGTTCAAATTCCATGAACCATGAATAAAATAGGCATGGTTATATGTGTGCATGTGTAACTTCAGTGCTCTGAGGAGGCAAATGCATGATATGCATGATAGCCTGGCTCCTGGTTTGGTGAGAGACCCTGCTTCAAGGCAATATGGCTGAAAATGATAAGCATGCTGTTCTGCTCTGGCCTGCCTACAGATGTACACAACAGATGTACACATGGCTGCATGTGTGCATACGCACACACACACACACTCCTAGAGGGAGAAAATGTGTTTTGAATTCCCCAGAAACAACTTCAATTTTATAAATTACCCTTCAAGAGGGAGGGGAGAGACTTGTGTACAGGCAGAGTTTGGCCTGAATGTTTCAAAGAAATCTAATATGAAATGGCCTAGGAAGATGGGTGTGGTTCCTTGGTCACAAACATGTCTAAGTTTGCCTTTGGAGCTTTGCTGTTTGTTGAGTTACCTGATGAAAGAACAGGTACAGATGACTTGAACGCTTCTGGAAGTGCAGCCTCCCCTTTCGTTTCGTTTCTGCTCTCAATATGTTCTTCTCAGAAAGTAAAACAAAAGTGCCACTCAATGTATTGTCTCCACCTAGTTTGCATAAATTGCCTTGTAATTTTTAAAAAGATCCATCTGAGACTTTTTGCTATTTTGTGTGTTTGTGTGTTTGTTTCTGCACTTGCATGATTGAGTGTGTGAGTGTGTCCGTGTAGGTGGGCCAGGGTGACACCGAGCGTCTTCCTCTATCACTCCCCCCTTCTTTTTTTTAAATAATAATTCATTTAAATTCATTTTATGTGCATTGGTATAAGAATGTCAGATCCCCTGGAACTGGAGCTGCAGACAGTTGTGAGCTGCCATAAGGGTACAGAGAATTGAACCCAGGACCTCTGGAAGAGCAGCCAGTGCTCTGAACTGCTGAGCCATCTCTCCAGCTTATCTCCCCCCCAAACACACACATACCTTGTTTTTTGTGAGAGAATCTCTCACTGAATTTGGAACTCTCTGATGGACTAAACCAGATAGCCAGTGAACATGGGTGTACCTGTCTTTCTACTCCACCTCCCTACCCCTACCCTAGGTGCAAGGATCCCAGGAGCTTACTGCCATACCAGCATTTTACTAAGTGGATGCTGGGGATCCAAACTGGAGATTTTTATCTCAGGTGGTGCAACCCAATGTAATACTTCCAGTATATGGCTTCATAAAAACAGGTCACCCTGGTTCTGCTTATTCTATTCATTGTTGTAGTTGCTTTCAGAGGGCATGTGTTGGTGACTGAATCTTCTTTCCTCGAAGGCTTTCTTTATACCCCATTCTCATTGTTTTGAGTGCATTATCCCCCAAGTTCAGGAGATGACATTTCAGTAAAACTGCATTTTGCAGGAGAGCATTTGCTCCCTTGGCATTCAGCCAGACCCATTCCTGAGTGCCAACAGCCCTTTTTTTGGTTGGTGCTGGCTTCTCTGGACTTTAGAAATGATCATGGCTCCTTTTCCATAGACTTCAGTGACTATCCAGCTGTCTTTGAAGGGAAAGGGAAACATGGAACAGAATTGTGTCACAGATCATTCTGTTACTCCGTATGTTAGCGATTTTATCATGGTCTCTTTTATTTCCTATTCAATTTCAGCCTGGGCAGTTTCCTGAAGGAGTATACACAAAGGCTCTCAGGGTCAGGAGCTGGCAGAATGTGGTGAGAGCAGTTTCCTCACTCTCAGAAGGTGGCCCAGGAACCCTAGGAGGATCCAGGATAGGAGAACTTTCCAATGAGCACTCTTGGGACCAGGTCATCTTTGGTGTGCCAATGGGAAAAGCAAGTCCCCTGGCCATTGGGCTGCCAGACCTCCAGACACACTAATCTCTGCCAGAGGAGACTGACCAAGGGTTGTGGGTGGATAACACTGGTCCCTGTAGTTGTCTGGAGGTGACTGTGCGTCCTGCTGCCCATGTACCCCACTGGACATGGGTCCCAGCTCGAGCAAACAGGCAGAGTAAACACCTCCTGGGAACTTGGCAAGGGCCTGCCTGTTCACTTTGGAGTGTTTCTTTCCTTGAAGCCAGTGCTGGATCTTGGGTCTGTCTGCTGACGTTTAGAACATGAGAAAGAGCCTCGGCAGGAGCCAAGTATCTGCCAGACTGTGTCGGGAGAGCCTTTATCATTTCTGTCAGATACATCACAACTCGCTTGTCTTACCATACATCTTCCTAAATGTGACAGAATATTCAGCTGTTATTAATTGAATACTCTCTAATTTAACTGCTTAGCGGGAGAAAGAGTGACTGGTTTGTTTCAACACGTAAAACTGGCATCAACCTGTATGTGGGTTTCAGTACAGTTGCATTTCAAGGCCTGGAAGAGTTATTGTCTATCATGTGACATGGCTACCCACTTTTTGTTGGAGTGGCTAAAATTCAGTCTTTATAGTTCTCAAACAAATACAGGGTACTGTGAGAGAGAAGGATGGAAAAAAGGGAGATCATGAATGAACCAAATGAATACATGAGCTTATGGGCAGCTATTGTTATTACTATTATTATTTTAGTATGTTGTAGCTCATATGTCACAACCTCTGAAATAGCTCAACTCACATGAATGGTGACATTCTAGGAGCACCCTCACCCCACTCTGTCTCAATTTCAAGCTCAAAAGACTGTGCTTGGACACTCTGCATTATTCTTTCTAACCAATAAAATACATAGAGCCTCATGCCTTTCTGTCTATCAGGGAGTGTGATGCTAAATTGTCAAAGTCATCTTGCTGAGGCTACGAATTTTAGAGATTAGAATTGAAGAGACTAAGGATGGATCTGGGGACACAAACCACAGTTTTTCCCTCTTAGGACCTTTGGTGAAGGAACAAAAAGCTCGTCCACTGTCCTTCTCTTTAGCTATCCTAACGCATAACCAACTGAATATCCCCAGTCAACCATGTAGGTAGACTCTGGTGTGTGAACTTGAGTGAATTTGAATGCCACATTTATGGATCCACAATTTTATTTCTTTAAAGAAGATAAAAGGTGCACTCGGTTCCAAAATACATTAACATTTATTGTTGTCAACAAAATGAATTCAAAGTATGGTAATCTGTAGAAGCTGGCTTGGGCTTGACCAGAACACGGTAAGTAAAACTAAGGGCAGTGTGTCCCTAACTCTGTCACAAAGGTCTCAGGGTGTGCTTCAGTACTTTGCAGAGATGAATGAGAGCTCCAAGGCTGAGGGCAGGAAAGAGCATACCTACAATCCTTTCAATCGCCCATCATGGGACTATTAGCTTGAGCGTTCTGGAAAATATTATTACCCCCAGGGCGCCATGTAACTCCCTGGCTCCTGACAAGCTGCCAACATGGCTTTCTCTGGGTTGCAAAGTTGGAGCTCCTCTGGCAGGCTGCCAGGATTTTAAGAAGGCTCTGGGGGCCCAAGGTAGCCTCCTGGTGCCAGTCAACATTCATTGAAAAACCCAGTTCAGAGGGGGGAAAGGCTCCCTTGCTTCCTCCTCTGCGTGGAGCTAGCTGGCATCCAAGGAGCATGGATGCTGGCACACTGCCCCTGGTTTTAGGGGCTGGCTATTGCTGTGGATGGCATGGAGAAGGGGATTATTTGCACTGTGGCTTTTGATGTAAGCCATCATTGTCATAGTGTATGAATAGCATTGCACAAGGATGGCCAAGCACAAAGCTCAGACTGCCATCCCTCCTCACATTGTCCTATGGACCCCAAATCTTTGCTACAAAAGGTCTTTCTAGATTTTTTTTCCCCTCATTTGTAAGTTTGTAATCTTATGGAAAATAGTGGCCTCCGATGGAAACTTAATTTTTCTGTTAAGGAAAAGTTTATTTTAATTTGAACACTGCCAAATATCTCAAAAATTGTAAGTTTTCTTTCTTTTCTTTTTTTTCTGAATGATAATTTACACATTTGTGTTCAGAAATTCTGTGCACATATGCTCACAATCACACTTGTAGTTACTGGAGTTAAAAACTTGTTGCTTCCCCCCTATTCTCTGCCGTAATTTTAAAAGATGTATTTAGCTACAAGATCTTAAGATACCCTAACCTCACCTGCAGGGTCAAGGGCATGGGAGTGGTCTATGATGAAAATCTTATAATTGAGCATAGAAGCTTGTATGATGAGAAAATTACAACCATAGATTTGAAGAAGACTGGAAAATTCCTGGTGTATTTCTTGGCTCACTAGGTTCTGAGTTGAAAGAAAAATGGAGGAAGGAAATATAAGTAGCATAAATTCTGGTTTCTTTATGCAAAGATACATAAATGTCTGCATTTAGGCTTTTAATATGCAAACATAATAAAGGAAGCTGGAGAGAGTGCCTAATACTATCCACAGCATCATGAAAATCATATGATCCAAAATGTCATAATTTAAATACACGGTAAAGACTGTATAGGTGAGAATTAAAGTTGGATATTCATATGCAGCAAATTATTGACGGAGTCAACCATCTTGGCTGTGACACCTGGAGAGTTGAGGAAGTAGAAATGTAACCTAGCAGTCTTCTATAATTAGTCTGGCTTTGTTTCTATAAAGGCAACAGCTCTTTATAGGCTCCTTTCTTACATCAGGGATGGAGGAGGTTGCAATGCAATGCAATGTGGGCACTGGTATCTCTCAGAACTCAGATTTTCTGCAATGGAATACATATAAAATATGTTAGTTCCGGGACATAGAACATGATAGAGCACAGTGATATTTTTGATGGGATGACTGTGACTTTTTAAAGATTCAGTTCAAAAAGGGTAGATAAGAAAAGCCAGGAAATACTGTAATTTTTAAACAGTTCACATGACATGAAGGTTCTGAAGTTAAAGGCTTTGTGAGATAATGATTGATCCCAACATCGAAGTCTTCATTTGTTCATTGAAGATTCATATTTCCAATTACTTCCTGAAGCTTGAGCAAATAAGAAATATTAAAGGGTTGATTAAAAGACAGTAAATAGCAACTCCAGAGCTCTGTTTGAACTTTGGAAATACTCAAAGAGGATGAAGGACTTGAACACTGTTATCCCACCCACCCTTTTAATCATATAAATTATATTGCCGTTTAACGTGTTTAGCCAATGAGGTCAGCGTGTCACACCTGTTGTCAATTGAGTATTGACAAGGACTGAAAGGTTTCTAAAAGGTCTTTGCCAAGCTCGGTTAAGCCTGTTTCTTTAACCTCTAAATCATGCTGTTACTGTTTTGTAGCCCAGCATGTTTCCATTAAGGCAACCACACTAGGTTGCGTTGACCCAGGACGACTTGCTGGGGTTTGTCAAGCACCAGGCTGGCTCAGGCTGCAGCCCAAGGTCATGGTTTGCTTCTTTGGTGGGCTGCTGTTAGCAAACCTTTGGATCTGCTGAGACCCAGTAAATATTCTTGAGCTTTTTAGTGTTTTCCACTAAAATATTTTTTACTGTTAGACTTTAAAGTTGTGTGCCATGGTTTTGGAGATAATTAGATTTTGGGGGAGGCTCAGCAGTAGGATGGAGCTGAATTTGCACTCAGTGACAAGTGTTGTCAGAACCATCTAGTGGTCCACAAGCATCCTTGACCATCTTCAGCTCATGTTCACACAGCACCGTATGTCTTACAGCAGTTTTTCTTGGATTCCTGGATGTTGCCTTCCCAAATCTTCATCATTTCCTTTCCTTACCGAGTCTCTGATCCATGAGCGGAGCTTTGTGCTCACAAAACCCTGTTGGTTGTTTTTGCCACTTCAGTGGCTGCTTCAGACCACCACTGTTTTCTTGTTCATTATTGCTTAAATATATCAATGCATGGTGTCACAGCTTATGGCTAATAAAACTCCCACTCTGAGTGACTGTGGTGTAGCTTGGTGGGAAGTGACATCCTGAGCTGCAGGCAGACTCTGAAGAGGCAGATTTCACATGTGACCCAATGCCAGAGATTGATCCTGGCTCCACAGAGGAGGACATAAGAGAGATGATACAAGGATCCTGCCTAATGGTCCCTGCTAGAGGCGGGGAGGAAGGTGACTTCTGGTGCTAGTGGCTGCGTCAGAGCCTGCATGCTCATACTGTTTGTCTGTTTTCTTTACCAATACCACAGCCTTGCTTGGACTTCTCAATACAGAGCTGGATGTGTGATAGTCGAGGAAATTATTAGACAATAGTAGCAGATAATAGCCCCCTCCCCCTTAATACCAGTAACCAAGAAACGTGAAACTAACATCTCTTTGAGGCAGTCAATCCTATAGGAACATCTTGAGTACCTATTGTGTTTACCCAGCATACACATAAGTGCTCAGCATACCTAGAATACAGTAGGTGCTCAGTCAGGGCAGGATTAATGCAAGTGAAGGGGAAATAAAGTTCCAAAGCAGAACAGAGAAACCTCTACTCTGGAGCAGCTAGGATAATGGACACTTGCTGAGAAAGGATCTGCTACCTGCCACAGTCTCTCCATTCTGGATAATGAACTGCATGCATTTTGCAAAAATCTGGGTGGTTTATGAGCTTTTGTTTAATGCTTTTTATACCACAGTAAGTTAATTTTCATAGATAGCATCAGTTCTCAGGTACCTTGCAGTGTGGAGGTGGATGGTGGCAACTGAAACCACTATGCAGGCCACAGGTTATAGCAAAAACTGCAGCTAACAATGGTGCTGAGATAGAGTTAGTTACTTTGTTTGTTTGCTTGTTTTGCTTTGTTTCTAAGGTAGAGGGAAATCTAATGCACAAGGAACTCGACACCAGATGCCTGGCTTGGGTGGCTGGTTCAGGAGCATTGTCTCCTGGCTCCCATTTAGGATTTTTTACCCTGTCTTATTTTAAAGAACGAAACATAAGGAAAGCATTTACTTTGACATTGAGTCCACCCCCACAAGTAACAGTAATTGCAGGACCCAGAGGAGGGAAAACCGTATCATTCCCATTTGGGGCCGAACAGCCTTGATGGCCTTGTGCTAAACCTTTGGACTAGATAAAGCCAGGCTACAGCAAGGCAGCCCTGGCTCAGGTGGACAGGCATTGGACATAGAGCATGCTGCCACAGGGGACTTCTACAGCCAGGAGTTAGGGGTGACAAACTGCCTTTTCAGGGGCTCTGTGGGAAGATGGCACCCAGGGTTGACCTTTTATGTAGCCCCGATGCTTTAGGCATTTTGGCCACGAGCTTGTCCTATGCCAGTTCACAAAATAGATAGGGCCTCTTTGATTGCACCTGGACATGACCAGACCCCCTCCCCCCACTTCTAAGCAACAACCTGACAATTGCTGCAGAAACAGAACCCCTGGAAAGTCCCGCCACACACATACACACCACACATGCTTCCTCTTCCAGGCTCCGTGTCTGTGAAAGTTCAAATTCTGAGTCAAGTTTATTGTTTCTATCTCGTTTATTTTAAGTATAGTTTTACACTTTATTATGTGCAGTGACATCTTAAATGGAGCCTGTCACTCCATCTTGACTGCTGCTAGGGGCTAGAGCCACTTACCATGTCACCATTTCAGCAGCCCTGATTAACGGTATCAGAGCGAGCAGCTCCAGTTTCACCCTCCCCAAAAAATAGCACCCCTTATTTACATGAGGCAAGACACCAGAGCAACAGCATCCCAGGTCTAAAGTTGGAGGGCTTCCAAATTAGTGAAGTTTAGGGTGACATCATCTTTTCTTTCTCTGCTTTCCTCTCTTCCTTTCCTTTCTCTTTTCATCTCTTCTCCCTTTCTTCTCTTTTCTCCCTCCCTCCCTTTTCATCTCTCCTTTCTTTTCATCCACCCTTCTTCCCTCCCTCCCCCTCCCTTGTGCTTTTCAGATGTTAAATATGTTACATGATCTCTTTTCTCTAATGTGTTTTAATGCATTTTCTGTGTCCTTGACAAAAAAATAATACAACAACAAAAAAACCAACAAATTTCTTCATTTTTCGCCCCGGCCTTTCCAGCAAAAACTGAAGCAAAGCAAACTCTAGGCACTTTCTTTTGCTGTTCTCTCCTTCCTAGCTGCAAGTCTGTGTTTGAGTGTTTGAGCCCTGTCACCATGTGAGGTAGCCTAGAGTAATTTGAATATTTCATTCTCCCGGCTGCTAATGCAGCCTGTGTTGCAGATGGCACTGGCTTCATCCTTCTGGACTTGGTTCAATTATAAATGAAAGTAGGGAGCTGAAATTTGTGTTTTTGTCTCTGAGTAGTTGGAATAATACAATAAAGCTTGGTGAGGAGGAATTTCTCAAACTGCCAGGGATGCTTCCCAGTTCCATCTCCTCCTCAGTTCCTGGGGGACACCAGCAAGGAGCCAGCATTGTGTCTTGGATAGTCTCGTCCCCTTTATTTGAATTACAGCAGTCTTTAAAGAATGAACAAAGCCCCTGGTCCAGCCACCCCCTCTTTCTTTTACCAGTCTCTTTAGATTCTGTTTCTTTCTCAATGCTAGTAGGGATGAATGACTACATGACTTATTCTTGAATCTGGAGCCAAACCTTCAGCGTGCTGAGCACCTCATCCCAGGACACACTGGTGGCCAGAGGAAAGTATCTCTTCTCACAGTGTGACACATACACCCAGCCTGCCACATCCGTTGACAAACAGAGTACACCTATATGGCAAATTATGCAAAGTTGTGAATTTAATTTTGTATGCACATACTCATTAGAAATTCGTGGTATTTCAAGTGTGTGGTGTATGAACATATGTCCAAAAACTTTGGGATTTGGTATGTTTGAGGGATATTATTTTTTTTTAAAAATACCAAACTTATATTGGGACATAATTTCATGAACTTTTTGGTGAGTTATAAGGCATGATGCTTATCTCAGACTTCATTTTGGGGAATTCAAGGTGAGATTATTTTTTTCTCTGAATCCTCAAGCCGTAACCGTGGTGTTACAGCTGTTTCTCATATCTGCCAGTAACTTCAAAGAATTGAGAAAGTGCTGACCATGCTTCTCTTAGGTTGACAGCTGGCATGGTAGGAGGTTGTGTAGATACACCATGACAATTATTAAGTTTATTTTGTTTCTCATCTAAACCGATTTGCAGTGTCACACATGTGGGTTTTGTTTTGTTTTTGTTGTTTGTTAAAATCTTTGTAACACTGAACAGGGCTATGGATTTTTTACCTTTCCAAGTCACCCTCATTTTTATAAGTTTATATGACTAAGGTGAAGGATCAAGGGACCTACAGAGCAATGAACGATGTAAGAGAGAGTAGAGGGCTGGGAATGTGACTTTGGGTAGGACATTTGACTAGTATGTACTTCATGAGACCCTGATTTCAACCCCCAGAACCAACAAAACAAAAGATTGTTTAGGGCTAGGGAGGTGGCCCAGTGGGTAGAGGGCTTGTTATATGTCCACAAGGACCTAAGATCCCCACTCCCCACATACAAGCTGGACACCTTGGTTTGCATCTGTAATCCCAGCCCTTGAGGTGGGCTTGCAGAGAGATTAGAATCCCTGGGGTTTGCTGGCCACCCAGCCTATGTAGACAGTCAGCAAATCCCAGGTTCAGTGAGTGACAGTCTCAGAAATTAAGGTGGAGAATGATAGAGAAGGACACCCGTGTTTACCTTTGTCCTGAGCACACGTGTGCAGGCACACAGAGGACAAAGTAAAGCATGCTCAATTTCCACAGTAGTTTGTGATAAGGCACCTTTTCAAGGCACTCTGGCCACTGGAGATTTGGTTCTGCAGTGTGCTGTGTAGCCAGATCCCTTCAGTGCCCCAGTTCGTACAGACACCTGGCTCATCTTCCCTCATTCAAGAGATAGTACCTGAACAATGGGTAAAAATATGGAACCCGAATAGAATTAAAAGCATTTCTCCACACAAAACTCTCAGATAGATAAAATGCATCCTTGTAGCATTTCTTTTTCTAAGAACACAACAATTAGAAAATTTTAGTGACCTCTCCCCCCCCCCAGTCACTTCCTCACAACTAATCACCTTGAACTCTCTTTCTGCTGATATAAAATCTTGCTAGAATAATGCAACAGGAGTTCCTAGTCTTAGCTAGTTTCTATTTATCAATCAACTGACCTATTTTTCTCTGGAAATTGGCACTAAATTGAAAAAATAATAGCAACAGTATTAATATTAGGATAATAATTTCTGTTGTATAAAGTGCTCTTGAAGTATTTTAATCTCAGTGTTGACTTTCGCAATGAATGTGAAGGAATGGTTTGTTTTTGTGTTCTCTAGAATCCACATCTAGGAAACAAACTAGGGAGAAAACATAATAGGAGAAGTGAAACAATTTCAAACCACCACTCAAAGCCCACTCAGATGTACAAATATATTAGGATTAGAGTCAATGGTGAGTAACAGAGGCCGCACCTACCCCTGTTCAACTAATATAAGACAAGAGACAGGCATTTTGAAGTGGCCCCACCACTGACTTAGGCCTCCTTCCTCTCTTTACACCATCTTCCAGGAAGTGTACTGCTCTGTTGTCCTCTTGGTCTAAAGTGGCTACTAGAGTTCCAGGCATCACGTGTGCTATCCAGAATAGAGCACAGATAGGTCAGCTTATCCTCTTTAAAGGAGACTTGACTGTATACTGGTCATACCTCTGCTTGTACCACACTGGCCATATTGATGTGGCCCCACTTCCTTATAAAGGAGCCTGAGATTTGTCCTTGGGTAGAAATGTCTTTTAGAAAGGAAGCAAGTTTGTACAATGAGATAGTACTGAGGCTTAGCCTTAACTTCCCCTCCCTCCCCCCAGCTTCTCAGAGTAGATTAGACAGGTTAGATAGTCATATGTGTTTGTTACAAGCAGTTTCCCGCCAGCCTGGTCCCAGAGCCACACCAGCCCCAAATAACACACAGACTCTGTATTAATTATGAAACTGTTGGCCGGTTACTAGCATTTCTTATTGGCTAGCTGTATCTTAATATTAGCCCATTTCTACCAATTTAAATATTTACACGTGGTCTTGGCTTACCGGCAATGCCGGATCTGCATCTCCTTTGGCTGCTACATCTCTGCAGAGAAGAGAGAAATTTCCTGTTTGCTTTTGCTTATATTCTGATTCTGCCATGCTATGCCACTCCCTGCCTGTCTGTACCGACCTCCAAACCTCTATGGTATAACTAGTGTCAGTATCTGCCATGCTATGTCACTTCCTGCCTGGCCAATCAGTGTTTTATTCATCAACCAATAAGACAAACATATATACAGAAGAACATTCCCCATCATGCTTTGTCCAGATTTGATGTGAAACATAGCTGTGATGACAAGCTAGATAGTCATGTGTGTTGTCCAGATTTGATGTGAAACATAGCAGTGATGTCACATGAGAGGACTCGGCAATGGTAAGCACAGATCTTATTGCAGTAAATGTGGGTGAATAGGCTGCCACGTAGATGTCTACGTGGCAGGTTACATCTTCACGGGGGAGGCGTGTGTCCTTCCCACAGCACAACAGTACTCACAGGGTCACACAAGCAGAAAACCTACAGGTGCTGCTGTAATCCCTGGATTGACCCCCCCCCCCAACGCATGGCTTTTTACTTAGTGACCTGGTAAATACACATTTCTCCTTCATGTTATTTTCCACCTAAGTCAGAATGGTGTCTACAATTTTGAAGACTCTTGGTATCAACTTCCTAGTTGTTCTGTAGCTAGAGGTCAGGGGATCCTAATGCTGCCTTTGATCTCAGTAGAGAGGTTGTCTTATTATTCATTCTATTTATGGAAGAAAAAAAAAACCTCAAGCTTCTAAGTACTTGGGCATGTATTTATGCACTGTAGCCCAGAGATGCTATAAGTCTTTGTCATTGAACTCTCAGTACCCCTGTTCCTGCATCATCTGCTCCAGCAGCTTGAGGAGACAGTCTCCACACCCATATCACCTTACAGGGTGTGAGTGTGTGTGTGTGTGTCTGTGTGTATTGAATGAGGTTAAAAAAAAAAAAAAAAAAAGAGTGCCTGTGTGTAAATGACTGAGAGCATTTTGTATCTGTGTATAGTGCTTCACATTATATATTAGTTTAGCCTTGTAATGTGGTTTTCCTAGGTCACACATCCATACAGAATGTCTGACAGCATAGTGTGGGCTGGCACTTGTGTTGCAGGATTGTGGGGATGACCACATTACTCAGAGGTGAGCTGGGCTAGTGTCTCCAGAATGTCAGGAGTGGCTTTATCGTACTGCCCATACTACTGCATATTTTATTTAGTTCACAGATGTTTGCCCTTATAATTTAGCTGTCTTCCTTTGTTACATGATTCTTTCTCCCTTTGCTTTCTTTGCCTAAATAGTTTGTTTGGAATATTTCTAAATAGCAAGACTAATAGTTGTGGCAACTTCAGTGTCCAAGTCAATTTATGGTATTCAGATGTATAGTGAAAGGTTACCAAATAGGAAACCTTTTCCAGATCATATTTATATGAAATATTTAGGGGAATGGATTTCAATATGAGTTCTGAAACTCCTGTCCTCATTTATTATAGCACCATTTTCAATGAGTCCTGAAGAAGTCATCGTTCTTCTCATTCAAGAATTTTGTTTCAATCTTGTAAATTGTCATCACTCTAATTCTTCTTAGTTAGGCTTCTTCCTTTGAGAATAAATTTTCCAGTACTGGAAGGCAGATTCCCAGATTAAAGCCCTTTGAGCCCTGTATGTAGCTTTACCAGCCCAGTGGCTTCAAGGAACTTTGCGCATGTAGGAATACTGACTTCACTCTCAGTGTCGGCAGGAGTTACTGGGGGTTATTTCTTCACAACAATTGGAAGCAGACTAAAAAGTGGACATACAGTCCCACCATTAATTCTAGCCTGGCAGCATTAAATGTTATTATTTTTTAAATTTGCTTCTTGTGTGTGTGGAGGTCTCCCCCTCCCTCTCCCTCTCCCTCTCCCCCCCCTCTCTCTCTCTCTCTCTCTCTGTGTGTGTGTGTGTGTGTGTGTGTGTGTGTGTGTGTGTGTGTGTGTGTGTTATTGAGCACAAAAGCATTAGAGTATCACTCGCCCTCCATTAAGGTAAATGGGTAATGTTCCAGTTGGTTTTGGAAGCTTGGACCAGGAATTGAGGGCTCTGCTTGATCAGTGAAGCTGATTGGCTGATTAGCTGTATGGCTGTCCTTTGGTGCCAGATACAAGAGGATGAAATGGCAAGTAAACATTTAACATGAGTCACCTAGCAGAGCCGAGGGAGGCAATGGGCTCTTGAGATGTTCTGTGTGTCCAGCTCTCCTCTCATGACTTGGCACATGTCAGCTCAAGATGGCAATCCTGGAAGACAGATGAGGTGCACCCACGTTTGCAGCTGAGGAAACAGACGGGGCTCTGAAGGGTGAGCTGATTCACCTACAGTCAGGTAGCTGACAGGGCAGAGGCACCAAGATATAACTGGGGTCTGTCTAATGATAAAACCATCAAGCGTCTCCAGGATATCACAGGAAGTCTCACTCTGTCATGCTGGGAAATGTTTCTGGAAATGTCACCATGAGCTAACAGAGCTGGTATCTGCCTTCTGTCTTCATGGGGGCTTCTACCTTGTTTGAATAAATCAAAAGGCATTTCTAGATGTATCCCATACCTCTAGCAAAGTTCTGAGTGCTTTAGAGCGAGTGGCAAAAGACAGTAAATATGGTTCTGGCCTTTGGATGAGCAGCTCTCTATGAACAGTGAGAAAGCAATGGATGAAAGAGCCGTTGGCCATAGCAGTTTCAAATTGTCATCGTCAGGTGTCAACAAAAAGTTGACTGCTATTATAGCATTCAAATAAGCTATCTAGAAACTGAATAGGGAGAAGAATCTGGGGGTGGTGGCTTGGATAGTCTCCAGGGTAGCTCTGCTGTGGCTGAGTGGAGAAGGCTGAAAGCAGAAGCTTGGAGGATCAGCTGGCTTGAGAGGTGGCTGCACAAGTGGTAGTGTCCTAGCCTGCAGATTCTACCCCAGACAAGTGCCCAGACATCAGCACTTGTCACTTCCTCTCTTATTGAGGTGCAGTGATTACCACTGTCCGCCTCCTTTTGCAGATAAGGAATACCGCATTGGCACCATTCCTGGCATGTCCCATGTCCCATGAGGGACTATGAAGAAAATGAAACTCTGGAGGCAAAGGCAAAGGAACAGAACATCCTCCAAGGTCATTCAAACCCACACTTTTCATCTTACAGCTCTGGACACAAATTTTGGCATCTCCAGAGTTTGGTCTCTCACATCAGTGGGTTCTAGTTTATAAATAGGTTGAGTTCCAGAAATTTCTTTTGATTTTTTTTACGCCCACCCCCAATCAAACTTTAACCAGTTTTCTGTAAGTGTCATAAAGTTGGATTCCAAATCCCGAACATGGATAGATGCCTGTTGTAAAATAGAAATTAATTGCATTGTGATGTGCTTACTCCGTTTAAATCACTTGTCACGAAATACCTGTAATGTATCCCGAAACAGGGCTGCCCAGAGAAGTTATGGATTCCAGGAAAAAGGGAACATGTGTGCACCCTTGTTCAAAGCATACTGGGCCAGTGAGATGGCTCACCAAGGGAAGAAACTCACTGCCAAGTCTGACCAGGGCTTGATCCCCACACTTCATGGTGGAAGGAATGCATTCACTTCTACAAGTTGACCTCCGACTTTCACATAAGAGCTGTGTGCACACATGTGTACACAAGCACCTGCATACATAGTACATGTAATTTTTTGGAATATCGAGTACTTCATAGTGGTAACATTAGAGAATTAATGTTGAGTGTGCAAGGTAGCTGGGAGCAGGGCTTTAGGAGACTACATGGGTCTCACACACAAAGCCAGCCCTGGCTGGAGGTTTGGGTCCTCAATACAGGGAATAGCTTTTCTGAGTCAGGTGCTGTCTGTGCCTCCATAAATGGGGAAGTGGAGAGGAGATGGAATGTGATGGGTCTGGAAAGACACAGCCTGCCAGCTTGGGCGAGGTTCCTGGTACATGACTCTCTGGGTTGGATACTCCCAAATACAAAGAACATGGTGATTCTCTGTGGCTATGGAAAGCTTTCTCTTTCTTAGTCATTAACAAAGAATCCAGATTTGGAGCACAGGGGAGCATGGAGAAGTGGGAGGCAGCACAGACAATAGGAGACCATGGGCCTTCCGAGCTTGCTTTGAGCTCTGCCCTGATCCTTTTGTAGTCTGTATGTTTCTGTTGGTAAGTATACATAAGGCCATCCCTCGGAGAAGTTCCGGCACCTTATGCATGCCTTTCTGGTATGGAAAAACAGATGGATAGAAACTTACATGAAAATCACAGCTGCCACTCTGGACAATTAAGCAAAACATGAAATTGCAGCAAAGAAACAACAGGGTATTGAAACAGAACAAGATTTCACATGAAGGAGTCATGCTCTTTCATTCTCCATCTTCTGAAGGGAGGTGCTAGTGTCTATATTCTTCTATTGTAGCTCCCACTGACACGGCTCAGTGAATGTGTCTGCCTATCAAGGATGACTTTCATTAAGCAAGTGGCAACTAAGCTAAACTGTGATACATTCGAGTCACGTTTTCTAGATTGATTTTGATATTTTTATATTTACTTTATTATCCATATTTATTATTACTTTTTAAAGTGTGGAAGAATATGTGTTTAGTTGCCCTTGTAGGGCAGAAGAAATCATCAGGTATCCTAAATAAAGTTACTGTCAGTCGTGAGCTGCCCGACATGGGTGCTGGAAACCTACTTGCTTGTCTCCAAGAGCAGCAAGTGTATGTAACCATGAACCACTCTAGGCCCTCAAGTTATCCTTTCAAAGGGGGCAAGTGCTAACATTTGCTGGCTTTTGGGACCTTTGAGCCAAGCAAAGCTCTAGTTAGTGAGAACACTCAGTTTTGCCATACACTGAAAGTTACAACAAGTTTGCAACATTGTCCAGAGCTTCCTGGTCCAAGAGTGCTGGAGTTGTGACTAGAAATCTGAGTTCAACACCCAGGCTTCCCCCTACACAGAGACTACCCATTCTGTCTCATTTCCAGCCTTGGGAGCCAAGGGCATAGAATACTACATGACTTTCAAAGTCACTCATCCTACACCTTGCAAGCATTGTGAGCATTCTCTGCATGGAAGCCAGTTAAGGCTTTATAAGTTTGCATTTTCTGTTGTGTGAAACCTAATGATTGCTTGGTAAATGGCCCCAGCCAGTAATAACTGTGCCCTGTGGAATGACAGTGAACAGAAAAGCAGGTCAGGTCACTACTATCACAAAAGAAGCAGCTCTCTTGCCATTCTCCCAACCAGCTTGCTCTGCCTTCCCTCCCCACCTGGACTTTCTCTAACAAATCCCTTCACATCACGGGGATGTCGACTTGTTGGCCTAGACTTCCTTACCCAGTGGGTGCTTTGCCTGAAGGGTTTAAGGATGTCCCCAAGAATCTCTCTGATGAGGTATGGGATCTAAACTACAGATCCGTCCTCTGGTTTCATGTCATTTTCTGGTTTCAACACAGCTGAGCAGATCTGTTCTGTTTGATATTTGGGGTAACTTCATATTTGAGTCTGACCCTGCAGGAGATGGGGAAGAATTAGGAACCCAGATAACACTACATGAAACCTGGGTGGTATTCTCTTCCCTGCCTCTCCCCTAATGAGTTATTTATTTAATGGACCCAGTAGAGCCAGTCCATTTATAGCAAGCCACTGTAAGATAGGATTAGGTAATTGTGTGCACCTTAACAACGGAAGTGACATCATAAGCAGGAAGCTTGACCGTGAGAACCTAGGGACCATGCATCAAGTGTGAATGCTGGATCTGTGTCTGTGATTATAATGCAAAATGTTTGGGAATGACAAAGAAGGCTGCATCATATTACTAAAGGAGTTTGGGGTTCAGTTCCTGCTCTCTTGCCTCTCTCCATCTGCTCTGTAAAACAGCCAGGACCGTACACAGCCCTGGACTTTTCTCTCTGTGTGCCTGCACTTTCCTGCTTTCCTGCCGTTTGGTAGCTGACTCACACGAGTGGAACATACCTGTATATACCCAGACTGTCCACATCTCTGAGTTGGAGCAGATAAGCCTGGGCAATGCTGAGCACATGGGCTCTGAAATACTCCACTTGGAGCGCTCTATTATTCGGGGCTCGTTTCAACTTTTCTGAGCCCCTTTCCTAAAAAGTGAGAACTGAAACGTGACTTCTGAAGCTTGATGTGGGTGTGGATCAAGTTGCACAATGTAGATGAGATCATGTGAGATCTCTTGTTACAGGGTTAACCGTTATGGAAAGAAAAAGGAAAAGAGTTCACATTACTTTTAAAAGGCTGCCCAGCTCCGGTTGCCTTTTCAAGGAATGCTGGCTCTCCAAGTATGTGTTTTAATAAGCAAATAGAAATTATAAATTGAACCATGGGGCTCTGTGAATGCCACCTTTATTTTTTAATAGCTACATTATAGTGTGTTGCCCAGGACTGAAGGTCAAGAGTAGCAGACCAAGGGCAGAGCTCCTATTAGGAGCCACTGTTAATAACTTTCACATAAGTGGTCCCCACTTTTGCTCCCTCTGCCTTGGCCTCCTTGCTCCTTCTTAATCAGACTTGCCATGTTTTGTTGCTGAATCGTCCTCCAGGGGCGCTGTGCTGCACTTCTCTGGGCCACCAGGTTCTCCCCATGGATCTTCTCCCATAGACTAAGATTTTGCAGTTACCAGGCCCACATAGCAACTGACTCTGCTGTGGCTCCCATTCTAAGAGACAGACACAACTATATATGTCCATCATACACCATAATGCTTTGATGTATAGGCATTGTCTGCTGTCACAATGAAAAGTTGGCACCCTCACTATTTGCACTGGTGGCTCAGAGGGTCTCTTTGAACAGTGTGATTCTAAAGCCAAGTCCCAGAGTCACTGCGTCTTTTCATCCGTTGGTCTTTTATGTTGAGTATACAGCAAATGCTCTGGTGTTTGTGCTGCAAGCTTGAGAGATGCGGAAAGAAGAAGGCCATGAGCTCTGAAGGAGAGCCACAGGCTGGCCCAGACGGCATCTGTACCTTTGTTTGTTCTGAGTACTGTTCTTGGACCATTAGGCCAATCTTTGTGAGCAAAGTGGCTGAGAAAATTGCCCCCTTCCAGTTCTGTTACTCTAAGAGCCTCCCTTTCATAGGATGGCCACACTTCATCCCCAGGCCTCCTGGGAGACCTCTTCCTTCCTCCCTCTATCATTTTCCTCCTCCCTGAACGAACACCTTACGGATTTGAAATGCTTCCTGCCCACATCTTCAACTGAGGGACTGCCAGGGGATTTCAGTGTTTATTGCTTTCTTCTCTGGGAATGGAACAGCTCCAACCAACTACTATTTGAGAAACACAACAGCATGGTTTTTACTTATTATCAAACTGAGAACAGAGTTTGCTTGCAATAAAATGATGAGAACTTGACTCTACATGCAGTGTGTGTGTGTGTGTGGGGGGGGGTGTCAGTCTCTGGATTTCTGTCCCCTTGTGCCATAGCTGATGTTTTGAACACAGCAAGGAGGGAAGGCTGCCTTGTTTGTAATAATAAATGAGCCTTCTCTCATACCTGCCTCTCTTCTTGGCCCAGGGCTTCCCTTGAGGTCAGTCTGTCTGCTGTCTTGAACACGGAACTCCCTGCACTTGACATTCACTACAGTCTTTCTAGATTTTCTCTTAAAACAGCTCTCTTAAAGTCCCCAGAGATCTTTTTTTTTTAAAAAAAAAAATGCAAATAGAAATTGCTTTGGAAGCTGAAATGAGCATCATCGGGAGTCATGAGCTCCTAGCCACACTGGGACAAACTATTTTTTTTTTTTTATTTTGGGTAATATTTCTTCTTTGGCATTTATTACACCTCTGTTAAACACAGCTCATGTGACACAGTGTTACTCACAGGCAATCAGAGGGAAAGCTGAAAGTTGAGCCATTAGTAGGGCAGGGCAACTTATTGTTAATAGCAGCCATTAAAGCTGAAAGGAAAAATTACCCATCTGCCCCTGCCAGGCCTGTCTGCCTGAGATGGGGATTGGGCCTCCAGACCGAAATGGGGGCTGGGAGACCATGAGGGAAGGAGAATGGAATGCAGAAATGAGAGCTCTTGGTTGGAGAAGATAAGAGCTGAATTCCAGTTTGGAACCTATCCCAAGAGTGTGAGGTACAGGATCACCTCATCAGAATCCAAGAGGTCTTTTGGTCTGATTATGCATTCCCACGAAATCACCTGGTCTCTCCTCCAAAGATCTGATAAATGCATTTTAGCCATAGGTAAGAAACTCAAAAGCCACACCCTTTCTCAGGAAGGCTCCCACCACAGTGTATAACTGAGGCAGAATTCACCCTTTGCCATGAGCCTTGGGGTTGAGCAACACATTTCTTTTTAGTCTGTATTGAAAAAAAAAAGTCGTGTGACTTAAAGCCCCTTCTGACAGCTTCAATTCTAGTCAAACAGGCGACATCAGCCAGGAGGATAAATTTAAGAAGACTTCTCTAGGGCGTGGTTATAAAATTCACAAGATGCCCTGAAGGGAAGGGCCATGACCCATTTTAAAGATTTCTGCTTAGTCATTTCAGTGCAGAGTGACCTCTGCTACCAGGGTCACAGGTCAATGTGGAAAACTATGACTGATGCTTGGAACAGAACTCTGAGTACTAGGGTTCGCTTCCCAGTCTACTTATCTGAAACCTCCGAAAAGATAGTGTGGTGGGGGTTTTGCAGCCTTGCCCACATGCTTTTGTGTAGAAAAATAGAGCCTGAAATGTAAGGCTCTGTGATGTCACGGCTGATTGGTGTTCTGAGCATGTACATGCACGCACACACACACACCAGCACAGACACTAATGCATGCATGCATACAGATACACGTGAGTACATGCATGCACACAGGGTGCCTGACTGATGATAAGTGATAACCCTGTCAGAGGAAGGAGCTGCCTGCTGACTCAGGACCAGGGAAACCTCTCCCACGAGAGGTCTGATTTCTCAGATGTGATCACATCTATCTCTGAGCAACAGCCTTAGCCTGACCTCCATATCAAAACCATTGCATGTCCAGGTCAGTTTAACGTATTACAAAGGCAGCTCTTGGTTATTCTAGGCTCCTTCTTGCATTCTGTGGCTTTTGAAGAGCTGTTGTACTCACTTAGCCTGTGCTGATGACATAATTTTGAATACTGGAGTCATTTAGTTGCAGTTTAAAATGAGTTGAAGTTCCCTACTGTGGCATGTGTGGAGTAAATGCTTCTTCCTGAATTGAGTTTTCAGGTTCGCATACAGTTAGCGTTGCAACACCCGTGTGCATGCACACCCCGCGCGCGCGCACACACACACACACACACACACACACACACACACACACACACACATGCATGCACACACACACACACACCTCTTTTCTTATCTTGGACTGTCTCTAGGGGAGTGGCACACTGTCACTCCAATCACCTGCACTTTTAATTGTATGGTAAAGAACTACTTGTTGGGGACTGCTTGTAGCTCCTGGCATAGTGATTACCTCACATGTGTGAAGCTCTGGATTCTGCCCTTAGCATCACATAAACTGGGCATGCTGGAACGTACCTGTAGTCCCAGCCCTCAGGTGGAAGCAGGAAGATCAGAAGTTCAAGGTCATCTTGGACTGCATAGCAAGTTCAAGGCCAGCCTGGGATGCTGAAGAGACTCTGTCTCAAAAACAAATAAGTGTCAGATGCTGGAAGGGTATTAAAGAGCAACTATTAGAGAGATTTGATTAAACAAAGACTTGACTTACAATGTGCAGGTATGGTAGGGACCACCTTGCAGCAGTGAAAAAAAAATTCAGCAGCAAGTTTGTACCCAAAGAGTTACACTTATGGAAAGACTACGATCCACAGTGCTATCAGTGGAGGCAGCTTCCTTGGGAGGAGTCTTTGATCTTTAAAGAAATATAAATGGGAGGGCAGGATAGATGCCAAGACCGGAAATGCAACGGGGAATGGTTGCTTTTTGTTAGGAATGCAGAAGGTAATAGTTTCTTAACTTTAGAGGATGGCCAGTTTCTATGAAGAGGATGGCTTACAAATTTACAAGCAAGTGACATGAAAATGAAAATGTTTCCATCTTCAAGCATCATAGGACCACTTCAGAAATTGTGCTGCCTCCTGTCAATGGAACTTTTAAGTAAATCACGCCTCCCCACCCCGAACATAGTGTGAGATCCTATAATCTCAAGTGAGATGGGGGTGCTTCCATCTGGGAGATAGAAAAGGCAGGCACCATCTGCTTTGGCTTGATTTTGGCATCTCCAAGGTGAGGATGGGATTTACAATTTTTATGTTATTTTTATTATTTCTCAGCTCTGGTACCCATTTCTTCGTAACTCCTTGTCAGCTGGACCCCACTCAATCAAACCCCATCAAACATAGTCGGAGACTGCAGATTCCATTTTGCAGACAAAACTCTGCAGATGTTTCCATGGTCAAGTGAGGGAGGGTATCTGCCTCCCCTTGCTATGGCTTAGGGAACTATTCTGTTTATAATGGGCAAGAAAATCTGCTCAGATGCAGTAACTGCAAGACCTTTCAAAGACTGGAAGGAATCTAGGGAGTGGGCATCAGCTGCCATCTCGTTTTCCTCCCATAACACTAGCTGTCCCCCACTTCTCAATTGCTACCTCCTGGCATAATTACCATGGCAAGCATTTCCTGTTCATCCCCTGTAGGTACACCATGTTGCGCCAACAACTCTTGGCCCAGCAGGAATATACAGTATCCTTTGCCAGTGTCGATCCGGGCTTGATTATACTTCACGGCTGTAATTCAAGCCCGCTAATCCTCCTCTGTGGTAGGAAAAGAGGCCTGTTCTATTAGATAAGCTGATTACTGTCTGGTGTGTGCTTCATGCCTAGCAAGAGTTGTTTATATGTAAAATTATTGCCGGTTAGGGTCTGGTCCTCACCATGCTGTGGAAGCTTACTTTGGGGTCAGAGTGGGTGGCTTCTACTTGGTCTGGGATGGGTAAGAAATGGGGTTCATGGCAGCTCCTATTTTTTCTCAGATTCTCTGCCAGCAGCTCAGATATTTCTTTTGCTTTCATATGAATGAAAGAAGCAAGCTACTCAGAGTCTTGGATCTTGGCTTGCAGGAACCCCTGCAAAGCAAAGACCACCGCCCCAGACTTGGAATCCCTGATGAGGTTTGCAGTGCACTGTCTTGAGAACTGAGTTAGCAAGGACTCTGGTGTGTCAAGTTGAGTGTGTGGTGAACTTGCCAGCCACAGACTCCAGACAGCACAACCACAGGGGGGAAGTGTCTGCTCAGGCTGAGTAAAAGCTTTCTCACAGGCAAAGAAGTCCGCTTTGATGCCTTAGAAGGCTAGAATCTGCTGTGCCAGCCCACACTGGTCTGGTTGTTGGCTTGTGGCCTGGGTGCAACTCTACAGCTCTTGCTTGTCCACAAAAAGAAAGTGTGTTGGAGACACCTGTCTGGGATGTGAGTTCACTCTGATTCCTGTCTGTTGCACCATCAGGATTCTTGTCTATGGAGGGGGGGGCAGGTACCTCATGCCCAGATGCAGCTCCAATATTCTGATCATCTGTGGCTCTTCTGTGTTGAAATCCTACACCCAGCTGCTAGGTTGAATGATGCAAGGATCTGTGGATGGTGAAGATTCGCAGGGAATCTCCAGTACCTGCCTCTATCGAGCTCTGCATGAGCACGTTTTGGGTTCTCTTGAAATATCTAGACACATGGCAGCCTAGGTTTGAATAAAATATTTTGATGAGGGGCAACTTCCTTAACTTCGAGGTGGTTGGGTGAAAAACTTCATCCACTGTGCTATGTTCTATGAGCTGAATTCTAACAATAGTCTTGTCTCTTTTTTCCATGCAACCGTTTGCCCATGTTAGTCTTTGTATTTCTGTGTCCTCGGTATCTGTCTAGTACTCACTCAGGGAATGATTTGTGGGAATGTGTATGTAGGACATATGTGTGTGTACATGTGGGTTACAAAGCACAACCTTGACTATCATTCCTCAGGCACCCTCGCTCTACCTTCTTCACCTTGGTTTTTCAGACAGGGTCTTTAAGGCATCAATTAGGCTTGTTGGCCACTAGGTCCCTGGTGATTCACCTGTCTCTGCCTCCCTTCACAGGTGTATACCACTGACTGTCCCCTCCCACCAGCCATAGGTGCTTAGGGATTTATCTCAGGTCTCCATGCTTAAAAGGCAAGTACTTTGCCAGATTATCAGCCAACCTACCTTCAAGGATGCCTTTTTTTTTTTTTAGCGTAATGGATAAACAAATCAAGTATATTTCATAAAAGAAGCGACAGGTCCATGAGGGAATCACTATAAATTGCTAGGCATTTATCACAGATCATCAGAGCTGGGCTGCTTCTTCTCTTCCATTCCTGCCTTTCTTTCTGAAGGCACAGAATGTCAATCCCCAAGAATTTGGGTGTGACTTGGGTGTAAAGGGCACGGTAACCCCTAAAGAACCATATGGTGGATGAGACAAAGTGATGTGACGTGATGCAGAAGGGACATAACACTCTATCCTCAATGCTAGGACCTCTGTCCCTGTCATGCCTCTTGATCAGGAGACAGACTCTGAGTTATTTTATCTTTCTCTCCTAAAAAGACTCCCCCGACCTGAGTCCTCTTTCCCCCTTAAACTCTGCTCTTTGGTTTCTAGGGAAATCATAGTTTCTTAAAAATCAGTATATTCTTCAAATGGATGAATTCTACCCCTAGGGATTTCTTTTCGCAGTAAACTTAAATTAATTTGTCATTGAAAGAAAAATCCAGAAGAAATTACAGTGAATTTTACACACCAAAGCAAAGTAATAGAAATGACTGGAAAGTTTCAAACCTGGTCTGAGCACTGCAGAATCTTTGCTATATAAGGATTAAGTCTCTCCATGACATCAGTGTGTCCATCCTTATGTGTGTGAGCTGGAGCTTCAACAGCTGGGCCAACATTTCAGACTGGATGCTGTATTAGATCCATGCTCTTTGAGTGTCCTGTGCACATCAGAGAAATGAGGGAGGGCTGCCATTCTCAGATAGTGGGTATGTTTCATTCACCACATAAATTGAGTAAATGCTTAGCAGTCAGAAGAATAACTGGAGAAACCATTCTTTGACATTTACTTTAGGTCCTTTGAAACAATCTCGGGGTCTTTGAGTCATGAGACAAATGACAATGCTACTTTCCATGGAGATAAACTGAGTAGTTAGTCACAAGACACCAGCACCCACTACAGTGTTTCTGGAGCCTAGGACAACCAAGCACAGGACCACAGGAGTGGCCTGCAGGGAGGGAAGAATTATAAAAATACCTGCTTCTTGTTTTCTACTAATATATATATATATATATATATATATATATATATATATATATATATATTGCATTCGTGTCACTTCTGGACAACTGATTCATCACATGCCATGGCCATCGGAGTTTTGAAACCAACAGTATTGTTCATTGTCCTAAAGTAGAAGTCTCTAGATCTGGACCAATCTCTGTATCTCGGGATGCTGACTAGAAGAAGGGACGTTTAAGCACAATTCACACTGCTTATGTTCCATTCACATTGTGCTTTGTAATCTCAAGCTAGTTGCTTTATTTTCTAGTGTCATCATAGCTCCAGTGCCCATTTAGAGATTACTTTCAAAGATGAAGTAGTTTATAGCATTTTAGCTTTTCTGTAGGGAGAAGGAATATATGTTCTACAAACACTACACAACCTTGACACAAGAGCTAGGCGCATCTTTCATTGGAGCCATCAAGTTGCCTTTCTCTGCACTGTTTCTGAGAGCTCATAGGTCATCTTGGTGGCAGAGAGATTGGTGATGGAGTTCTGGTTTGCAAAGCAAAAAGAGAGCCAGGAACTGAAAGGTCATCCTAGTGGGGGATGCTGAACTTGAAAACCAAAGTGTGGTACCAGCTGCTCAGCTCTGTCCTATCAGGAAAAGCAGCGTCTGGCTCTGTCTTCCAGCCTTGGAAGCAAAGGGAAATTCACCTTTCAAAAGGACTGTGGGCCTTTTGGCATTGTGGTAGTCAAAGAACTCTGATAAGTTTTTGCCTATTTTAGGACAGAAGGGGGCATTTTTGAAGCTGAGGAAATGGCACCATGCTATCAATTTTACAGTGTAACTTGTTTAGGAAAAACAGAAAGAACTTTTGTCAAAGTAGCAGAGAAGCTGACACTGACCTCTACCCTGTGAGTATGCAGGCTGCCACTTAATGTCTGCTTGCCCACCCCACCACCTGGGCACCAGTGGAAGCAGCTGGGAGACCAGAAAAGGGGAGGAGGAACCCCAATCTAAGTTACCTGCCCAGCCAGTTCTGTGTCCTTAAGTCGTTCTTACTGCTGTGTACTTCAGTTCCTGCATCAGAAAATAAATAAATAAATAAATAAAAAGGCTTATCCTCTCGTACTATCTGTGGAACATTCACAGTGACAGTGCGAGATTTTGATAATTTGATATGTAAAGTTTAATTCCCACAAAAAGTGTAATTAGGAATGCTTGGGGTCTTTCATCATCCACCCATCGTATATTCTGCCAAGTTTACTGAGCAAAATAGCTCCTCAAGCCATGATCCTGAATACCCATCTTCTTTCTGTTTGAGTCTCTGGATCTGAGGTGGGGGCCGTGTCTGATCACCCAGGTCTTTGGAGGGACAGCACTCTTGGTGAATTTTTACAATCCATTTTGGACAAGCTGAGAAATTTTTACTTTGAGGTGGCTGTGCTGGTGTGAGCCTGTAATTCTAGCACTTGGGAGCCGGTAGGTAGAGGCAGGGGAATGAGGATCTTACCACCCTTAGTTGTGGAGTTAGTTTGATGTCAGTCTGCTGTGTGAGACCCAGTCTCAGAACTTCACTTGAGCTGATCTGGGAGGCTGACACTAGACATAATAGGCATGGCCTGTCTACAGTCAAGTCCAGTGCCAGTGCCAGTGCCAAGCAACGGTGTAGAAAAATAAAGCAAATTTGGCTTCTACAGTGGCTGTCTGTATTTTCTACCAGAAAACTCAGCCTCTGGCCCAAGTTTCATGGCTCCAATGATGGCTTCTCTCCATTCTGTAGGGACTTTATGCATATGCATGAAGGCCTGAGTTAAACTTCCCAGTACCCACATAAAAACTCAGGTGTGACCACACATCCCTGTACCTCTGAGGTTGTATAGGCAGAGATGGGAGGACTTCTGTAGCTTGATAGCAGTGATACTGGTTCCAGCTTCCACTAGAGAACCTCAAAGGAATGACAGAGAGGGACAGAGCAGGATATCTGCTTTCTTCATGCAGGCACACATATGCACATGCAGCACACATGCATACCTGCATACCACACACACACATACACACACCACACACAGCTAGCACACACATACACCTATCAAAAAAGTGTGTGTGTGTGTGTGTGTGTGTGTGTGTGTGTGTGTGTGTGTGTGTGCTGATGTCTGTAAACAGGGACAGCTTGCTATTAGCTCTCCTGGAGGTTAGGAGGCTCATAAAGTGTCATCCCAAGATGCTTGCTAAGCCAGGCTGGGGGTGTGGATGATGGAAAAGCTCTGGAACTTTCCGAGCAGATAATGCAGGTTTGGAGAAGATGTTGGCTCACTAGGTGAATAAGAAAACAAGACACTTCTTCAGGGAAATATGGTAGTAACTGGAGTAAATAAGGCTGCGCCTCAGGGAGGAGAATCCTTAAAGGAAAATGAAGCTAGTGCCTCATCCATCTCTCTGCCAGCCATTGATGTATTTAGCCAGAGCCTTGCGGTACAAATACGTTTTGATGATGCTAATCCTGGTGCCCACTGTACCTCCCTCCAGGGTGGGTGTTTCCAGTGTGAGTGTTGATGTAGGGAGCTCTATCTTGGGGCACAGAGAGAAGGAGTGGGCGCCCTCTCTGAGTTCTTAATGTTACAAGTGCACCGAAACGAGCAGAGGCAGCAACAACAAAAAGCCCATCTGAAAATCTGAGCCTAATCGCGCCCATCTGCTCCGGCACTGCTTCCCCTTGCTGCCTGCCAGGATGTCTGCTGCAGACGCTAAGTAGCACATTATTTTCGATAAGTTGCAATCATTTGCTTGAAATCTACTTCTCCTTTAAAATGTCCCCTGGAAACCAGAATCGGCATTTGAGAAAGCCTGTTCAGGATGGAACAGGAGTGCCCACATGACTTCAGGATAAGTGCGACCCACTTGGCCAGCAGATGTCCATGTGTTCATGATTCATCCACTTAGCTGTGTTGGAAGGAGAATGAGAGACACCATGGAGGACAGTCCAGGAAGCCGATGCTATGTCTTCCCAGAGGGCTGTGTCCCCAGGGAAAGATGGAAGCTCTGAGATAAGAAAGAATGGGTAGTAATGAGATAGATTCATCACTATCCCCTACAGGCAGCAAGCCAGCATTCTTGGTCTTTATGAGATGTTTGTCTCCTTTGAATAACTAAGCTAAGGAATGTGATTAAGTGAGAGCACAGGATCTTTAATGCCCTGTCCCCATCGCAGCCTGGGTTCCTCAGCTCATGTTTCTCTGTCATGAGACTAGCGGCAGCTTTCCAGTCCTCCTAACTGGTCTTTGTTCTTCAGTGTCTGGGGGCATCTGGAGAATGCTGGAAAGTTCTGAGAAGCAGGCAAGGCTCCATTTGCCTCTTTGGTGATGTGTTCTGTTTCCCTTGTATAGAGAAAGGCATGGCATGCAGGCTTTTTAACAATATAAAGGTTGACTGGGAGGGGGGTAGCTTTTGAGGTAGGTTAAGGACTATACTCAACATCTCTTTGAAGGACTCTGCCAGACCCTTCATGAGATGACTGTTTTGGGATCACAGGTGTTAGTTGTTTTGGAAAAGGGAAAGTTAATGGGCATGTGCACCTACTCGATGTGATTATCTAGGGAGATCTGTGAATGCTGCAAGGAATGGCAGCCACACCTTCTGCAAGTAGAGTGGCCTAGGACCTCCCCTGCCAGTTCCCTTACCCGACCAGTTCCATAGGCTACTTTGACTGCAATTCTCTTTTACTATTGTGTTTGAGGCATCAGCTGTATATCTATCTATAGGCAGGTTTCTGGCTCTTGATCTAAAAACAATATGTTAGAACTTCCCCTCCCATTGCTATACCTTTTGTATATATTTGCTTTCCACTTTATAGTCGGATGAGCTTTCCTTTGGCAGGGTGGACTTATGTCTTCAAGTTAGAAGGAGCAAGGTGCTCTTAGCAGGTTTGTATGCATTGTCTCTTCTCCCCACCCTTGCATTTCTGGTCAAGGCCAAAGGAATCTTCTAGGCCAGTCAGTAAGTACCCTGGTCTTTATGCCATTTCCCCTTTGTGACAACTTACCCAGATAGCCTCCACTCATGGCTCTGGGGTTATCCAGAAGAGGCCCCCTAGTGGCTCAGCCCTCTTTGTTAAGGAGAAGCTTTGTCAAGGCTTGGCTTATGCTGTGAGTTGGCTCTAAATCTGCCTCTTTCTAATTTCCTGTAACTCTCTAGCCAATGTGAAATCACCCTGCCTTCTAGATTCCCATCCTTTTCTTAATAGTTTGTATCAATAGCTGCCAAAAGTAAAAAACAAAACAAAACACCTGAAAAAGTCCAAAATATGCCTTAAAATGCAGCTTGATTATTCTCTTGTTCTCCAGAGATCAGAGCATTGGAGCTGACCTCCAAGTCCGAGCATTCTATCTCACTTGTGGCTTCCAATGACCAGTCAACTAATGATAAAATGAGGCTGCCACAATGCCTGCTATTATTTCACATTCCAGTCACCAGAATAAAAGGAGAAAGCCATGAGGAGGGTGTTTTCCCTTTTCAAGAGGTTCCTGAAGTGTTGAACCCTCTACTTCCTTGTACTGGTCGCTGTTGGGACTTTGTCACTTGTCATGTGAGTTGCAAGAAGAGCTAAAGAATTCCTTTCTTCCATGCAGCTATGAACTCTGAAGAACAATAGAGTTGAAGGAAACAAGCAGATCACCCCTTACTGTCACCCCTGTGGCAGCCTTCTGCCCAGGCCCCATCATCTGGCACACATCCACATACGTATTAATGTGGTTGACATGCATATTTGCATAAGATTCTCCTTGGCCCTGAGTGGAGGTTGAAGTGATAATGTTGTCATTGGCTTCAGGAAGTCCTCCTTCCCTCTTTGCTCTCTTCAAGCAAAATGTGCTCTCTTGCACCTTGAACTTGCATCCTCTCATTCAGGGAGGCCGTAAGTCTGACGGCAAAGGAGAGAGATGTGGAAGGACAAGGCAGAGGACAGAAGGGATGGAGGCTCCTAGAGTATAGCACAGGTTTCCAGATCCTCGCATCAACCTTTTGTCTGTCCTCTATCTTCTCACCTCCTCATGGCTGTCATCTACAGAGGTTTGCATTTCCATCTTGCTAGAAAAGGGACCTCCTCCAGCAGGGTGAAGAAGTATCGTAGCACTTGGATTGTCTTCCCCAACGTGGCCCATTGAAAGGCAGATTGTCTTAGGACAGGGTTGTCAAAGAACTTTGCAAATGCCCCTCAGGGTCTGCCTATCCTTCTCGGTCACCCACACTATTGTCAAGGAAGCTGGTCCCAAGTTATTTAATGGAGAAAAAACTTGGGAAGATTCTTTTGAGACTATGATCTTTATTTCAGACTTACTTCTGGGCTGATCATAGGTTACTTGTGGAATACTTTCTCAGCTGGTGTGGGGGTGGGATAGGCTTTGAGGGGGGGATAGGCTTTGGGTGCAACTCTTAGTACTCCAAAGCAAATAAGCAGGCAATTTAGTTTTGATGACACTGTTTGGAAAGTTAGAGAGAAAAATCGTTCTGCTACTATTTAGTTTGTAAATATGGACAGGAAAGCTCATTTTCTAAGAGCAGAAAAGACATTTGTTATCCTAAGCATCGGCATCAACAAGGTGAGACCACACATGCCACAGGCCCAGCAATAACAACTTGTTTTTAATATTTCCAATGTGGAGTTTCTCTGTGCCTTAGCAGAGGCCGGTAGCTGTGAGCACTGAATCCTACCCAAATTTAAAAAGGAACCATGCTTCTCCAAACCCCGGGCTATGAATAGAGTCTTTACTCACTTTCTAACTATAATTTATGTATTTTTAATGGAACTTTGAAAGCAGCCACTAAAGGAGACTTCAAGGCTAGTTTGTCAGACATAGGTGAGGCTACTTCCGTGCTGTGGTTCCTGGGGGGTGGGGGGTGTCTTCTAGCTTTCCAGAGAAGTGGTGGCATCCAGTGTGAGCCCTGGCAGGTAGGGAGGACAAAGATGGTTTCTGGCTCAGGGAGAATGCAGTCTGGAGACTCTATGTAAAAAGCAGAAAGCACAAAACCTGGGCATAGTGGGATACCTGTGGCATTTCCTCAGCACAGTTTAGACCAATTGGCAAGACCAAAGACAAAGAGAAACTTTATTTAAAAAAAAAGAAAGAAAGAAAGAAAGAAAGAAAGAAAGAAAGAAAGAAAGAAAAAAGATGGGTGGCATCCATGGACCATTACTCCAGGCTGTCCTCTGCTTCTGTTTCCCCAAATAAATAAAACAAAAGATTCTCTGAGCAATGGGAACCTTACAGTGCTTAGGACATCGACATAGGAACCTAAGCAGTAGGCAATGGGAGAAACAGTGGAGGGCACATTAAAATATATTCCCCTCACTGAGGAATGGTTGACTTGCAGAGTGTGATGAGATGACATCACTGATCAGGAATTGTTCAGATACACACATGGGTGGTATGTGTGTGCATTTGGATGTGCCCATGTATGTGAGTGCATTCACTGGCTTATGCTGGTTCTTTCTTTGCTATAGATTTGTAACCCTCAGGAACCAGACACCAAACTGAAGTCTGTCATTTCTGATTCTTTGCCATCACCCCCACCCCCAAAGGCAGTATCTTATACAGTGCAGGATAGGCACAGATGTGCTGAGGGTGATCTTGAACTCCCAGTCCTCCAGCCTTCACCCCAGGAGTGATAGATTAACAGGTGTGAGAGTCAAAGGGACCCTCCTTGTATCAAACACTGGATTGTGCTTTAGTAAATAATAATCATGGGCCAAGTGTGGCAGCATATGCCTTTCATCCCAGCACTGGGAAAACATAGGTGAATTTGAAGCCCTCCTGGTCTACATAGTGAGTTGCAGGACAACATGGACTATGTAGAGAATTTGTCTCAAAAATCCAAAATAACAATAACAACAACAACAACAACAAACTTATTTTATCCATAATAAGAATTGTGGCAAATTAGCATTTTCACCACCTATTTGATGATGAGGAAACTGAAACTAAGAGAGACAAAGTCACATTGCTAGAATCTGGATTAACATGGCGATATCCCATGCCTATCTTATGGCATATTATAGAGCCAAATGAAGAGAACCCTAAACGCACACTTTGTGTGTGTGTATGGGGTGGGGGTGGGGAGAGTACTGATGTTCTGGCAAGAACTAGGTAATGTGCTGGGCACTTTATCAAGACTTCAAACCACAAAATGTTTTCAGCTTAAGAAAAGAGAGAATTAAGAACTCCCTTCTGCTTTCCACGGTGACTTTGTGTAAGGGATGCCATTGTAGAGAGAAGTCTTCCTTTCCAAGCAGTGTGCAGCATCCCTCTGTTAGTGCTCACATTTCTCATGCGCCTTAGGTATAACTAAGTAGGGAACAGTTTCTTGCATCATGAGTTCCCATGTGCAGTTCAGGCCTTGCATTCTCTGCCCTGGCCCTCTCCCACGCCCCATTTCCTTTCCTCAGATCTCCGAGGACATGGATCTGAGGGCAGAGGCAGTATAACGTCATGTCCCAACCCCCAACGTCTGTAGCTTTTCTTAAAGCAAAGGACCTTCCTGAGCAGTGATACAAGCGTTAGCTATTAAGATCTATAAGTCCCTCGCTCAGGCAGCCGGCACCCATCCAGAGAAATGCGAGCGCCTGTTGCCCAGTGCATTAGCTTTCTCACTGCCAGCTGGCCCGGGGAGACTCAGTGTGCCAAGCAGGGAATGTGTGAATGGGATCCATGCCCGTACATCCCCTGGGAAGTACTAAGTCCTGTGACCAGAGGGGCTGAAAGCTAGCCCAGAGAAATGTCAAGAAAAACTTGGTCTCTAAAGAAAAACCCTAAATATAAACTCCCAAAATAGTAAAAACCATCCCAAGAGTGTCCTGTATATTTGTTTTCATCTCCAACCTTAAAACTTCCCCCAAAGCTCCTCATCTGGGCCAAGTGTGGAGATATGAGTGCCTTTTCCAGTGTCTGGCAAAACCAACCTTACTTTGAAAATCAGCACAGCCATGACACCATAATGAACACCTGAGGCTCACGGTGTCTTGTCGTTGGAGGGAAGTCTATAAGCCTTCTTCCGGTTGTCTATGCTGCTATGCACCTGCTTAACAAACCAAGAAAAATGTCAGGAGAATTGAAAGATAAAGTCATACCAAATGCCCCAGGGGCGGTGACAATGTAGGAGACTTCGGACTCAGACAAAGCCCTGTGTGACTCTAAAAGGACAATGGGTACCAGGGTGCTTCCCAGGCTTATAGACTCTGTACACTGGCACCTCTCTGAAGAGGCCACTGTAGGCCAACTGCCAGGAAGATTCCCTACTTGGTGCTCTAAGGTCAGAGTGGGCTCTCTGGAGCCCATCCATCAGCTGCACTCTGGCAGCTGCCTGTAATGCTGGATTGTGAAACTGGGGAAATCAAATGGTTAATCATTTCCATTTACTTGATAGACGACTCTTTAAAATAATTCACCAAGACAGCTTTTCCATCAAACACAGAAGAGGCTGGTGAATTGGGAGGGAAGAGCACCCATAAATACAACCCTGAGCTTCAGGGTAGTACGTAATGGAGGAAGTGGGTCCCGACATGGTTTAAAAGAATCAGTTTATAGCACAGTTATTTCCCAGCTGGAGAAGCATCCACCAGTTTGTGGATGATGACTGTTCCTGTAGGAAGTGACAGAAGCTGAAAGAGCAGGGGGTCCACAGATGTAAAAGCAGTTGGTATAAAGTAGGTAAGCAGATAAGTAAACCACAGCCTCTAGAAACCAGAGCTCATGTCTGTTGCATTTTGGGGGTCACAGTGCCCAGCGCATTTTTGGTACCTGGTTGGTAATTTGGCTCACTGAATTGAGACTTCTCCATGGGGTCCTTTTGTTGTGACTTTGCACTTGGGGTCTCTGCTGTCAGGCCTACTTTCAGGTCTCCTGGGAACGGTACTGGCCGTGCACCTGGTTTTCCCTTGCACAGAGAACCCTTTGCTATGGACAACATGAACTTAGGGTAGACATGCCAAGTTAAGTGTATGGGACTCAGTCTTAACTTCAGCATGGTGTTGCTTGTGTAGAGCTGTCAGATTTGAAAGGCAGATCTGACTTTTTTGAAATGGATAGGGAAGAGATGGCAAAGAGAAAGGGTTATACTGTCTCCAGTATTGGAACTGGAAGGTGGGGTTTATGCACCGAACTGGCTGCCTGGCCTAGAAGGGTGGTGAGATACAGATGTGTGGATGCCATAGTCCTACATCCTACTTGGCACCTGTGTACAAGAGCTCTGAAAATACCTGAATAGATGCACACTGTGAGATCCATGACATCATGCTGGGTCATCAGATCCCACCTCGGCCTTCCAAGAACTCGGTCTTACTGGCAAGGTGGCATGAATCCTGGCTGTGCCCCGCTTGTTTGAATTTTAGCAAAGTGACTTTACCTTTATAATTTGTGAGTGTGCAAGCTGAGTCTGTGTTTTATATTGTCATATGATGCAACGCAGTATGTGGACGTTGTAACCTGGCTCCCAAGGGCTGAACAGTTTTAGCTTCTGAAAGTGCAAGGGTAGCCTATCCCTGGTTCCACAGGCCTCAAAGTCCTTGCCTGGCTTGGAAAAGGCAGTGTTCCCTGGGAACTGTAAAACTCAGCATCTGCCTCAGTGGCTTGAAACCCCAAGGAAGGCTCCCTCAGCCTTTCCTGGGCCACGTGTCCATCCAGTGTCTATCTTCTCCAGTTGTCTCTTTTCTCGTTCCGCTGGGCCACTCTCAAGTTCACCCCATGGCCTTAAACAGTGCCCTCTGTAAATATGTCCTTCTTCCTTCCTGCCCACCTTTGGGAGCTTGAGTCCAAGCAGATCCATTTTTCCCAGCTCTACTGGAGACATTGGTGGCTGGGGGACCCTCCTCTGAACACGTCCTTGGTGGGGAGAGAGTGCCCTCTAGTGGGTCGCAGCTGGGAGTGGCTCTGGACCAGCATTGCCCAGCCAAGGACAAAACAGTCCTTTTCACACAGCCCTCCCTCCCACCAGGTCTCTTGAATGTGCCTTTGGGTTTGGTTTGTTTTTCTCCTTGTGTGAAGAAAATAAATAAAGATTGAGCAGCAACAGCGGGAGGCCATTTGTGAGAGCAGCTCCTCACCAGGCTCTGACAATCTCCTTATCTCTGGAGTTTCAGCACTGGATTAACCCTAGGGCAGGTGATGGCAGCAATGCTATGTGACTTCAGGTGTTTTCTAAGGGCTGTGATGACTTCCATATAAATCACTTACCTGTCAAGACTGGTCCCTGTCTTGATTGGAATGGGAGGAGGTGATTTGTGGGTAGGAAACTCCTCTTTTAGGAATTATTACATAACAGGGTTAAATATCTTGTTGCTAAGTGCAGCCAGTGGGGCTGTTAGAATGCTGTATCAGCAGCACGCACAAGCATCAGGGCTTTTTAAAGCCTGGTCCAGGGAAAGCTTTTGGGGGGGGGGGAAGGGAGGAGGTACAGGGCACCCATCAGGGAGGCGGGAACCTGATCATATGTGATGGCTGCTGGATTAGGTAACAGCTCGGCTGGTTGAAATTGGATCTTGGAGGATGAGTGTTAACATCTCTGGTGTCCCAGTGAAAGGTTCATTTGAGTCTTGCATGGTGCTAGAGAAATAAAAAGGAGCTTTTAAATAATCATTTTGTCTCCAACTCACCAGAGTACTGATTTCAAGCCATAAATAAGAAGCATCACTTCTGTTAGCCATATCCACTGTTTTCATTTATTTATTTAATGCTGGTAGGATTTTTTAAAACTGCCTAACAGAACAGTTTCCGGGTCAGTGAATCCCAATACCTGTTTTTATAGTGGTATCTTGAAATCTTGTTCTAGGCAGAAATACGGACCTGCAAGATTCCTTGCCTTCTCCAAATGTGCATATGCAGTGTGAGGCCTTCCGAACCAGAACCTCCTGTGTAGTATAGCACAGCAAAGTGTTCCCCTATTTGCACTTAGTTCTTGAACATATTCCAATGTTGCCTAATTTCATGATTAGAGTCTAATTTAGAAGGCACAATATGTGTGTGGGGTCCTTCTGGACTTTTGTTTTTCTTTCTTTTTTTTTCCTGCGCCTTTTCACTCTTTCAAATTTCTGGTGGAACCCACCCACTTATGTATTTCTAGCAAATTCAAATGTCTTTTCAAAGAGTGTTTGTTTAAAGAATTTATAATGTAGAAAACTAAGCACTTTTCTCATTGCTCACCAACCACCACCACCCCCTCTCACCCCCACTCACCCACTCCCACCCCCCGTTAATCTTCATTCCCCAAACAAAAATCAGTGCACTGTTTTCCTGAAACTTCCACTCTGGATAGTCTTTAGCACTGTTATCTTTCGCATCTCCCACAGCAGCCTTAGAAAAGTTGTGTCCTTACCGCATTTAAAATATTTTAAATGTCACAGTCAAGCGAGGTATGCATTAGTTTGGGAAGAGTTTATTAGGATGAGCTTGACTGTTTAAAAGCACTGAGGCAGGGCCACAGCTGAAACCCAGAAGGGTAGGAAGAGAGAATAGTCTCAGGGGATATCAGGCATACAGGAACCAATAGTCTGTGCCTGCTCATGGTCACCTACCTGACCCATGGGTGTCGGTCTCTCACAACTGACTTTGCAAGAGGACGAGTTGGGGGTTTAGGAGGCCATCTTCTGCACCAGCTCTATTGGAGGAGGGAGGGGAGTACCTGACATCGCTTTCGGCAGGCAGAGCCCAGGAAGGGAGGTGTTGACTGTTGGATAGCGTTCTTTTTGACTGTGCTGCTGTTGGTGAGAACAGATATCATCTCTAGTGATAGGCCATGTGCAAGGGGCATAGGCTACAGAGTCGCCAGGAGAATGCCATCAGACATATTAGCACCTGGCCAAATGTTACCAGCTTTAGCTTCGTGAGAAATTTTTTAGCCCTAGGAGTTAGCTTTGGCCTCTTCTGGAGGAATGTATTTGACATTGGATTTATAACTGTCTAGAGTGGGATGTATTTGTCATCCCAGCATGCAGGGAAGGCCAAGCAGAGGCCAGCCATTGGGTCTATAGTAAGTGCTGAATGAATGAGTGAATGAAAGAGAATGAGGACATTGCCTTAGAGGACTGGAGAGGGGTCTCAGGAACTAAGAGTATGGACTATTCTTGTGGGTTCAGTTCACAGCACCCACATCGTGGCTCACAGCTGTCTGTAACTCCAGTTCTAAGGAGCCCAACACCCACACAGACATACATGCAGGCAAAACACAAATGCACATAAAAATACTAGTAATAAATGAATTGTGTTTTAAACAAAGAATATTGCCTTGGGGGGAAATCATAAGTTATCCATCTAAAACAACGTATTTGTGTTTTAATAGGTCAGAGGTAGTTTCTTTTTAAAAATTTGTGAATGGCTCATAAATATCCTTTTGATGAAGTGATTAAAATTCACCAGGCAAGAAACACACCTAAACACCCTGTAAATGATGCCTTCATGCCTTCATCGAAAGGGGTGGGGGCTGGACTTTGAGGTTTGATTTGGAAGGATAGATTCTGTTCAGGATAGAGCCGGATAAAGCTGGCCGTGCAGGAAGAAGTGCCCGCATCCAGTCACTATCTTCAAGAACTTTTGTTAGTGTTGAGTTCTTCAGAGGACTTTGGAGATCTGAGTAACAATGCTCAAAACACAGAAGAATCTGGCTCTGTTATCAATAGTCAGCCAACAGGACAGTTTCTATAGAAAGGTTTGCGCCTACCAGAATGAGATTTCATTGAGGGGGACCTTCACAGTATCCCACTACATTCATTTATCCTCATGTGACCCCACTGTAGCAACTTGATGTGCACATGGAAGAACACTTTTGGTATAAAGGGAGGAACTAATGAATACCCAAGTGTTGCAGTATGCATGCAAATGGCTTTCTTTTCTCCTTTACATCTTTCCATCCTTTCTCGTTCCCTTTTGTACTTCATCAAGAAGTACTGTTTGGAATCTTCGCCACCACCTAGTGACCTTCCTTCTACTGTCCTGTGTTTGATGAAAGCCATGCTGTAGTTTTCCTTCTGGAACCGGAAATGGGATTTCCTTTAGACTGAAGGATGGTACCTCTTGGAAGCTCTGGAATCCAGGAGCATGTGGGCACAGCCAGCAGCGATGCTGGCATTATCTGTAAGGGATGGCTTCATCTGTGTCTTCTTATGTTGAAGTCATTCCTACCTTCCATCACAGCCCCCTGGAGTGAGGAGGGCTGCCTAGGAGAAAGGAAGTTCTTGGTACTCTCAAACAGCTCTTGATTCTAGTAGTATTTGTCCATCTGCTGGGACTTAGATTCCATCTCCTCCATCCCTAAACAAGGTCCACAGAGTGGCCCTCTGTGTTCACATCTTCTAAGTCCTTCCCCTCTGTGTTCACATCTTCTAAGTCCTTTCCCCCTTTTCTACTTTTCCCTGAATTAAGTTCAGCTTTTTTTCAGTGTTGAAAACACTCTTCATATTGTCTTTCCACAATATGAAGCCACAACTGGATTTAGCTGAGTGGTGTGTGTATTTGAAGGCGGGTGGAGTGCAGGAGGCACTCTGCTGATTCCCTTGATCTCCTCCACCCCCCACTCACAAAGTCGTGGTGCTTCCATAAAAAGTAGCCAGATCTCGATCTGACACTCAATCCTACCAGAACCTTGAGGTTGCTGAATCCATGAAAACATCTAGTTACAAAGACCACACCCTTGCTTTGCACAGAGCAGAGCACTTAGCATGCAGAACACATGGATCTCTGCTTTAAAACCAGCATGTCCCTATGCCGGGGTTAATTTGTCTTCCCGTTTTTCCAGACTACTCTTCGTTCTTTCAGCCAGTCCAAGGAATAGGTTTCAGGATTTAATTGCATGGGCTGGATTGGCCTTGCAGTAGTTATTTTGGAAATGAAAATATAAGGTAATCCAATATTGCAAAGAACACCACAGACTAAAAGCCACAAAGAGAGATCTAAAGTAAGAAAAAAGACATGCTTTTTTTTTTTTGCTTGAAATCTTGCAGTCTGAAGATCAAAATAAAAAATGTTATTCCATTATAATTAATGTTTGTAGTTTAACATTGGTTGTGATACAACACATATAATGGGAATTTTGCCTATTTTGTAGTGTTCAGTTTGATGGCTTTCAGTAGATTCACATGGTTGTGTGAACATCACCATCATTTATCTCTTTGGCAGGAAGGTAGAGACAAGGCCTCGTATGGGCCAGGTTGACTTGAAGCACACACGCTCACTCATGCATGGGCGCGCGTGCACGCACGCACGCGCGCGCGCACACACACACACACACACACACACACACACACACACACACACACACACACACACGCGATGACCTTGAACTTCTGATCCTCCTGGCTCCACTATCTGAGTGCTAAGATTATAGATGTGACCACAGTGCTGGGCTTCCAAGAACTCCTTTCATCGTCTCCAAGTAAAACTCCACGAGTAACCTACTGACTCCCCATGCCCCTCCTCCTGGTCCCTCGCCCACCATTCTTCTACTCTGAGTACTTCATCTAAGTAGAGTTTCTTTGGAGCAAAGCAAGTGTCTCCTTCCACATTCTCACCCTCTCAGTTCTTGTCTTGCTCTTCCTCCATTCTCTACACACCATTAATCTGGAAGCCAGTTTAGCAGAGGAACACAGTTGGGTCCTTGTGTTTCGTGCTTGTTAAATGTTTCTCCTGAATTGTTATTAATATTTGTTTTCCTTTTGTCTTTCTTTGTAGTTTTGAGTATTCGGGGAGCCCAAGAAGAGGAGCCCACAGACCCCCAGCTGATGCGATTGGACAACATGCTGCTAGCGGAGGGGGTGGCAGGACCCGAGAAGGGCGGAGGCTCAGCAGCAGCAGCGGCGGCGGCGGCAGCTTCAGGGGGCGCAGGTTCAGACAACTCGGTGGAGCATTCCGATTACAGAGCCAAACTGTCACAGATCAGACAAATCTACCACACGGAGCTGGAGAAGTATGAGCAGGTAACCACATCTCTGCAGAATGGACCTCAAGGTGGCCCTTGGCCAAGGAAGAGCAGAACAAATTGCAGCCTACAGCTTGCATAAGTCCCTTGGTCCAGCCTTTCCCAGAGGTCAGGGCTTATCAACCCAGAGCCTTGAATCCTCTCAAGACCCTGGTCTCAACTATTGAAAGCCTAAGCCTTACATGGGGCAAGCCACTAAACAACATGACATTGTAAATGAAGACCTTAAGAAATATGCATGATTAATGTGAGGCATACCCTGTGCCTGGAAGTCCAGAACATTTGTGGGATGTGGAATGTGTCCAGAGGGACTCCCCAAGTGTACCGGCCATTATCAGAGTTACAGCCTGCTGGGCTTCCTTTGGCCTCCACTTGTTTACTTAAGGGAGATTATTCTTCTGAATGTTCCAAGAATCCCATGGAAAGGGACATTTAAACCTGACCTTTCCATGATGGGATCAGTTGAGTCAAATGTGCTCTCTTCTTCATGTGTGGTGTGATGCACAGTTCTCTGCAGAGATAGTAGGTCATCTTAGGGGGCATCCTAGAGTTATACCAACCTCAACCCCAGCCCAAGCATTCTATGACAGTGTCATGGGCCTGCGCATTGTACCCCAGAGGAACAGGCATTTGATAGAGAACTGTAGATTTGTGAGAGGATCATGGGCACCCTCTGATGGAAATGATACAGTGACTTTAAGGCACAAAGCAGTGTGCAGAGTTGAGATGCCCTGATGATGACAGAGCTGCCCCCTGTTAGGGAAAGCCCCTCCTGTCCCCCATACATTTGGGATTCTATATCAGTGCTGTTTTTCCAGCCATTGTGAAAAATAGTACTATATCAGGAGTCCTTTATCGTCTGACTTTCATTCATTTACTTAGCCAACAAATATATTTGTTGCCACCATTGGATTCTATACTGAACCCAGGTTCTATATGATGTGTTTTTTCCCCTTGAATTAGATTTTATTTTACTATTTTAATGTCCTAGAGGGGAAAAAAAAGCACTCAACTTATGACTGCCTAGGTAGGTGGCAAATGCAAACTTAATAGAAAATTTAAATTTTAAAATAGAAATGATAGAAATGGATATTTTAAATTTTAAAGTGGAGAAAGTTTTATTATTGCATTTCCATCCACCTTTGAAAAGGAGGATACCCACAAAGTCCACTGTTTCATACAGGGGGAATGCTGTGCCTCCTTAAGTTAAACATTGAAATTCACCCACCAGGCAGGTGTAGTCTAGGGCTGAAGGAAGGAAAATAAAATTCAGCATGTTAAGAACTGTGAGTCATTGCCCTGTACTTTCTTGGAAAAGAACAAATGTTATTGACATAATGTTGGCTCATGGAGACTTGCCTCAGGTCCCAGGCAAGTCTGAGATAAATCCTGCCTAATCGAGGTGCTTTTCTCCACCTGGACCATCCTGAATCTGGACTCTGCCCTAATTTAGTGGGATAACTTCAGAAGATGCACATGCAGGCTCTTCTTATACAGACCTCTGGACTGCCTCTTAGTTCCTCTCATCTGTGCTATTCTTATTTCACCCTCTCCAGGAAGCCTGGCCTATGCCTAGAAACCTGCCTAGACCTGACATCTAGATTAACTCATGTCAGATAAGCAAAGCATAAAAGGAACTCAGAATACAGCTTCCTTTAACCACACAACTGCAATGTGTGTTAGACTTGGAGGTGTTGAAAGATGGCTTTATTGTTAGCTTGGGATACAGAATTGATTTCTCCATTGATAACCCTGTCCCTCTTCCATCCTCATCCAAAATGGGTGACCACTTGAGCAATAGTAATATGTACTGTTGCAAAACATCAGGACCAATGTAATTGCACTTGTTCATCTACCCATTCTGTTGTTGGATGCATAGGACCATTTGATGCAGGTGAGATGAAAGAAGTTAAACATGTGTCTAAGGTCACACATCTAGTGAGGAAAAGAGGTTGCCCCGGAGTCCTATTTTGACTCTTTGACGAAGAGCCAAAAGTCTATACTTCATTTAGGAAAAAGGAAGTATAGACATTGGTCAATGATGAATAACAAGCATGTCTTTTGCCTCCCTGGACTGGACTTACTGGCACCAGACTAGGGATATAAATGTTCTCTCTAGAAATTTCCCATGGATCCCTGCCTGTTCTAAATCATAGAGATGTTGGAAGTGAAGAACTTAGGGGAAGCCCCACGAGTATGCAGCAAATTATGCAAATGTAGCAGTGGTCGACTTGTCTTGTATATTTATTAGATTTAGGAAGTAAAGCATCATGTCTCCTTATTTATGTGGGCAGTTTCTGGGTGAGAAGTGAATTCTGCTTAACACATTTTGGATGCTGAACACTTTATTAAAATTAGTTTGTTAATTATAATAAATAGCTGCTTGCGAGGGGATGGTGCTGTTAGCCTTTTAGCTTGTATGTCTAAGAGATCAATCTTCTTCATTTTTCTGCAATAGTTCCTCGTGGGGGCTTTGTAAACGTAGGGAACCTCAGTCCAGTAAAATGCCACCCTCCTTGTTTGTACTCGTTACTGTCAATTTTGCTGTCTTTGTTTTGTTCTTTGTATATTGATAACAGATAACCACACAATAATTAACTACCACCTCTCCCCTCACCCCCAGCCCTCCAAAGAAACCCAACTGAACAAGCTACTATTTTATCCCAAGGTTATTAAATAAGGAAGCTTCTAGCAACTTTCATCATTATTAAATGACAATGATAAAAGGCTTCTGTAGCAGATCATGTTGGTGGCTAAGGTAGTTAGAAGCTGACATATTCAAATTTAAAAACCATGGTATCAGAAAAACCCAATCCTAATCCAAGTGCTGTTTATAAAAAATGACCCTCTTGTTGCTTTGAGGAGTTCTTCATCTTTTATAAACCTTGTCCCTGGAGCATAAATAGCCAGTGCTCAACTGGGGTGGAATAATTCAGTTCATAGCCAAGGGAGCTCTTGGATTCCTCTTACCTTTTGTGAGGGAGACTGGCACCACACTCAGATGGAAGGAGACAGGAAAAAGATGGATTGTATCACATGCAGGATATCAGCCAAAATCTGGATTTTTGAGGTTCTCTATGTGGGCTTCTCCATAGTCTTTTGGGACTTCAGATACCCTTGGGCAGCCTACTTGGGAGATCTTTGTAGAGATCCCCTGCCCCCCAAAGTGGCTCAAGCTCTTCATCGTGGTTCCCTGTAATAGTCCACAGTAGAGACCACCAGACTTGGAGAGTTCTATTTTGTCTTATCCTCATATATGTACCCTACTGCCACATAGTGAGCACTCGGCGTAATAGAAGCAGCCCAGCTTCTGCCATTGCCATGGTGGAGAACTGAGGGCTCACTGTGGACAGCTCAGGTCCTGGAAGAATCTGGACCGTTATGTCCTGTTCATCTAGAACAAGCTCAGAAACCTTGAACCTCAGTTGTGTGTTCTCCCAGCTGTTTAGCAGCTGCTTTGCTCTACCTCAGCAGCTGTTGGAGGTCTCCACTGCTGCTCATTGTGAAACATAAAAGACCCTGGAATAAAATGTCCCGATAAAACACCAGATATTGTGAGTATTTTGATTCACCGTAACGAAACACATTATTATTATTAGCCAAGCACTATGGCTTTCCAGCTGAGAACTGGTAAGTTTTTGATAAAACCTCCTTGCCTGCAGCTCCTGCTCTCTGCCAGACCCCTAGAGGTGGGGATACTGCAGCCCAGCAGATTGCTTTGTTTCCTCAGAAAGATGGCTGTGGGCTTGCTAAGAACGTAGTCCTCTCTCTACTTTATGTGTTGTGATGGGGGCCTGGGAATTTCTGCTAGCTCACTGCCAGGTTTTAATTCCCCGTGTTTGTGGTACGGTTCCAGAGCCTGGGTTTGGCTTGGGAGTAAGAGTGTAACAAATTCATGTCTTGATAACACTTTTCTGAATGGAGGACATTATGTACACCTATTCATGGCTTTTTCTTCAGCATATTCCTACAGAATAGAAATGGGGGCCATTTATTGTCGCATTTATGTTACCAAGACAGAAATGAATCCTGCAGAAGTTTGCTCTATCAGGATATTATGGTGGGGTTCTAAGTTACCTCTGTATTTATTTACTTAATTTTATATTTAGATGTTTTACCTGAATGTCTGTGAGTACACCACACATACACAGTGCCCAAGGAGCCCAGAAAAATGGAACTGGAGCTACAGATGGTTGTGAGCTGCCATGTGGGTGTTGAAAACTAAACCTAGGTCATCTGCAAGCAGCAAATATTCTTAGCTGCTAAATGATCTCCCCAGCCCCTAAGTTACCAATGTTTTGAAGCCATAATGAAGACACATATGTGTTGGCTCATGTATGCATTGCGCACATAGTAACTCTGCAGGTCTCTGCTAAACCCTCTTAGGTAGGGGGCATCCCAGCTTACAAAAGGAAAGAAACACAGATACATTAAAGAACTTCCCCAGATCCCACTACTGAGTAAGTCCTGGCAGGGATCCAGGCAGTCTGTCTCTCAGCCCATTTCCTGGTCCATTCAAACGATTGCTTCTACATTTAGGACTCTGCACAAAAACATGGGTACTATTTAATGTGTTAGAGGGTTAAAGAATAATTAAATCTCCCAGATGGATAAAATGTGCCTTTTGATAATGCAAGAATATGCATAAATATTCATAGGGGCAGGGTTCAAAGCAGGCCTCCCACTGTGGAGTTCAGATGCCACCCTGTGGATGGCTCTGCCCATGTTCCTTTGGTCATCCAACCTCAAAGAGCACTTCAATAAATAGCCCATGAGTGTGGGCTCCTGTTATTGTTCTGCATTATTGACACATATGAAGAGCTTTATGTTATAAAAACACAGTAATGCAATGTTGTCAGTAACAAGCAAGTTTCTGCTCTTCATATTACACTTGGAGTCCTTTGAGTCCTGAGATTGAAGTTCTCAAAGCACCATCTTTTCTTTACAAATCTAATGCAGTTTTACAGCATTGCTGTGAGTTAATCGGTGAATAGATATTTATTGAGCGTTCAGCTAATGAAACTAGACTGTGAACGTTAAGTATTAATAACTGAAAGAGAAGGTAGCAGTTTCTCAAAGAGTGAGTTCAGGCACCGAATTCCTAGGCCCACAGATGATAGGAAGAATTTGGGTCACACTTTGGTTCTTTCATGCCTCCCGTGTGCCTTTGGGAAAATCCCTTCATCCCTTTGGATCACATTTTCCTGGATGGAAAACAACAAAGTGAAGAAGTTAGATTTCCACTTTGACTTCCATAGCTGGCTGATAGTCTACTCCTACAAGGGTGGATGCTAGGCACTCTAACTCAATTGGATACTTAGTTTATAAGCTTCATGGGGATAGATTCCCCTGAGTTGTAGACCAGGCACAGGGGCGGTGTGGCTTCTTTAGATAAAACTCAAAGATTACTAATGAGAAATCTCTGGCAAGACTTGCCAGAACTTTTGATTTTGTGGTTCTGCTTAAACTCTTGGCTGTTTACATAACCCAGAATTGAATATTTGGAAGGCTTACCATGTCAGGGATAATGAGCAAGGCAGAGAAAGCTCATGATGCATTTGACCCGAAGTCTCTCGGCTCTTAACATGGGGCAAAAGGCAGAGATGGATGTTAAGTATCGCCCCTTTCACTGTCATAAAATCATAGGGAAAAATGTTAAAATGATTCAAAATTTTATTTTTCCCTTAAGAAGTTGAAGCCAGAGCCAAAATGTAGAGCTAGAGCTACTGGGATGAAAAAGAATTTCCAGACAAGCATTTATTCTAGCTACCAGATTTGATAACATGCCACAAAATCTTTTAGTTTTCCTCACTTGTACAAGTCTTTAGACAAGCACCCCAGCCACATGGTGTGGATCCTGCTTGCTAAGCCATGAACTTCAGCTCACCCATGTTCACTGTGTTGCCCCACAGGCATGCAATGAATTCACAACCCACGTGATGAACCTCCTTCGAGAGCAAAGCCGGACCAGGCCCATCTCCCCGAAGGAGATTGAGCGGATGGTCAGCATCATCCACCGCAAATTCAGCTCCATCCAGATGCAGCTCAAGCAGAGCACGTGTGAGGCGGTCATGATCCTGCGCTCCAGGTTTCTGGATGCAAGGTGAGGCTCTGGGTTGTTTTGAAAGGTTACCAAGAGCATCTTCAAAGAGAAACACTATGCAGCAGGGTAGGGGGGTCATGAGTTGGCCTTCTCTGAAGCTCCAATTCTACTACTTTGGGTGCTGATCCCTACACTAGTCTATGAGTGCAGTTCTAGGTGTGAGGAACACAGGCTGGGAAACAGGATAGACCACTGGTTTCATATGGAGCTGGGGGGAAAAAAAAATCCATGATTGCAGGGGACAATTTTTATTGCTATTCCACTCTGGGTGAGTGGCACTGGTAACAATGACAGGCTAGGCAGGATTTTTTTTTTTTTTTTTTTTTTTTGCTGTTGTTATAGGGACAGATCATAGCTAAATGCTCATTGTCATACCAGCAGACCATGGTGACACTTCCTCCAAGAATGCTGCTTCTAAGTGCTTGAAAGCTGGGGTCTTTCCCACAGTGTATAGACAGAGAATGTTCACCATCAAATATAAGAAGTATTTCTTGGTAGATTACCTTGCACTATACTGTGGGCTGCTTAAGAAGTTGAGCACCACAAGCTTCTCTGAGCATAGAGAGGCAAGAAGGTAGCTTGACAGGGACTCCATTGGTTGGTTTGATGTTTCCTATCTGGCTTTGGCGTTTCTCATGACCTTATTTATGAATTCAAAATATTTGTTTAACAAAAGCGGGGCTAGAATGGCCCTTTAAAAAAAAAGCATGAGATCTGAAAATGAATGACTAAGAACCAGTTCTTAATTCTTCTACTCATAGACCAGCCCTTGAGAAGCTCTTGGCTTCTCTTCTCAAACCTCAGAGAGAGTGATAATCAGATTTTGCCTTTATCTAGAAGATTTTGGGTAACTGATCTAGCAAATGCTTCTTACAGTGTAGGTGTGCCTTGTAATCCACAGTTCATCTTGCATTAGTCATCTTTTGTACTGTACCATTCCTGAAAACATTCCCAGGGTATGACTTTTATTATCGAATGTTAGGATGTCATGGTCAGCATACTATTTCACGATGTATATGGTTTTGTTCCTTTTGAATCAGACTGAAAGATTCATGGCTATTCCAGGATTGCTTTCCTCTCTGATATCATGCATTATTCAGCTCTCCGACCTGCATTTTCTCTCTCTTCACAGTGCTAGTCTTTTGTGGTCTATGAACCTACTTAAAAGTCCCCAGCATCTTCTCCCACCTCCTCCTTTTCAATGTACTTTTGGATTGCATGAGATATAAAATGAGAATGCCAGCCTGCAAGCTACACCTCTAGGTTAATAGAATCCCATAGTCAAGAGAAGGTAAAGAGCAGACGAGGATGGAGAGATGGCTTGGCAATTAACTCAGAAGATCTGAGTTTAGTTCCCAGTAAGTTCATCAAGGGCAGCTTGTAACAGCCAGTTACTTAAGCTATAGGGGAGCCAAAGCCCTCCTCTACTGCCACAGGCACACAGACACTATATTCAGTTATATGTGCATACACTCAAACATATACATATACTCAACATTAAAATTAAATCTTAAGAAAAAGGAAGGCTTACTGTCTGGGTGTAGGGATAAATAGTAACCCCACTCCAACCCCCTAGCAGGACCCTCTGTCTCTTTTGCCCAGTGGCCTGCTGCCAGTATGCTTTCTCTACTGCAGCCATTCTGCACAATGTGAGAGTCTGGTGGCTTCTGTCTTGGTCCTTCTTGTATGTCCCAGTCACCACCACCACACTGCATGTGTTGCTTACATCCCCATGGTAACTTTCTTAATTAAAATGCTGCATTTGCTATTTACGTTGGCAGAGCGGGGGTGGGAGGTACATAAAAAAAAAAAAAAAAGAAAGAAAGAGAAGAAAAGGAAAAGAAAGGTTGGGTCCAGACTGTTTTGTTTTTGTTGTTTGTTTGTTTGGGGCTTTGTTTGTTTTTGTTATTGTTAGTGTTGAAGAGAGAAACTGGAGAAATGAACAGAACAGACCCATGGGTTGCTCTTTGCATCCCTCCCATTGCGCCCACTTGGAGTTCTGGTTCTAAAAGGACACAGGACTAGATATGTGTGTAAACACTTCTTTCCCTTCCACTGGCCTGTACCTAGAGTCTTCTGTTTGGAACCAGAAGGGCAGTCACTCTATGGCAGTGTCTCTTTCTTACTTGAGTAAGAAACCTTCAAATCACCACATCTGAACCAAAATTCTAAACAGAAGCAGCCACCCTTTAGTCACTGGTGTCTCATCTCTTTGTATAACTGTATTTGTCAGAAAAAAATGTCACCCCAAATGCCCGCCGGGGTGAAGCAAATAACTTTCCCAGCTCGCAAATAAATGTTTTCCCAAACCTCTTGGTTAGGGAACTTACCTAATCTTCTACCAGTAATTGTAGGAGAGAGCTAATCCAACCCCCGTGAGAGAGAGAGAGAGAGATTCAGCACGTGACCCCCCCATCCTACACCCCCAAACCGTGTGTCTGATGGGCAGGGCCTCATCAAATAAGATTTCATGGAAGACAAATGAAATACAAAGAGGACTTAATTCAGTAATGGGATTAGTCTTTGTAATCTAATAGGTGTGTAGAAATGAATGTTACTCTCCTTTATGGCAGGACATGCCTCCTATTAGCTTTCAATGGCTGTGTTCAGATTACCACACATTTAGCAGTTTAAAACTGTATACATTTATTGACTTGCAGTTCCTGTTGGCCTACAGTTTGGGCAAAGCTCAACCAAAGCTTCCACCAAGTTATCTACAGAGGCTGTGACTATACCTGAAGTTTAGGTGCAAGAAACTCCCTGTTCTCTGTGGGATTTAGAAAGCTCTGGTTGATGGAAGTCACCCCTCACGAGAAGAATTTCACTTACTTTCTTCCTCGTGGCCTGCAGGACAAACTCTCCTTGTTAAAGCTTTGATCTAGTCACAAGGTGAAACCCCATTGTGGTCACCATTCCAGTCACTTGAAGGAGAAGATATCATACACACCAGGGTCAGGGGACTTAGAGTCCCACTCATTGGTCATCTCAGCTGAGCTCTTGTCCCAGATATCTCCAACTCAGGTTATAGCCTTTCTCCTTACCTTACACTGATGTAAGTATGCCAGCAAAGCTGAACTTCAAATCCCACTCATTCATTTCTCATCTCATACTATGCATGTCATACTGTGTGCTTTCCATCTTGGTTAGTTTATTCAGCATTACACACTGTGTTTCTCTGAAAGAGTCTAAAAGGGGGAGCATTCTTTAAACATCTAGTGGTTTTGAAATAATAATTTGGAAAAGATTTTTCCCCAATAGTACTTGGTTGGAGTTGCAATAGTAATGCAGGTGCTTGGAGAGGTACCCCTGGACTGTGCCCTTAGTTACCAAAACCAGGTCCAAAGCAAAGGAAAAGACATCAGTAAAGTACAGGAAGACTGACCCTATATTCACAGTTATTTATGCATCTAATTAGACTCCTGGTATTGCCAGATGATGTTTTGTTACTAGAATAGCAAATATAATATATAAATATGGGTACTGCATTTTCATAGTTCATGATCTCATGGGCAGACCCTTGCAGATCAATCTTAGAACTGCATGTTATCCCTAATAATATCTACTTACTAACTCCACCAATAGGGAAAGTATCCAGGAAACTGAAGACATTTTGCATTTTAGAAGAGAAGGATGCTGGTGAGATAGATGGAGTAACATGAGCAACACAGATCATCCTCATTCAACGTCAGCAGCTTTACCTACCCAAGAGCTTACTATGTGTTAGACACAAGGTTTCAAATATAAGTGAGATATGGCTCCTGCCCTTGAGGAATTTGCGTTTTAACTGCCTATTTGTAAGCTGTGGCAAACACTGTGAGACCTGGCTGTCTGAAGAGGTAGAAAAACCTACCTGCAAGCCACAGGGCCTTTGACTAATGAGGACATGTATGATGCTGCTGGACAGAATGATGTAATAGTGTGTATAGAGTTGGGGAAAATGAGAACCAAAGAGTAGGATGGACACACTGAAGACCTTAGCTGCACCAGGGAAATTTTGAATCCCTCCATTTAAGGAGCAGGGTTGTTTAGGGAAGGGTTGTGAGAAAGTGTTGTACAAATCTTTGATTCCACTGGGTTCAACCTCTAGTTACAGTGTAAATGGCCCATGTGATCATGGACAAGTGGCATATCATCCCCAAAACTCAGTGTTTGTATTTATACAATGGGGATGATTCTGTACATGAGAATGTGTAAGGTTAATATGAACAATAACTATAGTATCTGGCACATAATACACATTCTGTAATTACAGTATAGTCCTCATAGGAATTCCCAGGCTAGCCGTTATGTATATTTGTATTTGACAAATAAAAATAGTATCTTCTTTGATACATGACTAAATATAACTTATGTAACAATATGATGTATGTATATGTAACTTCAGTATATATTACCCATTTTGTATCTTTTTGGTATCAGAAGCAAGTGTTGGTTTAGGAAGTTTGCTATAGTGAGTCTGCTGAGGAAATGCTAACCTAGCAGTCTAATGTGAGCCACTGCTGGCCTCTCTGGCTCTCAGACTGGGCCAGCACAGAGGAGGGAATATGTTCCTTGGGGATTTGTTCTTTGAAGATAAAATGGCTATCTTATGGAGCAGAAGCAAGTAGTGGGTTTCGTGGTCCTTCAGCATTTCTGTACTCTCCTAAACTACCCTCTCTTTCATGATGGTTGTGCGAGCCTGGTGTTTGGCAACATCCATCTAAAGGTACATGTATACTTTATGGACATTTGACTCTGAATTAAAATATAAAATCAGGATGCTAACTTTTTTCCTTTTAATATTCTTTAGTTCTACTAGCCACATATCAGGTGCATGGTAGCCTCAGGTCACTATGGCTACTGTATTGGATAACACAAACAGAACATTCAGTCATCACAAAAACACCAGTTGACATTGTTAGTCAGCAGTGCTGTGATACACACTGGCTCATCTAAACCATTCAAAAATAGCAGTGACATCAGGAGTGGAACAAAGGAATAGATGTGAAAGATCAGCACTCTCCAGTCCTGTTGTGGGGCCATGACCAGATAGATGAGGGTAAGCGTGCAGCAAGAGGGAATCTGTGCTTCTCGTTATCATGGTTCTTGTAGAAAAAAAAAAGTTTCCCATGGGCCACAACCAGACTGTCATCTGTCTTTAAAATATTGTAACAGTCAATGCGCATCCACATTTTATTAGATTAAAAGCCAAGATCCTGGTGGAGAGAGATGGCCCAACAATTACAAAATATTTCCTGCTCTTCCTCAGGATCCATGTTGGATCCCAGCACCACTTCTAGACTTAGACTTATCTGTAAGCATCTGTAACAGATTGAATACCCTCTTCTGGCAGTATGTATACATTACATGGTGCAAAGACATATGCAGGCAAAACGGCCTATACACTATAACACTCTACATCTCAATCTCAGTCTCTCTCTCTCTGTCTCTCTTAAACACACACACACACACACACACACACCCCTCAGTGATCACGGCTTCTGATCAGTTGGAGATCTCTAATGCCAACCCACCAGCCAGTACCACTAAAGCAAGGAAAGCAGTTGTCTGGACTGTCAACCTTACCTTCAGACAAAAGTTATTTTCACGACCTTTCCTCTGAAGACACCTGATCATGGGATTTCAGAGACAGATTAAGACAGCTACTGAGAGAAGTGATAAGAGAGTCCACCTGAGTAGAAAAGACCACCTAGGGATAATCACACATCATGATGACACCCTGAGAGCCAGCAACAGCTGTCTGCCTTGCCCCTACACCAGGAGTTCATTGCAGAGAGTTTTCCTTTGAGCTCAGTTGGAAGACTCCCAAAAAATACATTGTAATGCTAATTGCAAATAATGGGCTGAAGGCCTGGGGTTCTCCCAGACACAGAAGCATTCTGGGTCCAGTTCGCCAGGCCTAAAATGACTATCTGTAAGAAAAACAGCCAGTTCTTTAAAGGCATACACAGAGAGGGCACATTAACCACTGGGCCACCTTCCTCAAATTTCCTTTTCGCAAGGACTTTCCACACATGCCTCCTTTGTCTTCGGGCTTCTAAATCCAATCTGTCCAATTTCTGATACTGGATGACCCAGAAACTCAGCATGATTTGGGAGAGTGACTTGGGCTTGGCATAATCTGGACAGATGTGGTTGGTACCTGTAGGCAGATGGTGTTCATCCAGCAAAATCAGGTACTTTATTGTGTTAATTAATCCAAGAGGGACACTGAAAAACACAGTATTAGCTGAATTTCCAGTCTAGCAAGGCCACCAGTGCTTTCTGTTGGCTAAATTTGGAAAGTCTATGTCCTGGCTTAACCAAAGATGTTCTGGAATTCTTTTCCTTGAGAAATAGCTTTGAAAAAGGCAAGGCAGGTAAATGTGCTAATAGAGGGAATTTACAGATGAAGGCCTTACCACTTCAAAGAGGCAACCAGGCCTAGAAAGAGCCCGGAGTCTTCTAAGAGACTATCCAGCTATCCACAGGCCCTAGTGGTAAGAAAGCAATAAAATGATTCTCTCTTGAAATTTGTTCAATTAGCACTCTTCCCCACCCCCCCTTTAAGGCAGAAAAGTGCTTTTATGAAAAGAAAAATGCTCTTCTTCCTTTTGGCAACCTGTGTATGAGGGAGAAATCTGTGAGCTTTTGTTTTACCATTTAGCAGCTGTTCCTGCTGAAGAAATGCCATGTCTCTCTGGTTGAGGGAGGTCAGACAGTCAGGGTGTTAATCTCAGTCACTTTCTTGCCCTCTTCCCCAGATGGCTTTTTAAACTATTAGATACATTTGTATGGGGATAGAAATGAGAGAAAACGATAACTTATTTTTAACTCGGGGCTACAGATCCTCTGTGTTGCTGCCAGGAGGCAGTGTATATAGACGAAAAAGACTGGGTTTGTTGCCAAGCAGACCTGAACTATCTCCGTAGTATACCTGCTGAGAAACTTACAACACCATATTTCATCTTTGAATGAGAATAACCCCATCTACCTCACAAGCGGGGTGGACAGCTTGAGTTCGTTCCCATGAAGAAAAGGCTTGGTGTGTAACCCTGAGTCTGGAGTTTTTCGGTGTCATGTGTTTCACTGAGTATACTCTTTGTATGGTCATTGTGTGCTGCCTAGGAGCTCTTTACATTCAGTTGAAGAAGCCAATCCTTAGGGAGAGCCCCCACAGTCACCCAGGTGACATCTAGCTGGTCTAGGATTCAAACCCAAGGTGGCTGAATGTACAGATAGGCTTGGTTCTCTTCTCCAGTTTATATGAAATAGAGAAGCATCATGCGTAGAGATTTGGGCATCCAGCCCCTTTTGCAAATTTCCTTTACCCTTTGCCCAAAGATGTATCTTCCAGAAATAAATCTTGTTCTGTTTATCTAACACAGCCTTTCTTATCCCTCCCCGTTTCTCCTTATGAAGGCGGAAGAGACGGAATTTCAACAAGCAAGCCACAGAAATTCTGAATGAATATTTCTATTCCCATCTCAGCAACCCTTACCCCAGTGAGGAAGCCAAAGAGGAATTAGCCAAGAAGTGTGGCATCACAGTCTCCCAGGTGAGGAACTCGTGGAAGAGCCAGCTTGTAGCCTGGCCTGATGGAGCCTCATGCTGGGGTCTTGGAGGTTTTTTATTGGACATTCAGGTTTTGCACATTCCACCAGTGAAACCCTTAAAGGGACAAGGTAAGCCCTTGTGACACAGTTTCCAGGTGAGTCAACAGGTCCAAAGGAAGAGAAAAATTAGAAAGCAGTGCAAGAAGAGGGATGGGCTCCCTCTGGATGGATGTCTTCAAGTTTCTGTTGCTGTGAAGAGACACCATGAGCACAGCAGCTCTCACAAAGGAAAACATTTAATTGGGCTAGCTTACAGTTTCAGAGGTTTAATCCTTTGTCATTATAGTGGGATGAATGGTGGCATGTAGGCAGACATAATGCTGGAGAGGTAACTGAGAGTTCCACATCTTGATCCTCAAGCAACAGGAAGTGAATTGTCTACCACACTGAATGTAGACTGAGCAAAGGAGAACTCAAAGCCCATCCCCACAGTAATACACCTCCTCCTCCAAAGCCACACCCACTCCAACAAAGCCACACCTTCTAATAGAACCACTTCCTTTAAGGGCCATTTTTTTTTTTTTTTTTTCAAACCACCTCAATGAATAACGTTTATTACACATTGGCTGGATCTTCCATGCTGTTTCTTCCAACTTAGGCAATTCCTTAGCATTTTTCTCCCAACCCAGAAACTTTTATAAGAGTCAGTGAACCAAACTGTTTGAATGAAAGGATTGTAAATGCTTTCTCTTGACGTTCTGACTCTACAACTACCAGCTGATTGGGAGAAAGAATTTAGCATGCCACTCTGACTACATTGGAATGGTTTCACAAAATGTCACTGAGTGCCCATTTCCTCCAATATATATTAACTGTAACAGGTGCCTACTGATTTGGAAAGATACGTGATGCAAAAATTATATAGATGTGGGATCTCTAACATTAATGTGAAAAGAACAGCAAGCAATATTATTATTGAACCTTTGCCTCAGAATAAAAAAGCATGAGAAAAATAATATGCTCCTCAAGACTTAAAAAGTAGACTTCCTTATAATAGTGACTGTCCTTAGGAAAATGCACTTAGGTAACACAGAACGCATATAGACCTTTTAACCCAGCCCTTTGGTGTGGCTTCTCTGACCTAGCTGATGGTCATTTTCAGAATTAACAGTTAAGCAAAGTAGGACCCAAATATTCAAACTCAAGTAGCCTAGCCTAGTGTTTTTCTAGGAATTTAGACATTTTTGTCTAAATTTTTATCTCTTGTCAATAGAAGTCAGGGGCAGGTAGGAGATGATGTTCTTTGCTGCTAGTGAAGTATCTGAGGAATGGTTTTAAGGCATGAACCACACCACTAAGTCACAGATCAGTAGGTTTTAGTCATCTACTTCCAAGGCAGAGTTAAACCACTCCTTGGATTCCAGATTTCAAATTTGTCTAGAAAGGGGGAAGAACACTTCCAGAGCCAAATAAGATCACAGCTGGCCTGCTCTAGCAACCTCTGCCTTCTTTAGCATGGAAACTCAAGTGGTGAATACTTTGTTCACCAAAAAGAAGTATTTATATGCTATGTATCCTTTCTCTTTCTCCCACCTATCCTAAGGCCATGCCTGTTTCTCTCTGTTTCTGTCTCTGTCTCTGTCTCTGTCTCTGTCTCTGTCTCTCTCTCTCTCTCTCTCTCTCTACACACACACACACACACACACACACACACACACACACACACCATCACCACCACCACCACTACCACCTTCACCACTACCACTACCTCAATAACAATAACAATAGTTAGGCTTATCTGCTCCACATTTCCAAGCAAATCCTGGTGGGAAACAAGTTACCATTTGTAGAACAGGATAGGAGCTTGTTTTTTTGGCAAAGGTCAGTGTGGGATTCTTAGAGATTTGCTCTTAACTTTTGAAGAGTTTTTGTGATACCACTTACCAATTATGTCATGTTGGAACATACATATTAAAGTTGTGTCAGTTTCCCAGATCCAGTGAAGTATTAAGTTTCTTTTAGTATTAGACTCATGGGATCCATTTTCCCATCTTGGTTTCTTGGTACTAATATCCTAAGACTTCCTCTCTTCCGCTGAGCCAGACCTACTCCATCTTTTGAAGTCTACTTGCTTCTATTCTTAGCTTTCATCAGTACACGCTTCAGTCAGTGGACCTTAGTCATCCATTTTCAGTCACAAATTCTGTTGTCATGTACTAAAAAGCTATTGGTTTCTCTCATGACCCCCAATAAAAAGAGGCTCACATACCTAATTCTATGGGAAATGCCTCTAATGACTGCCTTCTCCCTACGGTCCCCAAAAGGCCCTCCTCCCATGTGAGTACAATTCAGAATGTGGTGTTGGTTTCTGTTCTGTATTGTTTTGTTTTATTTTCTCTCTGGGTGCCCATCACCAAGCTCCCAAATAAATACATGGAGACTTATTCTTACATGAATGTTCAGATGTAGCTTTGCTTTTCTTAAATTATTCATATACCTTTTGTCTCTGGGCTTTTGCCTTTCTTTATTCTATATACCTTTCTTTACTTCTTACTCTGTAGCTGGCTGGCTGGCCCCTGGTGTCCTTCTCTCCTTTTCCTTTTCTAGCTCCTCTCCTTATTCTTTTAATTATTCTTTCTGCCTGGCAACCCCACCTATCCCTCTCCTGCATAGCTATTGGAAGTTCAGCTCTGTATTAGACCATTCGGGTGTTTTAGAAAGGCAAAGTCACACAGCTTTATGTATTTAAACTAAAGCAACTTAAAAGAATGCAACACATCTTTGCATCATTAAACAAATATTCTGCAGCATAAACAAACATCTTCAACTAACATTACACAACAGTGTGGTCCTCCAGCAGTAGCAGCAGCAACAACACATCACCTGTGAGCCAGAAGAAGCTCACAGTCTTATACCTGCCCTATATCCAAATCTTCAAGAATAGTTCCCAGAATCTGTTTTCAAAGCCATCTGTGAATACTTAAGTCTGAAAAGCACTATTCCACACACTCCTAGCTACAAATGTAACTCCATTTGAATATCCAGATGGGGCTTTTGTCCCGGAACACTAAACTCATGTATCTCACTTCGCACTGGATTTTGTCATGGCTCTGCCCATAGGCTCTTGAAACATAACATGCTTGAGATGTAAATCAAACATTCCCCACAAAGCCTATTATTCTTTCTGCTTTGCCTGACTCATGCTACCACATCCATATGCATCCCTAGTGCTTGACACATTAGGCCTTTAGTCTATGACAGTTGAGTATTAATTAATGAAACACCAACTCTCCGTATTATCTGAGATAGATGATACCACTATGTAGATACTGTGGAAAGTGCCTGAGCCTACCAACATCTTCCCAATCCCATCTCTTCTCATGTAAACAGGAAATCTTTCCCACAACACATCCTTCACACACCTCTTTGTTTCTTGTTTGTCCACAAACAGCCAGTCCTGGACCGGGGTCATTTCCTTTCTTCCTGGAAGGTCATCTTAAACTACCTCCATCTTTTCCTCTTTCTTTCCAGTTGGTTCTGTGAAAATGGCTCTACCTTTTCCTTCCTTCTCTGTTGCACACAGAAATCAAGAAACAATGATAATCATTGATCCATATGAACAGTGAAACTCAGATTAGGAGAAATTTGAATTTCCTAGTTCAATTCCACATGGCATGGTCCTGACATGTTCTCAAAAGCATCCTTCCTCCTCCAGTTTAGCTCTGCTTTTCTTCATTTACAACAAATAAAGCAGCTTATTATTGAGTTTTTTCTCTTTTTTACTAATATTGTACTGGAATAGCTTGATTTTTGTAAAAGACTTGGCATTTCTGATATAGTATAAGCCACACAGGCCTTTGACTGTTAGCTAGCCTAATAAGATGTGTTAACTTTGTAAATGCATTAAAAAAAAAGTGTAGTTTTACCTTACAATTTCTTTATCTGTCATTGTTGATGGGAGATTGAGTGTGAATTATCTATGAGGTATGTTTATTACATGTGTGATCAATTTGCTCATCCTCATCAGTTTTCATAATCTGTTTTGTAGTTACATAAAACTCACACTACTGTAATCCAAACTCACAATGAAATATGGGGTGTTATTAGGCATTCCTCTCCAAGGCAGAAATTGTGGGGTGAACATCAATATGTGCCCCAACTTCTTTGTGGTAGAAGTCTTTGTATAAATGGGAAAGAAGTACCAACTTGAGCCAAGACAGCTGCTGTGAGCCACAGGAAGGAAATAAATGAATAAAAGAAAGTAAATTAGATTTATTATGTTCATTGGCTTTAACAGTTAAAAACAGGAATTCAAAGTAATAATTAGTTGTATGCATCAGTTGCTTTTTTTTTCCCCCATACATAAGACCAAGCTTTGTACAAGACATTGGGTGAAACTATACTGATAAAGTCTATAGCAAAATACAGCTAAAAATCAAAGTTCATATTAAGGTCATTTAACTTCTAAACATTCCAAATTAATGTATGTGTGGAAGCATCCATATGTTGGTATAGATTTACTTTATTTTAAAGGTCTGTGTTTAAAGGTCTGATTGTGCAATGTCAGCTTTAGCTTTGCTTTGAAAAAGAACAAACATTTCTCCTAATATATTTATTTAAATGTCATAAATTAGGAACTAAGCAAATTGGAAATACTTGTTCTAACTCAAGAGTCCTAGCTTCAGCAAGCTTCCATAGGAGAGTTGTTGTCATAGTGATCTTGTGGGATTTTAGAGAACCCATATTAGATCATTGGTCTTTCTCAGAATCTTACTTTATGTCAAGGCTTTTAATTAATATTAGAGAAGTCATAAGTAAGGTCAAAGTATTCCAGCCATGACCCCAACCCCACCCCCATCCCTTTCTAGACCCCTCTGTTTCTCTGCAATGTCTTCTGAAGGGTGAAATGCTAATCCTCTCACTGTCTCTCCTGCTGCTCTAGGTATCAAACTGGTTTGGAAATAAGCGAATCCGGTACAAGAAGAACATAGGTAAATTTCAAGAGGAAGCCAATATTTATGCTGCCAAAACGGCTGTCACTGCCACCAATGTGTCAGCCCATGGAAGTCAAGCTAACTCGCCTTCCACTCCCAACTCAGCGGGTTAGTTTCTTCTTTGATTTGGGGGGATTGTTCTCCATTTGTATATTTGTTTTTCCTACTTTGAGACTTGATTTTAATTCTTACCGTTTTTGGTTCATCGGTTCATACATCCAGTTATCATTTGTTGTCAGTAACACTTTTGGGTTCTTCTTGTCATATCCAAATGACGATGCATTTATAAGATGGGGTTGTCTGCAAGTTTGTGTTGTAATACATCTGTTTATCTTTAAATGGAGTGCATTGTTTGGTTTTGATGAGTCCTCTAAACTCACAGATAAAACTTAATACTTAGAGGTGGTTCCTTTGGGTTCTCATATGATATTCTTATCCTTGTTTGTCTTACTGTCCCCATAGTATAATGTTTGGGTCATCTGCCAGCATACATTCTATGCAGGAATGTTCACTCTTCCAACAAAGATCTCATTAGCCAATTCCAGTCTGCAGAGCCAGGCTACAATATTTCCTCGGTGCTGTTTAGAGATACTATTCCCTGTTGTTTTATTGTGTTGATTTTCTTTATGCAAACTATGAGGAAAATCATAAGCTGTTAATTCAGACCTTCCAGACTCCAGGATCCATATTATAATCTGTATCATGTACCCTGGTTAAGTTTTATTTTCTTTCTTTTTATTATTATTATTAATAATATAATTTAAAATTTTTTACATGTCGATTCAGTTTCCTCTCCTTCCCTCCCTCCCTCGCTCACTCTCTCCATCCCTCCATCCCTCCATCCCTCCTCTCTCTCGCTCCCTCTTCCCCTCTTCCCCCTGTGACATGTACCCTGGCCACCCTCCCCTCCCATCCCCCCACCCCCATTCCACATGTAGGGCTATGCTAACCAGGTTGAGTCATGTAAATATGCTAAGTTTTATTTTCACAAACATGCATTATACCACTAAAATCAGACTTTAGGCTGACATAGAAGTACATTTTGGGAAATGCCCTGTGCTGTCACTTCTATATTTCTGTGATGCAAACAAAAAGTCCGTGATACATGAAGTATAACCTTCATGTTTGTATGCTGTAGAAAATGTGTTGATACTTCTAGTGAAGGGGATAAAAGGGAAAACAAACATTTCCTTATGAAATATGCTTAGTACCAGAAGTCATCCTCCCTAACAGACAAAGTACTTTATTTGGAATGTGGAGTGCCTTCTAAGTCTGATGATACCAGTAGTAAACTAGCAAATCTAGTTATATCGAATCATAATATGGTTGCAAACCTGGGCTTTTTTGGGATTTCTATGCGTATATTGTGACTTCAGCCTCATAGACTAGTTGTTCCCTAAAGAGGGTCTTCCTGCCATATGCTGCCTTCGTAACTGGATACCTGTAGGACCCCACTCTCTTGTCTTCTGTGAGCTTCTCCTTGCACTAATTCATTATCATTAGGTTCTCCATGTCCCTGGGCTATAACTACCAGGGCCTTCTTTTCTTGGATTGGAATCGTGCATGATGAGAGCCCTTGGCCTTGTAAACATGGCCGCCGTAAGACACTGTTAAATTTGATCCAGTGTTATGTTTCTTGGACATGCAGGTTGGCCTACCCTGAAGAACACATTTGCTTTTGAAAGTTCAGTTGGTTTTATTGTTTCTGTTGGCTGTTGTTCTTCTTCCTCGTCATGGTGTGATTGATAAAAGATCCAGGCTAACGGGTTCAATAACCACAGTTTCCTCCTTCCCTATCGGGTCGATTATTAAAGATTTCATACCAAGCATCACAAGGTGAACTGCAGTGCCAGGCAGGCATTCTCACTTATCTCTTAGGAAGAAGTATAATTCTGTCAATATTAGCAAAAATGCACTCAACACTCCTGCAGAAGTTATCATAATGCAAAACAGATATCAAAATGGCTTTTTTTTTCCCTGTCCCCGCTATATCTGTACCACAGATGGCTTAGCATGATTTATGACTAGTCCTTAGAAGGGCCCTGTGGGCTCCCTTCATTACTAAATCCATAACTGTTTTTCTTTCCTAAAGCCCTTAAAAAGAGAAAAGTAAGCATTTTAACCCTCACTCTGTGTTTAAGAATTATGTTGGCTCTCATAGAATGTCAGTCTGATTACAGTTTTCTAAGGAATTTTCTGGTGGCTTAAACTTCATCTGACTATTCTGAGCACAAAGTACATTATTATGGAAAACTTGAGCTAAGCCTTCCAGTTGTGCCTAAGTTGTTGGAAATAATTTGCAGAGGAACCCTTTGAAATGTTCTCTTTCTAATACAGAGACCAAAGAAAACACTATTGTAGATGTGCAATAGCATGGAATTTTTAAAAGACAAATGTCTTAACAGGAAAATTTATAAATGGGCTTCTCTGTATTTTCTACAGCTTTTAACAGCCTAAATCATGGCCTCGATTAGAGGCTAAGTGCTCAAACTTTTAAACAGAGTGTTTATTACATTGTGTGGCTGGCTCCTCGGTAATTCCAAAGGAGAAGTGGTAATGGAAAGAGATTGTAAATAAGAGGTTAATATATGAAAAGGTATTGTGGTAGATTTTGAAGCCCCAGATTCTGGCACCTGGGACAGTTTTATATTCTCAGCATGGAAATGGAAATTCTCCCAGAATCTTTGCTTAGTTTACATATGCATTTCCACTGCAAGAAAGCAGTACTGCAAATAAATCCTCTTCCCTCCCCTGGCTTTTGTGTGGGGAATAGCACTCCAGGGTGGTTAGCAAGACCAAACGTACATGACACTGTTTCTTCAGTAAACTTTGCTTCTTTTCCTGTAGCCTCACTTCATGAAAATCAGTTAGAGCTAGGTTCTGTAGGGGGAGTTTGCAAGTGTAGAGAGACTTTTATCATACTTTATTGTGTCTTCCAGCAGAAGTAGGCAAAGCAGATGCAACAATGGGGAAGAATGAAAGAAATCAACATGAGAGAGGGTGTCGGTGTGTGTGTGTGTGTGTGTGTGTGTGTGTGTGTGTGTGTGTGTGTGTATACCAGTTGATGTAATCGTAAAATCCCTTGCCTATAACTCAACTGGGAAAACCCCAAGTGATGAGCTCTCAATTTTCCATGTTTCAAAAGATTATAAAAGTATGAATTGAAGACTCAGAAAAAGGCAGCACTTTCTTGGAAGCAAGAATGAGACATGATTAAGTTTACATCTAATGATAAGATCTGTCCTCTGAACTCCCAGGTGACATGCAAGTCTGGTTGAGTCAGGCTGGTCATCTCATCCATAGGAAACATGGTTTTTTGTTTGTTTGTTTTGTTGGTTGGTTTTTAGACTGTAGAAATTAAAGCAGCATTTGCTAGGTGGCTATATTCTCTTTGAATAAAGAGAAGTCATGAGCGCATACTTTCAGACATTTTGAGTTTCTTAAGACACACACTGTATCTTTGTTGTGGGTCAATGATTCTCAATTAGGGGTCAGTATGTACCCCAGGAGACATTCTGTAGTATCTGGAGATGGTTTTCGTTGTCATCATCTTATAGGGTGTTACTAACATGAATAGATAGAGATGAAGGACCACTTAACCATCCCACAAGGCATAACATATACCCCACAGCAAAGAACTATCCAGTCTAAAATGTCCGTAGTGCCAAGACTGGGAAACTGTGCTCCAGGTTTAGGTTTTATTTTATTAATAAATTAGTTGAGTTTTACTGCATATTTGGATTTTGTTTGTTTTGTTTTTCCAAACAAGGTTTAGACTCCTAAAGATTATTTGAAATGAAAATACTATCTTCAAGAACTTGCCTTATGAAATGGATGTTAACACATTTCCATGTCATAGCATTTACCCAAGCAAATGAGTTAGAATCCTGGATGATCCTTTATTTCTTCTCTGTCTAATTACATGCAGATGTCACTCTGTACACACCCCAAGTATCTGTGTGTGTACCCTTGCCTTCATTCCTAAGCCAAATTCAGAACCTTCTTATAGCCAACCACATCTTCAATGACTTCTAGTAGCTTCTCATTACTCCAGATTAGTCCACTGCAGATAAAGTGACTGAGTGGTCTCAGCAAACTGGTTAATACACAGCTGCTTTTTAGGAATTCCACAGCACTTCTAACAAAGTCCCTTCACTTTCTGTCTGGAAAGCACGTACTTCTCAGAAGGCTCTCCATCCAATGATCAGTTTTTTTCCAAACTTCAATGCTGGGTTAAGACCACACCCTCCCCTACACATATACTTTGATGCTTGTGTAGACTTCCCTGTGAAATTAGATATGCCTGTTCTTCTCCATCCAGTCCATCACAGCCTCTATATTCTCAGCAGAGAGTCAGAAGGCATAATAGGGCCATACATGGATGTACAAAGACCATGAAATGCTGAAACAGCACAGGCAAGAGCACCGGGGACTATTTCTGCAATTACTGCTCTGATACAAATGCATTTGTACAAGAAGTACATTTGTATGCGCATATTTATCCCTGTGTATATTACACAGCCAGACATATTTACAATTTATCCATGCACATATATTTTTTTAAATCATCTATGTCAATTGCAGTGTATATCTTGTAAATGGCACACTTCATGTCTGCATGCTTCTATGGCTGCAATGCCCCTTGGTATCAATGTAGTCCTATGGATATTTCTCCCATGACATACTTTGTGTTGTGGTTACCAGTAAACCTTAAGCCAGGCAGACAGCATGTGTGATTATTACATGGTATCTGAGAGTGGGAGAAAAATAAAATACTTGGGCTTTAGACTTAGCACTCTGTAGCTAAGGAACATGATGACATCAATATGGCTGTTGTTTAGGTTCTTGGTTCCAATGAACACTGAACAAGACTCTTATATTACAATGGCTTTATTACTTAGGCTATGTCTCTGTGGTTACAAACTTTATCTGAGGGAGCTCTAGCTCATATGTTGAAGCCCTGGTATGCTATACAAGCACAATGTTGCTTTTTACATAGTTGAGGAATATGGTTTCAAATATGGTGTGTCATACTAATGGAAGGAAGTTACAGGCCAAATCTTCATCCTACTGGCATAAATCACACGTGGTGAGATCTTATTCCTGTTTTGCTAAGATTCAATGTTTCTAATTCCTTTTAGATAAGCTATGTAGAGAAATATGTGCCAGATGAGACACAGTTCTTTTGTTTATATTTAAGTCTTCTCTCAACCATGAAGATAAAGTTCCCTTTGCTTGGAAAAACAAAGATGAGAAGAGGGCTAGAGGCAGCATCAGTTTATGTAGAAATACAGTTACATAGCTTCTTGTATGAAGATGCACACTCCCCAGAACTAAGGAAAATGGAGCTAGTTCTTAACTGGTGGTTGTTCCCAGGATTACAAACACCTAGTTCCTCTAAATAGGTCTTGCTGCTGACATGTGATGACACAGTAGACCGTCATAGTCATATATCACGTGCTGTGGCAGAGAGAACACATGTCTATTATGTGGCTGTTTTCTGGGGGAAAGGAAAGGCCTTCTCCTATGCTTAGCTGTGGATAGACCAGCTCTCAGGCAGAGCTCAGATCCCTGTCTTGGGAGAAGAGAAAGGATGAATCAGATGGGAGGGAAGCATGACTTGTTGCTGGGTGACTCCCCACTGGCAGTGTCTATCAAAAGACTCACTAGGCAAGAACACAGGGTTAGAAGTCACAGAGTGCAACTGACCTGGGTCCCTGAGGTCTCTCCTTTGCCAGGCTAACGCCATATGTTTAACCAAACCTTGCACATTGCGCTTCCTTTCCTATGCACTGAACTGCATGATGACTTCAGAGCTCTAATTAGCTTCATAAAGCCCTGGTGTTCAGGGTGAGCTTGGGCTATATTCATCCCATAGGAGCCTGTGGGTGGATATAAGGCCAACTGGATGGAACTTCCATCTGTCGGAGGTGGGAGCCCATGCTAACTTCTCCTTCTGGAGGCCCACTTTAAAAATTACTAGAAGCATTTCATGCATGCTTGAAAATCTTAGTGTTCTGCTTCATCTTTCTGTATCCTGGCAACTGATGGGAAGAATAGGCATTCGCACATGATCTTGCAACCTCTGGGATTTCCTGGGCTGTTGCCACATAGCAAAAAAGTCTACCTCATTCCCAGAAATTGACCTCAGAAGATGTTGCCTCTATGCACGTTCTTTGTGTGCACAGCCCTCATGTGAGTAGATGGGTTCAGCAAAGCATATTTTGAATCCATAAAAGGTGTCCTGATGATCCATTATGGTGGCAGAAATATCACTGGCCAACCCATATTATTGGCCATAGTCGCCATCTTATTGGCCTCCTGGCCAACCCTAGGACATGAGAGGCATGAAAGAGAAATCCTACATAGACTACATTAGAAGAATTCAGCTTTCCTCTCTCAGCTTCAAGTTGCTAGCAGAAATCAATCTTATTGACAACATGTAGTGACAACATGTAACAGCAGCAGTGTGCACCCTCTTGCTTGCTCTGTTCTTCATGCTACTAACCAGGCTCTGTGGATGTTGTTTTTGTCTTACATTTGATTTGGGGGGTTGCTTTGCATGTCATCTCCTCTTGGCTGTTGGTTGCGGGGTTGAGCCTTTTCCTTTCTTTGATTCAGGTGCCTCACTCTTTCCTTTCCAGGTTCTTCCAGTTCTTTTAACATGTCAAACTCTGGAGATTTGTTCATGAGCGTGCAGTCACTCAATGGGGATTCTTACCAAGGGGCCCAGGTTGGAGCCAACGTGCAATCACAGGTAGGGACCCAGCCAATATGCCGCCAGGTGAATCCAGTAGAGTCCAAGAGCCTTCAGTTGTGTCAGCTTCCTGCTCCTGTCCAGACAGAGAGAAGGAAAAAGGAAGGAAGGGAGAGGCAGATAAATGGCAGACAAACCAAATAAAAATAAGACAAATCAGAAAATACAACCATTCTGGTAGGGGATCATGCCCATGCTTTGCGAGTATGTTTGGCTGTGGCTTGTCAGTCATGCTAGGAAGGCAGGGAAGGAAGACGTACAGAGTGAGGCGAAGAAGGCCTGTGAGGCAGGTGGAAGCAGCATCTTCATTATTCTTCAAAGGAAAAGGAATTTCAGCTGTTACCTCTTCCAAATCTCCCTCTCATCTGTTGGTTTCCGTCTTCAGGATTTGCTAACATAAAGAACCCTTCAGTGTGTCTCCTGTTTTCATTTTAAGCTTTAAAATTACCAAGCCAGCTTGATGAAACACATATGCTTAGTTACCCTTGAGGTCAATGGACTTGAGTTTCTGATGATAAGGACACACTGGGAACCAAAATTCGGTCATGTGTAAAACCTCAGTACTTCTTAGTAAAACCCTTCGCCTTCAAGACAGATATCTCAGGAAGCCATCCTGCTATCTCAGCATGAAGTGTGATGTGAGAGGTTAAAGTCATATGTTTTGGGTCGCAATGACTTAGGAAGATATGAGCCACATCTACCCATGTGTCCTATCCAACACATGGAACAGAAAGCCTACATGTCTGGAATAGACAGCTGGATGGCCACTCAGCCTCTTGCTCAGGAAACACTGCTTGGAAACAAATTTGAGGTGATACAAACAGATTTTGATCATGTGACTAAATGCCATATCATCCTTGCCCAAAAAAACAAAACAAAAAGCAGCTGGGTCTTTATCCCAATCCCCTCCGTGTCATGGCTGCCCAAGACTAAGCAGAACCTTCGCTCTCCTACAAGTTGCATGGGATAATCTATAGGGAGGAAACATGGGGAGGGAGTGTGACAGGGGAGAGAGAGGCATCTCTGTCCTCTTCACCCCGCACCACCCTCTCTCCCCCGTACCACACTCTCTGCTACCTCACACAGCATTGTGCACTCTGCCTCAGTCTTGGGAACCCAAGTTTTCTTTTTCTGTTTTACTGATCTCAGAAGTAACAATGGATTTGCCATGAGGGAGAGTCCCAGCCTCTTCCTTGTGGGTTTTCCCCCAGGAAGAGCATCTCTAAAATGCTTGCTTTAATGTGGCCTGCCACATTGGTAGTCTGGGAGATGATGATGCACCATATCCCTCCCTCTCTCTGACTAATTGCCTCTCTATTGTTGTTCCTCTGTCTAGGTGGATACCCTTCGCCATGTTATCAGCCAGACAGGAGGATACAGTGACGGACTCGCAGCCAGTCAGATGTACAGTCCGCAGGGCATCAGTGTAAGCAAACAAGGCTCCCCGAACCCTTTGTTTCTATTCTATCACTGCCAATTATTTCAAAGCCACAGGGCCCAGAATGCCACTTAGTAGGACGTGTCTTAGCATTCCAGTCACCTAGTTTCTTGTTGCTGTATCGGTCATGCCATCGGCAGCACCCTCCCCACGAAAGAAAGTGGTGATCGGGCAGGCTTCATGCAGGCAGCTGGCGTCTAGGGCTGTCAGACACAATCAGTGTTTGTGTGGCACCTGCGGCCACATGTGGGCAGCTGAGAGGAGCTGCTAAACAGGTGACACCTAGTACAGCAGTAGTAGGAAATGTCACCACAGGCTGGGACCAGGGCACCTAGAGAAGAAAACCAGTGGCCCAAATCCATTGTACCCAGGTCTGTGGCAGTAAAAATAAAACACCCCCCCCCAAATGCGCCCAATAGATGATTTTTAAAAATCAACACCAAGGCCTAGTATGTTGAAGGGACAGGGAGGGGGTGTGACCATCTTCCACTTGTTCTTGGGTGCGCTGGCGGATCCTGACTAGCATGAAAATTCATAGCGACAAGCTATGTCGCACAGAGTGAAATCGATCAGACAGACACAAGGAGAACCGAGTGTAGATTTGGGACAGCAATCCAACTTGATTTCTCAGATCAATCGTCTGCTATCTCAGCAGCGATGACAGCAAGCTGGGACATGAGGGAAGCCTGGAAAAGGAGGCTGTTCTTTAGATCAGGGGTGATTTCCAGGCTTTCAGAGGTCACAAGAGGCTCCAGTGGGGTGACTGACTTGGAATTGCTGAAAGAAAGCAATGCTGTGGTTGGTTGATGGGGGTTATTGTTATTGTTTGTTGTTGTTATGATTAAAGTAAGTGAGGAGTGGAAGGAAGGCAATGTAGTCATGATTTAATAATGTGATCTCAGTCTGTCCTAATTGAGACATAATGTCTACAAGGACATGGGGGATGGCCCCTTCAACTCTGCGTTGAGTCTTGTCCTACCCAATTATGGCAGATCTGGAAGGAATCAAGAGAAGAGAAGCTGTTTCCTCAGATGAAGAATAATCCTCTTAAAAACGAGGAATTGCGGGACTGACATAGCTCCATCAGTCAAGTGTCTGCTATGCAAACATGAACACCTAAGTTGGACCCATAGTGCTCATGTAAAAAGTCATCTGCCAACACATCCATAAACCTATCACTAGGGAAACAGAGACAGGGAGATCCCTAGAGCTCTTTAGTGAGAAACCAAGTGAAAAGAAATCAATGAAGATACCAGACCTCAACTGTTGACCTCAGCATACACATACAACACATGTACAATACCCAAGTGCACCCATGCACACACCCACGCAAGCACATACATAAACAACACACACGTAAAAAAAAAAAAAAAAAAGGAATTCTTATCCCATAAAAGAGAAAGTGTGGGTGATACATAGCAACTTTAAAACTGCTATCCCAGAGAGGGATCAGCTTCATCAGGAATGGTCTAAATGGAACAGGATGAGTTTAATGAGTAGAAGCCTCAGAGGAGTGGATTCCAGGTACCTATGATAACAAGTACACACTGCCCTTTGTAATAGTATAGGTCTCCTATTATTAGAGAGCCTCATACATGGCTTGCCTAGCACCTTGGTAAGGATATGGTGAAAGGGAGCCAGTCATTGGGTAGTAATGGCAGGATTGGGGGGGGGTTAGTGACAAATATTATTGCAGTTAAGAATTCTTTTGGGGGTGGACATTTCCATACTGGGTTTCTCTATTTAACGGTCCTAGCTGTCCTGGAACTTGCTTTGTAGACCAGGCTGGCTTTGAACTTACAGAGATCCACTTCCCTCTGCCACCCAAAATATTAGGATTATAGTCATGCACCACCACCAAACTGCCAGACCGTAATAAGCAGGGCTAGATGGGGCCAGAGGAAGAAGATACCCAGTACTGACCCTTTGATATCATCTGGTGGGCTGAAAATTATTTCTGAGATAGTATAGCAAACATGTGCAGACAATTATGTCTGATTACATAAGCCCTGCATAAAAACTAGGCTGGAAAATGCCACTTGAAAGAGTCACTGATGTGTATTAATCCCCCCCCCAATTGTGGTTACTTTATTTCTGAGACTAATACACAGGCTGAGTGCATCAAAGGGGAGTGGTGATAAGATATGTTGCTTTGGTGTCAGCTTTTAAATGTGCCAGGCTGGTTGTAGCAAGATGTATTTTTAGAGGTTGGTATTAGGAGTCGGGACGGGCATACACCGAGTAGGGTTCTAACTGCCAAGACAGAGAGAGAGAAAAAGGGAGGAGACACAAGACACAAGGACAGGAATGAAAGATCTGAGCCAAAAAGCAAATATAAACAATCCTAAACCCAAAGCAGCAATGGAATTCCCAGCTGGGATCTGGATTGTGTCTCATTTGATGGAGGACATTTTCTGGGCAGCGCTCATCTGCTCCCTGGCTGGGTTTCCACAGCACCCATATCTTATCCAACTAGTGTCTATTTTTAAGTTGTGTAAAATGTGGACCTCTTGCTGCTGACTGAGCTCAGAGCAATGGGATTACAAAGATGTAGAGGTATCGTCCTATAACGATAGTGGGTAGATGACTTGTCTTGGTAAGCCCAGCATCGGGGGATGCTTTGGGGAAAGGGGATTGGCTAGGTGTAAGTTGTTTCACACCAATACAGTGTGAAGTACTTCAAGAGATGACTCGCTGGTTTGATCTTTTTCCCCTCTTTATGAGCAGTTTTTACAAAGGGTCTTTCCTGTTAAGAGTAGGTTAGGGCACCATTCTGATGCAAAAGCATTGCTTTAAGATGAGCTCAGAGTTACTCAAAGCCTCAGAACCCCCTCGTTAGCCACTGTGAACACTAAATTTCACCCCCATTAATACTTAATGATTTCTTCTGACCACAGGCGATTCTTGATCTTTGTAGAGAGGCTCTAAGCAGCTCAGGGAGACTGTGCCACTGCTCTGTACATCAGACATTCTTGAAGAACGCCTAGCTACCAGCATCTTTCTTTCCATCCTAGTTCTGGAAGTAGTCCATTAACTAGCCTTGTACAGCAGACTCCTTGCTCGTGCTGTCTTGGGTTCGCCTCTCTTGCACATACTGGTACACTGAAGTCTTCCCATGCCATTCTTTGCTCAGAAATAATAAGCAGTTTTTACTGCCTGCCTAAGCAGGCCCAAACTCTTGAGTCCATATTCAGGATTTTCCAGAGTCTTTGGCCCAGCCTAACTGCCCTTAAACTCTGGGTTCTAATTCGTGTGGTTCACTGACCTTTACCTGTTTACATCTTAAACGTCACCCTCCTGAGTCTGCATACCATTTGAGTGTCTGGTGCCCTTGGAGATTAGGTCACTGAGCCATCTCTCTAGACCCTGTTTCCACTTCTATATGACACCTGCATGAATGTCCCTTTGCTCCTGGAATACCTTTACTGTCCCATTCCTGTCCCAACAATATTTACTGCCCCAAGCTCAGTAGGAACTTTTGTCTTTTGTCCTATTAATCTTTTCCTTTCATTTCTTATACACAAACCTCTTTTGCACTTAAAGTCACAAAGTGTATTTATTACCATTGTACCTTTCATTCCTCCATATGTATATGGCCTTAAAATACATATACTATTTCCTTATTTTGTTTGGTGAAAATGTCAGTCAGGAGAAGAAAAGATGTTACCAAATTAGAAACATTTTTAAGAGCCACATTTAATCTACTAGTTGTAACTGGTAATAATGATTATTTTAAGTGTTTCACTTATCCGTAAATAGGCTGTGTTTTAAATCTATTTCTTTTTGAGAGTGACTTTCCTAGGCCAGCCATGGCAATGCATGCTTAAGAAGGAGATGGAGGATTGTAATGTTAAGATCAGCCCAGGCTCCACAACAAGACCCCCCACTTCAAAAATAAAAGAAACAAACACCACCAACCAAAACCATCCCTCTAAATGCTTAGGAACATGTGTTTTGTATGAGAATAAAATCCAAGGCTCTCTCCTCCACTCAGCATGTGTGGTGTTGTGTGGTAATATTTCTGAGTGTCATTTGTGTAGGTCCTGTCACTCGTAGCTCCAGAGCCCCTTTCTTCCAGAGGGCATCTCTTCCAGAGTACCTGTTGACTGGGTGGCTGTTTTGTTAATGATTCTTATTGCTCCTCTCCTGCTGTGGAGGTGGAGGCTGCACATCCCACTTGGAGGAAAGTGAAAGAAACAAGAAAGGAAGACACTTAGAGCCTGGGATCCCGATGAGCCAACCTGAAAGTCTCTTTCTGCTCAGAAATTCTACAGTTCTACAGTGTGACATTTGAGTCCCTTAACTAAAGGGACACCAGGACAAACATCTAGCCCACCCATTTCCCCCCCTTAGATTGTATCTTGAGTTCAAATGTACAGGATAAGGAGGAGATCTGACTCCAAGAAATCCCTCCCTTTGGAGTTGGAGATTTGTAAAAGCAGAACCGTTACTCTGTGGGGTGAGATTATTTATTTTAAAGTGTTTTGAAATGTGAGTTAAGGGAGTGGATTTGCTGCAGCCATCCTGGAGTGTCAATCCACCTATAGATTTTACTTACTCAAAGGTTTTAGTGCAAGTGTGAATGTTAGTAGTATCTCTGAAATGGCAGCATGTCTATGGCATCCAATTATCTGGGGTGGGGATTCATTACTTTTTCGTTCACGATAATAATGAAACCAGAAAAATAGAGATGAATCTTTCCCCTTGAAAAATTGTAATGTGGGTGTTTTGTTTTGGATTTTTCTTTTTTCTCATGTTAGGGGAAGAGGAAAACTGAACATGACTTAAGTAAATAAATAGTCTGTAAATCATTAGTACAGAAATATCCTACCATTTCAAGTAAATATGTGTCAAGCACTTAGGTATCACAAGGTTTAGTTAGCATCACTTAGCTGCATGCCACAATTTGACTTTCTTTTCTTAACTGCTTCTGAAAGACCTTTTCCTTACAGTATGTGTTAAGATGGTGTTGCCACATGTGAAATTGTAGGACTAAGAAAGAGGGGTGATCATTAAATTCATATGCAAATTTTTAAAAACTCATTTTCCTAATACTAAGTTTAATTCTCTTTTAACAAATTGAATTTGAAATTTGAAAGGGTTAAATTATATCCAGATGTGCCTCAAGTCTGCTGCCTTTGGATGACATTTGAGTTCTGTGACTAGGGACTAGGGAAGGGTCACAGGCTAGCAACATGAAGGGGCTGAGAAAAATAGGTGGATCCACACATGCATGGCCAGACTACAACAAATTTCCTTCATAACAGAATTCTTTGCCTAAATCAGAAGGCATTTAAAATTTAATACCATGTCAATTCCTACATGAGAGACTTTTGAAAAACAGTTTTTCCCCCAGCTCACAGTTGTTAATGAATAAAAAAAAAAGTGTTGTGATGTAATATAATCCATCAATTTTTTTCCTAGCTGCCAGCTCAAGTGCTCTTAAAGGTACCTCAGGCAAATATGGTCAGGTCATTCGCTAGCTTATTCATTCATTCTCATATTTGCCTGGTCACTCACTCATTCAATACTGATAAGCATTTTTTCCTGTCCTTGGGGAATGCATATATATGTTATGTAACATAGGTCAAGTTACAAAATCTCTGTACCTGAAATAATAGAAAACTCTAATGCTGGGGCTGGAGAGGTGGCTCCACGGTTAAGAGCACTGAATGCTCTTCCAGAGGACCCAAGATCGATTCTCACAACTGTCTAACTCCACTCCCTGGGAATCCAAACCCCTTTGCTGGCACCTGCAGGTGTTAGGCAAGCACATGGTGCACCAACATACATGTAAGCAAAACACCCATACTCATAAAAAACAAAAACAAACACTCTAAAGCCAATCAACTCATGAACAACCAATAGTATATTAAGAAGAGTGCACCTTCTACCACCACCACCATCCCCAGAGGTAGCTGTACTCTGGGCTTAGTGTAACTGCAAGTTTCTTTTTCTGCACGTTTCTTATCTATTTGTAGATTCACAGTGAACTTGCTTGACCTCCAGGCTAGGAATGTGATCACTCCAAAGATCTCTGCATCCATATTCTGTGTGCATGTGCAAAGTGTATGTTTCAATTTTGCCTATGTGACTATAGACAGCTCATTTTCCTTGAGCTGGATGTTATGTAAGCCATTGTCCATGGTTATATTTATAAACAGTGGTTATTTTCCTATACCCAAAACAATGCAACATGAGGAGAGATGTTCAAAGCCACAAATAAAAAAGAAATTATATCGCTGGGAAAATGAAGTAAGGTTCAACTATGGAAAACAATAAATTTTTGAAGGGGACTATTTTCTCTTGGATCTAGTTTGGCCTACTTTTGTTTTCTGAAGTCCATGCTCTTAGATAAGCTTGTTTTAGGTAGACTATCACTCCTTGTTTCTTAGAGAAATCTCATTGTTACTACACAAGAGATAAAATGGGTAATTTTTTGAAGGCTCTCCTTCATTTCTGGCTATAAATGAGTCTGTGTAGATTGTTTTCCATGTCTCTAAGTAGCAAATATTTAGAGCTCTTCATATCTAAATCTGCTTCAGTTTCACAGTATGGATAAATAAATGAATAAATGATTTATTCAACAAAATGTTTATCAAGAACTTTCTAATGTCCCACGTCAGTGATAGAAACATTAATAGAACATAGCTCTAGCAATCCATAAAGCCACCAGAAGCTAAAAGGGGTGTAAGTTGTCTGCCTTAGTCATCTGCTTCTTGGACAGATCTGTACCATCTAATATAATCAATATAATACATTATCTTGAAGGAATCTTGGAACTGGCTACCATAAGATGCATTTATGTGTGTGTTCCAACCAACTAAAATATATGAATTGCTTATAAATATCATTGGTTTTTACCATGCATTCTTTTATATGCTTTTTACAAATGACTTAAGCAATGGGGTTTTGTTTTGATTATTCTGCTTTAATCTTGCTTAATAAGTTAGCCATTAATAACACATAGCTATGGAGCACTTGGTAAGTGGCTAGTGTAAGAAAATGAATTTTTAATTTTACCTAACTTCAATTAATTTAAAAATAAATAGCTACTTGTAACTACTGGCTGTAGTGTTGGGCAGTGAGACCTTCTATGTGTTCTGTCAGTCATTCGACAGACACCCAAAGTGATGCCAAAGTGTCAGAGGCATGGCTTTACTGTGAAGGGCAGACTTCCTTTAAAAACAAAACAAAACAACCCCACGGTTTTTGCTTTTTTAAGCTAAATAGAACCCTTATTAAAAATTAGCCATGTATAAGAAGATAACATGCATTAGCATAAGAATAGGTTAAGCAAGGAAATAATATGTAGGAAGATTTAAAATATAAATATAGAATTACCTACATTTATTATAGTCTCTACTTGCAGTAATTTTCAATGCTTTCAGCTACTAATTCACCTAATTATAATTTTTCAAGCCTGCCCAGGTCATGTTCACATTGAACCCTTTGGCTAAGATTCTACCATTGTGGGCTTCTACAAAGTGCAGGATCTGTTTCAGCTCCTTCTGGTGACCTTTGCAGTCCTTTGCTCATAGCCTCTGCCTTGCTGCCCCCTCCTGCTCCATAGTCTGTGCAAAGTTTGCCTGTCCCTTTATGGCACCGCATGGGGGACAGTGTACAGTGAAGAATCTCGGGACCTCTCCAGACCTATTCAACCAGAGTCTAGGTTTTCACCAGATGACCTAGTAACTTACAAGCCTGTGGAAGTCTACTCGCTGGCATCAAGTCTTTAACTCCTTCCAAGCATAAGGGCTTTCCTAAGAAAAGGAATTAATATTGTTTTCTTTGTAAGCTCCTTTTACTTTTCCCAAAACTTACTTTAAAAGTTGGCAAAAGAAAAAATTTAATGGTTCAAGAGACTCAGTTAGTAAAACAATTTGTTTTGCAAGTGTTGAAAACCTGGGTTCAAATCCCCAGAACTCATGTAAGAAGCCAGGTACAGTGATGTACTCCTATATTTCTGGTGCTGGCAAGGAGAGATGGGAGTCAGAGATGGGTGGATCGCTGGGAGCTCTCAGGCCAGCAAGTATAGCCCACGCAACAAAACTCCAGGCTAGTGAAGGACTCTATCTCAAACAAAGCGTGCAAACACACATGACTCCTGAAGAGTGATTTGAGTTTGTCTTAACCTCTGTTTATGCCCCTTGCATTTGCACATATACTCACACACATATGCACATACATATACCTACCCACATGTGCATTCACACACATTTTAGAGTGCAACCATTGGACTTACTGACTAGATTCTGCCATATTACCAACACCATGATACATACATATCTGTACCCTTCAAACCTTCTTAAGTTCATTAAACATTCCATACCATGTTGCAGAAAATAGTGTACTTTCTCTTACATAAATATTACTAGTATGTGTATCAATGACTGGAGTTCAGTATTTACATGGAATGTGTTACTTGTTGTTTTTACTCTGTGGGGCCTACCACTCAGCTCCCAAATAAATACACACATAAACTTGTTATTACTTATAAATGCCCAGCTTTAGCTTGGCTTGTTTCCTGACAGCTTTTCTTAACTTAAATTATCCTGTCTACCTTTTGCCTCTGGGCTTTTACCTTTTTCTATGTCTGTATGTCTTTCTTTACTTCCTACTCTAAAGCCAAGTAGTAGAATGGTGTATTCTGTATTTGTGTTTGTTTTTGATCTTGTATGCTTTCTTTTAAAGGGAATTATAATTTCATTTTCCATAAGAAAAGCTCTTAAAATATGTAGAAACAGAAACTCCACAGTAATTTCCTCAAGTGCCAAGCTTCCTTTTCTTCTTTCTTCCTTTCTTTGCTTTTTAATCCAATGTCCTTGAGCTGCAAGTCTTATCTGCTGCCTTCCTTGCCTCCCCATACTTACACAGAGTCAACACTTGCAAGAGATTATACATCTACCCCCTTCAAGAAGTGCTCAGTTACAGCCCCAACTGAGCTACTGCTAAAAAGGACAATGCTGGGAATGATGCTGTGACACTGCACTGCACTGTCAGGGAATGATGCTGTGATACCACACTGCACTGTCAGGGAATGATGCTGTGACACCGTACTGCACTGTCAGGGAATGATGCTGTGATACCACACTGCACTGTCAGGGAATGATGCATGACACCGTACTGCGCTGTCAGGGAATGATGCTGTGACACCGTACTGCGCTGTCAGGGAATGATGCTGTGACACTGCACTGCACTGTCAGGGAATGATGCTGTGACACTGCACTGCACTGTCAGGGAATGATGCTGTGACACCGCACTGCACTGTCAGGGAATGATGCTGTGACACTGGAGGCATCAGGTCCTTCCCTCCCCCAGCCCAGTTTCTCTGGAGAGACCTCCCATAGGCTCTGTGCCCTTTCTAGAGGGGAAGAGGACCGTGTGTTTAAAGTTTAGAGCTAGGCCGTGCCTCCGCCAATATATTATGTCAGGAGCACTTGCTCATAACGTTTATTGCGTTTCCTACTAGAGTCTGTCAGCTGAGGCCAGAAAGATTAAGTATTTTACCCAAGAGCAACTGACGTGCAAGTGGCCGAGCCAGGTGTGGACCCAGCAGCACAGTCACACTCTAAAGCCTCTGACTCTCATTTTTGTCCAAATGAACCTTTAAGCCCATTGACCTTAAACTGCTTACATGGAGGGAGTCGCCAAGATCCTTACACTGCTATTGTCCATTAAGTTACTTTGTATGAAAAAGAACTCTAAGAATTTGCTTTTCCCTCTTCAGTTCGGGATCCTCTCTGATTGCTGTGCCTAGTCACTTCTGTCATCATAATTAAAGCTGGAAAATTAAAGGTAGTCCTTCCCAGTAGATGCTTACTCTTACTTCTGTGTGACTTTTTACCCAGTGACCCTATGAAATTAAGGAGCTATCAGAGATCACAAAGCAGGCATCTCTGGGAGAGAGAAGGTTCATTGTGGCAGAAAACAAAACTTGCACCTGGTGTGTGGAGTACACATATTAGTTAGAAGTGGCTTTGTTGCTGGTGGTGGTGACTTTTCTGATCTGGGGTGTGCAGTAAGATGGGGAAAGGGGGGTATTTTTGCCTATGAATATTTTAAAAGCTTTCTCGTGTTAAGTAGCGATGTTAGGAGTTGAAAGGTCTGCACGTAGGTAACTGGAAGAGCAGCTATTTAATAGCCATCTCTCTCAGACAAAGGGTAACAAAGCCCACTCACCTCAGAGGTCCGGGACTTTCATCAACTTTCCTTCCTCCTTGTGCACATAACACCCTTAAAAAATAAGGTAAAAGAGTAAATGCACAGGGATATGAATGTGATATCTTTTGAATAAAATTAAGAAAGACAAAGGAAAAAAATATGGCAAGAGTTAAAATTTTTTAAAGTGTGAGACAGTAAGAGGCAAGTATGAAATAGGAATATACATGACTAGTAAAATGATGGCAAGATTAAATTGTCAGGAGAGTGATAAAATTGTATTTGAAATGCAAGATGAAGGTTAAAAACAATTAAGATACACAAGTATTAAGGAGAACAATTGAAAACCAAATATACTGGGATGAGTAGTTGAATACATACCATCATCAAGGACACAAAGGTTTAAAACAACAGACCAAGTACTAATAAAATAAAGAAATCTTATAAAATTGTAAATTAAAGCACAATTAAGAAGCAATAATGATAGGAAGTTAACAGGCTAAATTGATACTTACAATTGTATTAATTGCTAACAACACTGACTTGCTTTTACATGTGAGCACTTTATGTGCATAAACTTACTTAATTCGCATCTACTTAAAAAAAAACTCCAACACTTAAAAAAAACATGAGCAAAATAGTTTGGAGGCACATCAGAATAATTCACAAGAAAAAATGTGAAATAGCAAGATGGACTTGCATGTGGCAATTTCCCATTGTTTAATATTTTGTTAAATTTTTACAGGTGCCTAATACAGCCTTCTCTTTCTCTCCTGGAGTGTCCTGGGTCTATGAATGTCCATTCTCTTCCTGGCCACAGTGAGGTTGTCATTGCCCAAAAGCCATGCTCAGTGGTCAGAAGTCTCAATGTGTGGCAATTGACAAGAGTGTAATAGAGCCCAGCTTCAGAACATGGCTCAGACTCCAGAGGTGTGCTGGACAGAAGGCATCCTGAAGTTGGGATAGGGTCCTTTACTCATCCATATCTGTCCTTTTCCTGCACCATAGTTTTCTGAAAAGGATTGGTTTTCTTGTGTCTAAAACAAAGTACCTCAGCTTTAGCATTCAACGAATGCTTTTGAAATGAGCCTAGATGAAGTTGTTACCAGTGTGTGGTTTTGGTGGTGGTGTTATTGTGGGAAGAGATGGTCACCTGGAATAGATTGTTAAGACTGGATTTCTTTTTGGGGGTAGAGGGTGGGGGTAGAGCAAGCTTTCTCTGAATAGCTCTGGCTGTCCTAGAACTCTCTCTGTAGACCAGGCTGGCTTCAGACTCACAGAAATTTGCCTCCCTCTGCCTCCCAAGTGCTGGAATTAAAGGTGTTTGGAATTTTGTTTTTCTTTTTTGGTTTTGCCTGCCTGAAACCTGCACAGACATTTGTTTGTGTAGTCTAGAACGTTTCCCAACCAGAGCTACCCTGCCCCTTGAACCTTTTCTATTTATTTCAGTTTTTGCCATCTTTGACTTCTCATTCATTCCCTGTAATTCTATCACTGGGGGACAGATAACTATAGATTCCCTTCCCCATCTTCCTTGTGGGGAAGGTGGTGCCAGTGTGGCTTTGAACTTGCTCCACGATTCATCCCCTCACTCATTCACTCATTCAGCAGATGCGCTCCTATGGCATCTTACTAATTGGTTTTTTGTGTTGGGCATGAAGGCAGAGAAGATAACAGGCCCAGTGCTTTCTCTCTAAGCTGGTTGCCATGTTGTCTCAGTGGATTTCTGTGCCTGATGCTATTTTTTACGGGAAGGGAGAAAAACCTATCTAAGTTTTCACATGGGTAAGTATTTGTTTCAAAGAGACCCGAGAAATGGCTTGGTGATACTTTCCTTGAAGACCAGAATACCACTTCATTCAACTGTTGTTCCTAACCCCTGGGTTTGGTCACAAATTGTACTCATTTCTTCCTAATCCCCAGCTTTAAAAGTTGGCCACATACCAGAGGCCTACAGGAGATGTAGATTTTTCCTTTATGTGCTTTGCTTAAATCTTGCATGCACTCCCCCCGCATTACAAATGAATAGTTAGTGTAGAAAATTAGAGAAAACAAGAAATAACATAGAATAAAATTACCACTTACTTTGTGCACTTTGATCTTCCAGCACTTTCTGTATATGTTTTTATGTGGGTGTACAAAAGTTACCTGTCATTTTGTAGCCCACTTATTTTCCCAAAAATATGTTATGAATATTTTCCATATTATTAAACATTCTTCTCAAACATAACTTTAAATAGTTGCATTAGAACGTGTTATAGAGCAGGTCCATAATTTTTACTGTTATTAATAACACAGTGGTAAACCTCCTGGCTTAGAAAATACAATGCATATTTTCTGTTATTTCTTTGGATAAATTTCTAGAAGATGAATTGCTACATCAAAGGATATTAACATGTCTAAGGCCTTTGTGATATATTGCCAATGTATCTTCTGGAAATTTGTATTACATTGTGGTTCCTACTTTTCTGTGTTCTGGAGATGTTCATCTTTTCTCTCTGACTTAAAGGACTTTCATACTATAAGGACATTAACTTCCATACTAATGCTTGGAAAACAAAGTTATGTTTCCATAGAAAGGAGACAGGTTGGCAATGAAGTCCTGTGTCTTTTACTGTCTCTGTGGGAACATGAGAGGGGAAACTAGCTGGCCACTTGCCTCCATGAAGTCTGAGTTGACTTGACATCTTCTGTAATTGTGACCTGTTTAACATCAGTTCAGCTCTATGAAACAGAACTAAAAGTTATCCAAAAAGACCTAGAGATAGGTTGGTAATTTTAACATTTCTTTCAAGATTTATCTTATACTTATTGTTATTTTCAGTCAAATAAGTTAGTCTCTCCTTGCCTAGATCATAGCCAGGTAGAAAAAATGAGAGCTGCATATATTTAAAGACTTCTTTTATTATGACCTCTGACTGACTTAGATCAAGGAAGTGCTCCTTTAAGAGACATGATGTTTTTTCTTGTGCCCATTTCTGTATCAGTCTCCATATATATTCTCTGACCATCTGTAAGTAGCACATTTTTCTAGACTCCTCAACTCAGATGACTTTATCATCTTCACTCTCTCTCCCTTTTCTACCCCTAGAACCACATCTGGAAAAGCCAAGGCAGATTCCTCACCCCTCAGGACAGGTGGACCATTTCCAGTGCAAACATTTCTGGAATTAAGTAAGGGGAGGGGCCCAAATTTAATAAGCTCAACTCTCTCACTCTTATATGAAATTCTTGGAATAAAAATAGGTACCTGCTAGCTTCCATGGGCAGTTTCCAGAGTAGAGCTCCTGAATTTGAAATTGTTGAGTCCATAGATTATTTCAAACCTTTGCTCTTATTTCAGCAGTAAACCAAATTTTTAAAACAACACCCTATGTAAGTACATTGGGCACAATAGTTCCTAGTGTCCCTCGGCACGGTCTGTCTGCTTCTTTCCCCTGAGCATCCCACCGTAGCCCACCCCCACCCTTCTGTGAGCTGTAATGACCCTGCAAACACTAAATGGCATTTGAGTGCATTAAGCAGCAGCCTCTCCAGTGACATAGCAATTACGGCTCTGAAATAGATTTGGTGCGTCACGGAAGATAAGGGTTTTGAAAGTTTCTGTTGTGATTATAGCCTGTAACTCCCACAAATAATAGGCTTCAAAATAAGAGGCTGCCAGCGAAGCCTTTGTGGCTTTGTCTCAGTGATGGCACGTAAATTGCTATTAATGTCCTAAGTGTACTTGAATATGCCAGTCTTTGGGATGTGGAGTTGGCTCAGTGTCTCTCTTTACACGGCATGTCATTGTTGGTCTGATAATCTGGGGTAATTGCTGTCTCTTGGATGGTCAGAAAAGTGTAAGAGGTTTGGCTTCCTGTGTGACAGTAAATAGCCTCAAGATTTACAGGACGAGGGCACGTTCACAGACTGGGCTGTGTGTGTGTCCCCTACTAAGCCACCATCACCATAGCCATGCATATACTATGTCTGTGTGTGCCCTGAGTAAATAATATTCCTGGCAGCAAAGCCCAAGCAAAACCAAAGGTTATGAAAACTAAATGAAGAATACTGCTCAATATGGTGTCAGTCAATTGGATAATTTATCCCAGTAGTTAAAATATATGTGTACATATGTGTGTGTGTGTGTGTGTGTGTGTGTGTGTGTGTGTGTGTGTGTGTGTGTGTGTGTGTGTGTTTCCTTGAATTATGTCTGTTTGGCTGTATTAGTAAACATTGCCTTACATGCCTACTGTTTTCCAATATAGGTGTGTGTGTGCATGCGTGGCGTGCGTGCGTGCGTGCATGTGCACGCGCGCTTTAGTTTGTGAAGCTCTGAGGATGGAGGATGTTAAGATATACAGTTCTCTCACCAAGACATCTCCATTTTAGCCAAATCAAGCTTAACTTATTTATCTTTGCCAGAGATCAGGGTAATCTTTAAAAAGTTAAAGAAGCACTAACATTTAAGTTTTAACCCCCTGTATATTCAGCCTCAGGACCCCTATATGTCTGTGGGACCTAGACACATTTTATGTGATGGTTTTACTTGTACTTTTAATAAGAGTGACAATGCAACCCATTCTAGAACTGAAACTGTACACTGTCACATTCTGCATGTGCCACAGAGTAGTACAACTGGCTTCTACCTCTATCTTCTGTATCTTAGTAGCAGTATTAATTCTGGATCTTTGTGGCAGATGAATTTAAAGGGGAAAAAAAAACATAGTCCCTAGGGGCTAGGGAGCATCAAAGCAGATCATGACCTGGGAATGACCTGGGAGTCTATCTGAAACATGTTGCATGAGGGTTTTGGTGGGATGCCACACTATAATGCAGTTGCACTTGGTACTGACCATGAACCCTGCAAACAACAAATAGGGTTTGAGTAGTTACTTGGCACCAGACAGTTTGTCCACTGGAAGGATTTGCTATCTCACTAAACATTGCCAGTCTGAGAAAAACAGTGGTGGCTCCTCTGAGTCCTAACCACAAAGCTATGGAGTGTATGTCAACTAGCACCAAGGTGAACTGTGGGTGAGTAGTAGAAGAACTTAGAATGCCCTGACTTTTCCAATGCCAGTCTTATGGTTTGTATGTTCTAGCATCCACTCAGTAACTCACATTTCCAGAAGAAAATCCACAAGCACGAGTTACCTGCCTTAACCTTCAAGTGTCACAATCTAAATATGGTGACTATACATTGGCACCTAGCCCCAACATCTGAGGCATCCAAAATATTAACCCATAATAGGAACTAAATTTGGTCAACCTAGTTTCTGAGTTTTAGTGTCCTCTCCTGAGGAGGAAGAATGGGTTCGCATTGATTTACAGGCCACTATGTATTTGTGGTCCTAAATAAACAAATTACCCATCCTATATAGTTTTGCAGCCATGATGGGCTCCAGCAGCCAGGGCCTCATCTTCCCTGACATGGAATACTAAGGAAGCTTTCAAAGCCTTTCAAAGCATCCATTCAACACCTTTCGCCGAAAAGCTACTGCATTAGGCATGCTCCTTGTCTTCAAATGGCTTATTTCTTGTTCCATGACCTACCATCTCACTGAGGAGAAATGTCAAAGCAAGTTCTCCCCAAGCCATATCTTGTTGTCCACCACCACCACCACCCCGCCTCTCTACTCCCTATCCACCTTCAGATTCCCCTGAGCCATTTGACAAAGTTTTCTTTTTGTCTGGGAGCCTCTTTCTTCCACTCTTACATTTGTCTGTTCTCTGTTCACCTTCAGACTGATTTTCCAGAAGTGTCCATGAGATCATTATGTACTATTCAGTCCTGGCACCTAGAACAGTATAGACTCAATATATATTCTTTTGATGATTAACAAATGTCTATTTTCTACAAAACTATAAAATCCTTGATACTAGACACTAGGTTTTTCTCTTTAATGTCTCTATCTACTACCACGAGTCTAGTAAATAACACAAGGTAGAACTAAAAATTAAATGATTAGAATAGAAAAGAGATGGTGTTGCCATGGAGATTTAAAGAGTTAAATAAGAGTGGGACACAATTCAATGTCAAACTGAATGGTCAAAAAAATGAGTGGAGTAAAATTTAGAGAAATAGGTGTGTCTTAAAGAAGCCTACAAAGAGCTAACTCTCAAGCCTGGCCTTGAAAAATGATGTGGATTCCAAGAGACCAGGAGACCTGGAGAGGCAAAGCCAAAAGAGGCTCCCACTGCACTTCTCTTTAGGATAATAAGACATCTCACTTTGGTAACGGAGAGTCTACAGTATCTTAAACTGCAAAAGTCATTATAGAGTATGGTTTCTCAGGAATGTTGATTGCAATCCTGGTTCTGGAGGTTTTAGACCTACACACTAAGATCACGGGGCTCCTGAGTTTATGGTAGTGTGATGGTGGTATGAAATCCCCAGTCTCACCTACTAATCAGAAAGGAAGCCTCAGTTGCCAAAAGGATTGTGGAAACCGGAATCCCAGAGCCAGTAACATGAGGACATCTTAATCTTTAAGGACCTTTGGACACCAAGAAGAACTGATTTGGTGAGGAAGAGATCTTCTCAGCCACTCAGGAGTTCCTGTACAAAGGTCCTCACTGGCAGGGTCAGGCTTAGCTAGAACCAGAACAGATGCTGAGTCACTTATGACTCCAGGAAATTCCCAAAAGAAGCTGCCTAATTTGGCAAATAAAAATATTATCAAACAACAATCATAACAAAACTGGATTTTTTTGCTTTAAATCCCTATCTGGTGTGTGTAGAAGTATTCTGTGTTAGATATGCCACCTTCATTCCCATATCTAAAGATAGAAGCTAGATATAGGCTTCATCCCTGGAAAGAGAAAAGATAGAGAAACACAGGGGTGGGGCATTTAGGGGCAGTGTCTGCACATTTTAGAGCTCTCGCCATATTCAAAATGGTGACCTAGAAACTGCCTGGATTCTAGGGAGGAAGAATCTTACCTTCTCCTTAGTCTTTCTGCACACTGCTGCTTCTTGAGATGGTATGTAAGACCATGGTACAATATCTGTCTCAACTGTTATTCCTAAAAACAAAGTACCATCATGTAAATGGCAATCACAGAGAACTGTTTAGAATAAGCTGTCCCCCTGGTGACAACTTAGTAACTAAGGGAAAGGTTGTAGCCTATATGCAGAATTTACCTAAACACTAGACCCGCTTCTGCTTGGTACATTTTTTAATTTTTAAAAAATGTACATTACTGTTTTTATATAGTCAGACTGAGTTGTGGAGCTCAGAGACCTGATACTCTGTATCTTCCCTTGATGGAAAATGGATGCTATGATATCCCAACATGTTTGTTTATTTCTTCCTGTGTTTCCTTCAAGAGATGTCTATCACAATCTGTGATGTGCCAGACACTGTGGTAGGCTTTTTGGAGGCAGAGACATATTACATGGACTTCCTTCTGTGCTTTCTTAAATGCCAGGGTGGGGAGTCTTGTGAAGGAACAAATGCAGTATTGTGGTATAGTTGTGGTATAGATGGGGCGGTGATCAAGTACTTACAGAGCCTTGAAGAGCCTGGTGGAGAAATGGGCATTGCCAAGGAATGGAGTTGCAAGGGTAATTAAACTCAGTCTTGCATGGAGGTCCTATGTAATATCACTGGATGCTTAAGAGCACTATATTCAAGGAGAGAGAAGTGGGGCTGCTCTGTTATAGGAATTCCTAAGGAGCCTGAGATGGTTGAAGTGGTAAAGAAAAGTGTTGGCTTGGGAATAAACACAATCAAAGATGCTATAGACTCGATGAGAACATTGAACCTCATCTTGAAGCCAATGGAGTCTGTACAGGTTTACCCTGGGTGGTGATATGATCAAAATTACATTTTTGAGAGACCCGTTGGGGCAACTAGAGATAAGATTGGAGGCGTGCCAGGCTGGGCCCAGATCTGTTAACCATTGTAAATTTTCCTGGGAAATTTTAAACTAGAGGATGACCCCTAGGGGGCTTTCCAATCACATTTTTACATCCAGAGCCTGTCTTGGTACGCACTCACAGGGTTATCTTGGGAAAGCGCATTAGGAAAATATAATTCTAGCATGATAGAAAAATTATAAATGGGGTCATGTGTAGTGAGACACACCTATAATCCCAATGCTTGGGAATCACAGATGGGGGGTCACAAGTTTGAAGCTAGCGGGGCTACATAGTGGGAGACGAGACAAGGAAGAAGAAGAGGCAAAGAAAGAAGGGAGAGAAAGAAGGAAGGAGAAGGATTAAGATTATATATCTTGGTAGCCCCTATGTGAACTGATGTGTCTGGGATATGTAGGAGCTGTGTGTGTGTGTGTGTGTGTGTGTGTGTGTGTGTGTGTGTGTGTGTGTGTGTGTGCCCCACATGGGTCCAGGAGACAAGAAAGAATGCTTCCATCTAATTTTTCCCCCCGTTGGCCCAATAGCCTGGGTGATTGAGGGCCCAGAGCACGTACACCTCTTCGTCCATGCTGAAGGCATCTCTGGTAATGGCATCTGGCCCGCATGCAGATCTAGCTTAACTTGGTGCTGACATCAGCCAGTTTGTAGCACCTCAGCGTATTTCTGGGTTGCAAATGAGAGTTTCTTAGTGCCAGGCTCGCTTGGGCTGTCACATCAGGTGATGAATTCTCTGCATCAACTGCGTGCTGCTCAGGTAAGTGCAGAGGAAGAGTGGGAAGGAAAGAGGATGGGACAGGCGCTGTTCAGCCCAGCAGCCTTTGCTTTCAACTACAGGCGCAGCAGAATCCTCCTAAGCTAGGGAGGGGTAGCTGAATGGTTCAAGAAAAGTAGTGAAGAAGAAATACAGGCTTTGATTGCAATTGCCCCAGTCTTGGCTTGGGAGCTCATTCCTCTCTCACTTCAGATAGCCTTGCTTGGCCAGTAGGTACGCTTCTAGCACAATCTGTCGTGTCAGATTCTGTGGCAGGTTCATCAGAGTGGGCCATAGAGTAGGTTCACTTTTGTTTCCATAGGATCTTTCTTGGTTCCATAGTATCTTTCACTTGTGTTTTGAAGATCTATATTATTTTTCTCACGTTGGGAACCTGCTGCATTTAGACTCTTTCCCATCTATGAGGTTCCAGGTTCAACTTTTTTCTGTGACCTTTAGGCATCCTCTGGTGACACTAAAAGTGAGATTGGGTCTTGCTTCTCCAGCACGTGGAAACTATTCTTTCAAGAGGAATGTTTTCAGATCCAAAAAGGACTAAGTCCTCAAGGGTGGTTTCTGAGGTTACTACTAAGTGCCCATTATGATGGACAGTGTGCATCAGACAGTGAAGGGGGAAAGTGGAGGTGCAGAGTAAACAGTCTTAGTTCCTGCCTCCCTCTGCACAGCTGTTAATGAGAGCATCCTTTCCTTTCGCTACGCCCAGATAATAAACACACAAAGGCAGAGCTTTCTGCTTAATATTCACCCGCAGCAGTCTGAGAAGAGGGAAAGAATTGCTCCCGAGGGTTAACATGGCAGTAAGCGAGGTCAGCTGTTTCCCAAGATGGTACAGCCTCTGAAGGTCTTACGTTAAATGATACCTCGGAATGATACCTCGGAAGCAGTCTAGGTGATTTACGGGAAAGACGGCACAGTCGAGTTTGCTTGCTGCTTCCAAGCTAGCTGTCTCCAGCAGCTACAGCAGCGAGCAGTCTTCCACAATACAAAGCACTTATAGAGAACGGCATTCTCCCAGGTCTCCAGACACCACAGCATCAAGGCCCATCTGACTTCAACCTCCCATGCTACTGTTTCCCAAATATGTCAAGTAGCAGGGGATCATAGTTAGTATATCCTTTGGAAAGGTGACCAACTACACAGTTGGTTTCAGGCCACAAGGTTTTCCTGGAATATGGGCTTAGGACTAATGTGGGGGAGTCTAATTTGCCCTGGGATGTGGATTGCCAAATCTAAGGGGCTCGTGTATATGTGCATGTCCATTCTTTGGGCTTCTGGATGGAAGAGTTGTTTTTGTTGTTGTTATTGTTTTGTTTTGTTTTTTAACAAAGCTAGAAGGTTTATTGTATGTATTTATTTGGGGTACAGATGTCATATATTCTTTATTGGTCCAAAAAGCATTTTTTAAATGTCTTGATATTTAGCTGAACTAATCCTGTTCACTATCTCTAAGTTTCCTGTAGCCCCCATGACATCCGGAAAAAGTGGAATTTTTGAGAAAACCATCTTGTTTCTTTGAGATGCTCCAGCCCGGAGATAATTCAAAGAGAATTCCCAAGCAATGTAAACTGCTAGCCCTTCCTTTAAAAACACAGCACAGCTAATAGTCTCTCTTGAATGCTTCATCAGGGGCCCCATTTACGACTATTTTAATGGAGTTACAGCATGGTTAAGTGAGATGGTGATGGTCATCTCAAACTCCCCTGTAGCAGGTGTCATGCATGATACAGATGCTAATTGCTTCCCTAGGATTTCCTACTCTGCCTGACTTATACCAGGGCAATCTTTAGGTGGATATTCTTTTTTCCCAGCACTTTTCACTGTCGTGTGGTGTTGTACTTAAATACCTTTTATCACTTTCAACCATGATTCCTTACTGCTCAGTCAGCACACACAAACACCTTCCCACTCCCCTTTGGGCCCCATGCACACCACAACATGGTTCCTTGCCTGCCTCCATGCCTACCTGTTTGTCTGTTTATCTATCTGCCTGCTTGCCTGCCTGCCTGCCTGCCTGCCTGCCTACCTACCTATCTGTCTGTCTATCCATCCATCCTTCAAAATATCAAGTAAACATACACATATGAAATTATTAGAATAGACAGATATCAAAGTGCTGACAGTAATTATCCCTGAGTAGTAGATTATGGGTATTAAATATTGCGCTTTTTAAGCTTATCTATTTTCTAAATATTATTGATAAGCATACCCTGATTTTTCTTTTTTTCAAGAAAAAAAGATTCATAGCACTAAAAGATTTTCTTATAGAAAAAGAAATAAGTATAGTCTCTGTTCTCAGCCAGCCTCAAATGACACTAGAATATATTATGCCCTTAGTCGGGTGGGAAAGCAAGCGGAGGCACCATCTCCCCATGACAACCTGTGCTGGGAATCTGAATTAATTCTGTTTCTGATTTGGATTGTACTGCTGAGTCTTTGCCCTGGAACATGGAAAAACCTCACGCTATGACAGGTTTCTCATGCCTTCACTGAGAATGTCCCAAGCACACACAAGTGAGCACAGTCCTTCAGGAGTGAGAGGGACCATCTGATGGGTTGGAGGCTGGAGGTTTGAGCTCAGAACAGTTATGCATGGGCCTGAGGTTGGGGAGGCATTTTCTTCCTTCTTGGCACTGCCGGGAATAAGCTGCTTGCTATCCAGATCTTTTCCTTGTTAAGTGTTTGATAAAACCTACTCTGTGCTAAAAACGAGTTGTGGAAGCTGTTTTGAATGAAAACTCTGGCTTTCCCGGGAAAGTTGGAGCATCACTGAGTGAGCCAATGGCAAAGAAAGCCAAATCAAGGAAAGGGGGCAGAGAAAGTTAAGAAGCCTGTGTTCCATCTCAGTCATGGTCCAGGAATCTTTTCTTTTGCGTCTTAGCCACTTTGTGACTGAGATGAAACCAGACACCTGTTCATACAGAATGTGCAGACATTCTCTCTTCTACTTAGCATGGTTTTTCCAGCATAGAGTGGTGCTCCCTCTCAAATGTGAATAATGTCTGCCAGTCTACTCCAGAGTTTTCAAAGAATAAAACAAGGAGCAGATGATATTCTATTCTAACCAGGGTCCCTAAGATGAGGTCTGTTTGACTTTACTGTTTCCATAGTTAAGGTAAATTGCTTCCAAGAATACAGTGATTGGGACAGGAGACACATTTTAGTGCAGGGACCTCAGTGATCACAAACATATCAATCATGTACCATGCATTAACTGTCACAATCACAATTGGGCGATCTTGTTTCTGTTCTATTTGGTGAAAAGATTGTCCACTCCGCAAATCATTCAGAGCAGTTCCTCAGGTTGCAGCTGAGTATCTGGTACAAATGGCCTCCAAAGGCCCCCTCAGGCTTACAGTTTCTCATCCGGCTACCACTCTGGTGCATCCCACAGTGGTGGCCATGGTGTTTCTCTTGAATCACCTTCTCAAGGTTCACCTCAAATTTGTCTCCTCTGCATAGTTTATTAATTCCCAGTGTTCCAACAAGACATGATATTGCCCTCATGGTAGCACTCACCTTCTTTTGTTGTTTTGTTTTTTGTCTTTTTTTTTTTAATTGAAAAAGTATTTATGCAATATATTTGATCATGTTTCCTCATCTCCTAAATTCTTCCCACCTACCTATGCAACCAATAGCATACACTTTTTTTTTAATCTCCCTCTCTTTGAAAAACAAAGACTCTCTTTCACACACACATGAAATTAGAAACCAAAATACAAGCAGAAGGCCAAAAAAGAAAGAATGAAAACCCAAATAAAGAAATAATAAGACCAAAAAAAAAAAAAACTACAAAAATACCATTGAGTGAGTTTTGCATTGTTTTCTACTATTGGACTTGGAGTCTAACATTAAGTGTGCTTACTATACCCAGTAAGACTCTATTGCAGAATATTAATCTTTCCTTTTCAGGTATCAGTTGCAGGTAGCTTCTTGCTTGGGCTAGGAAACCATGCCTATTTCATCCTCTCAGTACTCGAACCCCATCTGGCTTGAACCTGTACAGGCTCTGTGGGTACTGCCACGGTCTGTTGTTTCATATGCCCATCAGTCCTGCTGTATCTGGATAACACTGCTTCCCTGGTGTTACCAAATACATCTGCCTTTTACTATCTTTATGCCTTAAGGTGCGGGATGGGGAGTGATGAAGACATCACATTTAGAACAGAATGTTTCAAGAACTCTCACTCTCTGCACATTGTCCAAGTTTTGGGTGTGTGTGTTTGTTTCTGTCCACTGCAAGAAGCTTCTCTGATGATGAATGAGCAAGGCACTGATCTATGGGGATAGAAGGATGTCATTAAGTGTCATCCTATTGCTATATTTGTTTAGCAAAACAATACTATTTAGTTTTTCCCCGGTTCTTGGCTTATCCAATCTCAGGTTCTTAGCCACTCTAGCATGGTCAGGCATGTGTTCCATCTATGGAGTAGGCCTTAAATCCAATCAGAGTGAGAGGTTACTCTCACATTTGTGCCCCTATTATATCAACATATCTTGCAGGCATGTTACTAATGTGGGTCACAGTGTTTGTAGCTGGATGATGCTTCTCCTCTGGAAACATACAGAGTACCTTTCAGTACCATGAACACTAGTCAGTGGGAGAGAAACCTCTAGTTAATCACCAGCTCAATTTCTCCATGTCTGATAAGATAAACAAGGGTTGTCTTCATCTATAGAGCCTTATCATCAGTTTGTGGAGAGTAACCAATATCCTTGGCAACAGCCTGAGATGTTTGGGGTTTCCATAGGGTCCTTTTGACCAGTGACTTAAGTAGATGTATTCCATTCCTGACACTGGAGGTTTTCTTGGTGGCGTAAGGTGTCCAGATGGGCCATTGTCTCCCTCATTACTTGATGGCTCCATTTACATTTCTTTCATATATGTATGTATTTTAGGAAGCTTCTTTAGTTTCAGGTTTCCATATGGTTCTTCAAATGGCCCATAATGTTATTTGTCCCTCCCCATAGCCCTTCCCTTTCCCCTCTCTTTCACCCCTCTCCTCCCATTCCAGTCTTCTCCATCTCTCTTCATAACAATTTGTTCTGCTAGGTACATTAGTTCCCAGTGCTCCAGTGAGATACAGTATTGCTGTGATGGAAGCCCTCACCTTCTTAATGACAGGCCCCACTGTTGATTAGGCTCTGTCTTGAATTGTAGGTCATTCATGGTCTTGTCTTAGCCCCATTTAAGTACATGAACTGTACTCACTCATCATTATATTCCAAAGAGATTCTAGACCCTGGCATAGAACAGGACCTGCCATTCTGTAAATACTCAGGACACACAGAGCTAGAAAGAACTTCAGACAGCATCTACACCAACCTTCTTATTCCTCAGGGGGGAAAACAAAACCAGCCATGTTTAGGAACTTTACCCTCATCGATGGCTAATTATTGCCTAGATTAGAATCAAAACTGAACTCTCAGGTCTCGTGACTAGAAGACAGCTGTCACTTCATAGATGGCTGGAACTGAATTGCAGAATCTTGGAGAAATAGGAACACATCACACAAGCAGGAGGTGTCAGCATTGGCTCCAAAGGCTCTCTGGGAGGGTGAACTTACCTGAGGGTGGAGGGAATATTATCATCCACAGCCCGTGTGCCCATTCTCTGGGTGTCCCCATGTGCCAGGTGCCAGGTGCCAGTCCCTTCTGCAAGTTGCCTCATTGTCATTGTCTGCTCAAAAAGGCCACCTGATCACAGAGGACTGACTTCTCTCCCTTTTTCCCTTCTAGGCTAATGGAGGTTGGCAGGATGCTACTACCCCTTCATCAGTGACCTCCCCTACAGAAGGCCCTGGCAGTGTTCACTCTGACACCTCCAACTGATCTCCCAGCAATCGCATCCCGGCTGACCCTGTGCCGCAGTTGGGGCAGGGGCAGGAGGGAGGGTTTCTCTCCCAACGCTGAAGCGGTCAGACTGGAGGTCGAAGCAATCAGCAAACACAATAAGAGTCTCCTTCTCTTCTCTTCTTTGGGATGCTATTTCAGCCAATCTGGACACTTCTTTATACTCTCTTCCCTTTTTTTCTGGGTAGAAGCCACCCTCCCCTGCCTCCAGCCCTCAGACTGGTTTCTGTCATCTTCCCTGGCCCTGTCCTCTGTTCTACACTCACTGGGTTCCTGCCCTCTATTATATCACTGAAGGATATTTCCAACAATTAGAGGAATTTAAAAAGGAAAAACAAATTACAAAGAAAACAATAAAACATATTTGTATGTTTTCATGCTGGTGGTTTGAGGAGCCAAATTTACCTCACTCGGAGCCCTCATCCCTATGTCGACAGGCAACCCTTCTGTCTCTCTTGTTACTCTCACTACCTCTTAGCAGGAATACACCACACTACCCTACTCATTCCAGGCCACTCTGACTCTGTTTGTCCCTTCTTTCTGGGAACAATCTGACTTCTTCCTCTTCTTTCTGGTCCCAGGTATTTGTTGGGGACAGCTACAGCTGGATTCCTAAAGGTGCCACATGTCCCAGTGTCACTCTATCAGGTTGAGTCCCAGGCAGGAAGTCAGACAGGAGGGGAGGGCACAAGGAACAGCAAAGGCAGGATTCCTACCAGCTTCCTTATCCTTTTAGAAACAGCTCTTGATCTTAGAGGTCTGCAGAGATCATTCAACACTTAGGCAGCAATGTTCAGGACCTCATGCAAGTGGGGTCTGAGTGTGGTATTCTGTTGGGCACATCTGTAAAGAGTGAAGGTGTCTCGTCCTGCAAGGTTTCACTGTTCCTTCTTAGACACACACACATATATAACACACAGGTGGACAAATGCTCAACCTGATACCTTTGCTTGGCTGGATGCTACTACCCTTCCATCAATGTCCGCCCCTATGGAAGGCCCTAGCAGTGTTCACTCGGACACCTCCCACTGATCTCCCACCAATCTTACCTTGTGCAAATGCATACATTATCAGTCTTAGTACTCTAGCTGGTGAGCCCGAGAGAGAAGCAATATGTGCCTGGGTCTTCTAGGACCCACCAGCATGCACTTACCACCGTGGGATGCACAGTGCATTATTGGCATGCAGGCCAGGTTTCAAGTATAAACAGCTTTCATTCCTACCACCTCTGGAGCTCTCAGGGAGCCATATACAGGACTTACAATGTCTATGATGGATTTGGCTGCTTTTTCTGTGTTTTTATTATATTATCTTTTCAAAACATTATAGTACACTGTGGTCTTGATCCTGGCTTCTTCCTCTGGAGGAGAGAGTGGTCTAGCATATGGTTCAGGTGAACTTTCTAGTAACTAATTTGAAGGCACCAGAACCATAGAGTAAGAGTGATAGGTTTTGTCATTTTTGTTGTTGTTGCTGCTGTTGAGATAATCACATTGATCTGTATACCATGGTATTGAAAGGAAATAACATTTACTAGAAAGGTTGTCTTGCTTTTGACTTGAGCTTAAATTCCCCAGTCTTCTCTGCCAGTCATAAAAATGCTAGCTTTGCCAGTAGATTAAGTGGTATGTGGTCATATATCTTTGGGGCCTCATGCTCTTCATCTGTAAAATGGGAATTGTTATGCTTGGCTTCCCAAGGGGTTTGTAAGAGGTCCAAGAAACTGGCTTTGTTTATATTTAATCTCTAGGTCTGATGGTCAAGAAGAGTGATGCCCTTGTGATGAACTATTTCATGCTAGGTCAGAACCATACATGGTTTTCTTGTTCTAACTTCTGCTTGTGGTCTTGATGTCATCACCATAATGACAAAGTATTGTTTTAGAGGCTTTCTGCTCTGATTTGGTTTTGGTCTATTAGTCTTAGGATAGAGAAGAGATTTGAAACCAGAAGAGTAGAACTTGGTTTTATTAGTTTCTACTTGAATCCAGTATGTGGCCTTGCAAGTCCTTGTCCCTATCACGACTATTCTCTTTCAAGAAGTACAACAGCTTGAGGGCTAAGACACCAATCAATAAAATCACTCACATTCCACATGACCCTGCAATGATATGTAGGAACATCCTCCGTGTGTATTGGGAGGAATAGGGCATATATCCTGGAAAATGGTGAAGGGGGCATGAATATTTTAACATAATACAGAAAGCAATTTTTTGGCAAGTGAAATTTTGTCTAGGTAATCCAGGTCACTAGAAAGATGGTCAACTAACATGTGCCATGCTCAGAACAGGGTGTGTAGAAGGGACATCATCATAAGTCTACATAGTGAGGAGAACCAGTGATCTTTGTCTTTGTGGCAGGAATATGTTGAAATGACTCATACAAACATGGTTAGATCACATCATTTAACATGGAGCAAATTATAAGAGTTACTGAAGAGTTCTCTTGGAAGCAAGAATGACTCCAGATCTGGACCTGAACACATGAAAGGAATGAGTGGAACGTGGGAAAGCATGAATACCTTCACACAGACAGCTTCTCTTCAGGCAAGAGTAGCCCCAACTAGCACTTCGTTAGGCCTCCTTTCGGTCCAACACTTATCCCATAGCCTGTTCTCCTTGCCCACCGTCACCTCCAACATGGCAGCCCCCGGATCTCTGTTGTCAAGCAAGGCTAGAAAAAAACTGGCAACCTCAAGATGGGAATGGGAAGGGTGTACCTCTAGAAACTCAGCTCATTCTCTAAAAACCATACCCCAAGATTCCTTCATATTTTAAGTACAAATGGGAATGTTTCATTTTTCCACAACAGCAGTTTTCCCTGAGAAATGGTAGTAGACCTTGGATTTATCACAGTGCGTTACATTTTACTGCCTTTTCCTCCTCTTCCCACTGGAGTAGAATGGACTCCTGGGCCACAGGTCAGCCTACTGGCACCTTCCTTTCACTTCTTTCCCTGTGGTCATGGTACTGTATTATTATTAATTTTTTGGTTGTCTTTTCTCACACCTATTTTCACCTCTTTCCTTCTATCTTTATTTTTCTGCCCAGAAAAACCTGACTTCGATACCAAAAAAAGATGAAACTACAGAAACTCAAATTTAAAAAAACTTAGGAAAAAAGCAAAAAAAAAACAAAAAAAAAACAAAAAAAAACCAATTCTTTCAGCTTTATTAACATTTTCCATCGTTTCTTGCGACTTGTGTCTTGTTCTTTGTAGTATTGATGATGAACATTTGATAATGAATGTTCCTGTATATTCAGATAAAGGAAAAAAACCAAAAAAGCGGTCTGAATTTAATAGTGTTTATAATAAAAATTTTAAAAATGATCCTCATAGCACGCAAAACAGGAAGGGGAAGTTTCCCTTCTTTCTGTGACGATATACATCATTCCTGCATTAGTTTTTAACACCAAACTACCTATGTTCCTCATTTCCCTGCCATTTTTCTTTTTATTTTCTTGCATTTGTGAATTAGTTCAAGAATGCTAGAAAAGTGTCAAGTTGTGTACATCCATTTCTTCTTTCACAATGTTTAAAAGTGACTGTAATTCATTTTGTAAGCTAAAAAAAATAGGAAAAAAAAAAAGAAAAAAAAGAAGGTTGGAATAGTGAACATAATAGGTACAACCTAATCCTTACGTTTATTAATTTTGAGACCCAGAAATAAATTCTTTTCCTTTCTTTATTCCTGCTCTTAAAAAATACACAAAAAAATAGTTTTGTTTTGTGTTATTTTGGTTTTGTTTATTTTGAGGGGGTGCTTCTTTTTTCACTGTCAGGGTTGTGGGTCTTGCCGGTTTTATTCTTTAAGTATGTATACAAGGTGATGTGAAAAGGGGTCCCTGGTAGGTGAGGCTCCTTCCTTGTTCTGCTTTGCTTCGGTCAATGTCAAAAACAGTAGTAAAGCCCATGACCTCATGTCCTTGCTTTCTTGCATGTCCAGGATGTGTGGCACTCCTGTAACCCCCAAGATTAAGGAAGCAAGGCAAGGACTTGCTTCCTTAAAAACTCACAGAGCCTGTCCAGGGGATTTCTTAGACAAGAAGGAAACACTTTTGCCTTCATTGATTCTGAATGTCTTTCTTTCTCCCTAATTAATGCCAACAGTACATGAAAATGCTTCCAACAAGACAAGAATTTTTCTCCTGGCAGAACTCCACAGGAGGTACTGCCTTGGTGGGTACCACTACCAAATAGAATAGATCCAGGAAGCAAGACCCCAGGGACATCCGCTTGGGATCCAGAGTCCCCAGTAATGGGTGGAGAGAGTTGGTGAGATGAGACAGAGCCAAAGCTGCAGATTAAGCTGGTTTCTGATTCACTGATGGTGCACTTGTAACTAACCTCCACTTAGGTTTACTGTTTAAATTGCAAAGCAGGATTCATCAGAAATTGGTATTAGTTATAGGGCAAAAGAAAGCCACATTGTTGGACAGATGTTCAGTTTTGGATGTCACTCATTCAAACATTCAGGTGATAAAAAAGCAGACAGAATTCCAAGCAGATACATGAAGGGGGGGGGTGGCCAAGCAACTCAGAGTCGTGGAACTACACTATGGGAAGCATGTCCACCTAGAGGCAGCTCTTGTTTCTGCCATGAGAAATGAAAGGCAATCTTTTCACATCACCTTCATGGTTTTCAGCCTAGCTCAAAGCTTTCTGGAAACATATTTTTTGTAAACTTTTTTTTTCCTTTGGTTAAAATAAATAAAGCATTGAATGTTTCCCCTCTTTCTCTCTATTACATCTTCCCATTGGGAGTTTCATTCTGAAGTGTTTTCCTTTGGTTGTTGGTTTCTTTGCCCCCCTCCCATTTCTCTCCTTATTATTGAGAGTGTAGACCTGCAAAGCTCTACTCTGGTTTGGTTTTGAAAGCTTAAGCTTTTCTGCTTCTGCGAGAGCACAGGCTTCTGTCCCCTTTGATTCAAGCTGAACTTTTGTGTTCTCTAATGATACTAACACGATGTAGGTTTTACAGTCTCCTAATTTGTACTGGTAATGCAGATTCCAAATAAATAGTTTCTTTTGTTGCAAAATATATATACATACACTTGTATTTTGTGTAGATTTCTTCTTCCGTGCTGGCAACTTCGCCTCCCTACATGGGCCTGTGTTTTAAATCATTGCTCTAATCAGTGATTTATAGTCTAGGCCACCAGTCTTACAAAGGGAAGGAGGGAGGGAGAGGGAAGGGAGGAAGTGAGGGTATGAGGGATGGAGGGAGAGACATGGCGGGGAGAAAGACATGAAAATCAACTCTATGGAAGGACAGAGTAACATGTGTTTTCTAACGCAGGACTATTTGCCCAATGGGTTATCTTTTCCTTCACTGAAAGGTTCTGGTCATGAGGGAAATTGTAATTCCCAAGAGAAGTTTTAAGGGAAAGAATCTGGGTTATAAATAATACTTTGGGACCCTCCAAAGTATTGTAGATGTCACTTCAGCAAATCTGCTCACCTGCAGTTGCTTATGTCTCTCGTCCCATTGAAGCATTCAGCCTGATAGTTTGTCTATATCTATTGGGACCCTGGCCTGGGTTACCATCTGCCTGTCAGTATTTGCAGTGTTTTAAAATCTACACTGTAAGTCCATATCCCCCACCTTCAACATCCTGTTTCTGTCTTTGGGGTGCAGAAGATCTAATTACTCAGCTCTTGACTGACACGTTGTCCCTCCAAAAGTGTGGTTCTAAACAAACATTACTTTCCCATTCTCCTTCTTTATGTCTCCAAGGAGGACAGTTTAAAGTTGAGGTATTAACCACATACTCACCCCATCGCAAGCACAATTCCAATCAACAGAGCCTAGAGCAACAGAGAAACAGTTGAAATTAAGCTCTTGTTTTTTTTGGTTTTGTTTTGTTTTTTTTTTTTTTTTTCATTTGAAAAGCTAAGTGTCAATGACCGTGGAATAATAAAGCTAAGCATAAATGATTTTGGAAACTTTACCAGAAGCCAAATCAAGTCTCAGGTACTCCCTTCAGCATAGAAACACATTGTCATGTGAAAGGCACGCTCAGATTAAATCCATTTTCCAATTATATGTACGGGCCTAATCCATCCATATAGCACATTCATTAGAATTCACTGAAGCCATATACAAAACTGCTGGAAAGAATAAACCAAAGATATGTAATGCCTAAAATACAAATCAAATATATTTCCTGCTATGTAATAATTTAGAAACATTTTCCAGTCAGAATGCCTCCTCCCACTATGATGTCCTGGGATCCAGCTCCTTCATGGTTCGTCATCCACATGTATGACATCTTCTACACTAGGACAGCAGGTGGAGAGGGCGTGAAGAAGGCTTACCCATTTCTTGAAAACCTTGACCGAGACTTGCATTTATATTTCTAAGTGTAAGGTCTAAGGGTAATAGCGAAAGTCTGGAAAATTATTAGCTAGCTAGGCAGCCACTTCCTGGCAGTAACTCCACATGATAACTTTTTGAATGGTTGGTCAAGAGTAGAAATAAAAGACAAGCCCATTTGTCCATGTCAGAGTGGACACACTCCAAGTGAAAATATTGCTAGCTGCCATCCGCAACATGGACACATTATACCTCAGTGGGGAAAGGGTGAACCTAGATCAAGAGGTGTCCAACCCAATATTGCCCTCTGGAGGGAGAAGAAACAGAAATACCTTATCTATGGAATTGTGAGGAGGGGGAAGAGGAAAACAATGCAAACAAACCTGTTCTTCAGCATCTTCCAATTAGTTTGCTTGTGAACTTGAGCCTTATTACCAGACCTGTGGTCACTAGGAGGAGGGAGCTACTGGGAGTGACAACAGCCTTGTCTCCACCTTCAGAAATCCAGGCCTTTGTGTTCATATAGATGCCTCAAGGAATCATGACTGATGACCAGCAGTCATCTAAGAGAATGTAGGCTGTGCCCTAATTCACCCATTCTGTAAAGAAATAGCTTCCACTCTATAGTTTGTAAACAATGAAACCCTATTGCTCATTGTTCTGAGGGCTTGGAAGTCTTGTGCAGGTTGCTTATGGACATCACCTCTGTCTTGGATCTCCCAGGCCTCTTTATAAAAGCAACGGTATCATTTTAGATGATCTTTCCTCCCGACTAAACCACACCTCAAAGACCTTGCCTCATATGAAAGCCTAGAGTCTGGCATAGAGTGTAGGGTAGACAACACTTAGATCATAGCAGAGCTAAATTGCAGGATCAGATCTGTTCACTTATAATCCATACATACCTACACAGCCTTGTAAATTTCTACCAATTTCCACTTTGGAAAAAGAAATGCTGTGTTATATCTCTTTGTTGGCCAAAATAGAATCTGTCTTCTGCATTCAAGTCATTTTGTGAGAAGTGGCACAAGAACTCAGTTTGATGGAGTTGTCCACTGGGTGAACTCAAGGAGTTTGTGCCTAAGCTTGCCTTCTGAGGGACAAGCAGGAAGAATGAAGCTAGGTAGCAAGAGCTTCTCTGTTATTTTGGCACAGAAACTAACGTGTGGAAATCAAGATGAAAGTGCAGCAGGGACCATTGTAGTCTGGGGCTCCCACCTCAGGGAGACTACCTGATCTCCAGCTAGGGTGGGAGGCGAAGGGAGAGAAGTCAGAAAGGACTGGGACAGCAGTACTGCCCAGGACCACATGCTTTGGAGAACCACTGTCTTTGTCTTCCTAGGACCCAGGCAAGGCCTAATTCAGATGGCTTTGGGTAGACGAGGTAGATCAATCATTAGTGTTTGGATTTCACTGTGCCCTAAGCCAAAGTCACTCCCCCACCCCTTACTATCCAGTCAATTTTCTAATGGAGCTCAGCAGTTATAAACATGCGTTTCTTTATAACAAAAGGCCCCAGGCGCTGGTATGTATTCAAATATGAATCTTTTATTAATAAGTACCCAGAGAGAAATTAAAGTTCAAAATAAAATCTTCCTTCTATTATAAATTAAAATCCAAAAGGATGTAAAGCTCATCCTCTATGATTTCCTACTGTGTTCATTATGCATAACTTCACTCATACTCCACTGCCGCAAGTGGGGTCTGGGGCCTTCCTTTTAATGAGGCGGTGGAGGTCTCGCCTACTAGAATATGACAGCTGACCTAGTCCCTCCAAAGTTCAGTTCTTCTAACATTGAATCTTTCTAGTATTCAACTTCTCCCCCCCCCTAGAAATCAACTTGCAAATCATATGAACTGTATCCTTTGACCAGCTTTATCAAAAAAGCTGTGAAAATGCCAATAGAATCCTAGGTCCAATTGGGGAATGAAGTAGCCAGGACCCAGAGTAGAGTGTCGTGTGACTATTGGTAATGAAGGACCTCAGCAAAGCTTCCATAATTTGGTGAGAAGGCAAGGGAACTAGGGAGTACACAGAAAAGTAAGAGTAAAGTTATTTAGTCTTGCAGTACCAGCTGTTTGCTATCAACTGTCATGTTGAAAAAAGGCCACCAACAAGTGATGACTCTTTTACTCTGCTTCCCATATTCTTGGGGAAGCCACCCAACCTATGCATTCTGCCTCACCTGTCTGAGAATGATCTTTGAAATATTAATGTCTTTGTGAAAAATTCAGAAATGGAAAAGTGGGTCCCCTCTAGTCCACAGGCTGACTTAGGGCTTCCTTCCTCCTCAGGCATTCATACACATATATAAAATCTCATCCAAATTTCCATTTCCTGTTAAGCCCTGCACCCCCAGTGTCAGCTCCCTATCCTTTGAGATTTCTGCTTCTTCCTTTTCTGAAAGAAGTCCAGATTAGGACTCCCTTCTGCTATTCCCCCAGGCTCAGCTAGAATTAGCTGCCAGTCACTGAGCCCCAGTCTGCAGACACTGCAGAGTAGTAGCATGTATCCTTCACACAAACTCCACAGAGCCTCACCTTCCCTCAGCTCCATGAGCCTAAGCTTGAGTGACAGGGGCTGCTCCCATGTCCACAGAAAGTGTCCTGACATTTGATCCCAATGATTCTCTCCTTGTCTTCCAAACTCCTTGTAATGTTTAAAATATTCTGGCTGCCTTCATTCTCTAGTTCCTTCTTTTCTGACTCTTGTGTAGACATCATTCTCTTTGTCTTGGGCTTAGACATTTATTTCCCTATCATATTTTCCTAAGCTTTAGTTTTACTCAGTTTTACTCCCCCTACTCAAATTCTGTCCTATCCCAAGCTTCCATTGTATTGGTTGGCTATTTGTTTAGCTTTAATTCCTCAAATTCCTCAATGCTGTCAGAACCACTTCCAGACTCAGCTACCTATATCCCATCAGGATCCCTCCAAAGGGCCCATCTCTTCTTGGCTTACACCTTTAGAACACATGGGTCTTCATTTTTTCCTCACACAGAAACAGTAAGAGTAGAACTCACTAGTAACCTCAAGAGTTTCACTTTGCTTTTCCTCAGTTACCCCTCTCAAATGTACCCACATTCTCTGCTAACCCCTGGGGCTCCTTTCTGAGTCACTCATGAGAACATCTCCAGTTGCATTTCCCACCGACCTCCTATCTGCTGCCTTGGTGCACTCTGGATTCCTTCCTGTGAGTTCTATATGGCATTTGTTCACTGAGTGCCTAACAGCCAGTGAAGTCGTACTGACTTCAGTGACACCTCCCCAACTGCCACCTGGATCTTTCCTGACACCACTTCTAAAACCAGATGAGAGCTTTTCCATGCCAACAATTACTCCAGTGTCAGCAACCACATCCTAAAACCCATGCCAAAATTGACACTACCCAAAGACTACCCTCATATTAGGTTGTGTGTGCAACTGTCAAGTCTGACTAGGAGATGTAAGAGCTTGCAATCTCCTCTTTAAGTAGCTACCTGGAACTCAGGTAGCTATTCCACTTATGTGTTCTCATTGGTTATAAAGGGTATACATGAACAACCAGATGAAGAGGTACATCAGGTAAATGGAAGGGCCCTCAGAGCACAAGATTCTGTCCCCAAGAGTTAGTGTGCACCTCCCCTCTCGATGGATGTGTTCACCATCTCAGTCCCAATTATTTTGAGATTTTGGAGGTTTTCTTACATAGGAGTGAGGGACTAAATCAAAAACCACTAGTGCTTAACACAGAGCTTGAAGAGACAAGTCTGAAAGTTCCAAGCTTCTAGTCAGCTTTGGTCTTTTCTGACAAGCTCCATTCTGAAGCTTCCTAGTAGGCTGTTGACAGTCCCATCCTTAGAACAAAGCATTATCCTGTCACTCATCACTCAGGAAATCTCAAGAAATCAGCTGCCCTAATGGAAGGCCAGATAGAGGTGGAGCATCTCTAACCCGAAGATCGGGAATCCAGTGGACTCCAAGATATGGAAGTTGTGAGCACCAATATGATACCACAGTGCAAAACTCTTCAGCTGGCCTCATACAATGGTTAGAGCTAAAAATATACATAATTATTTACAGGCTTTGAGTATATGAGTAATCTGATATGTAAATGAATTATATGTGTAGAGTTTGATCTCCTTCCCAATGTATCTTATTATATCTAAAAAAGTATTTCAAAATCTGAAAGAAAAAAAAATGAAGTACAGAAACTGCTGGCCCTGAGCATATCAGACAAGGGCTACTCAACTTGTGTGTGTTTCCCATTTTATCATAGGGTATACGGTCTTTGATGGATTGGATAATCTCTCTCTGACTCCAGCTCCTTCGCAATGAGATATCATTTAAACCAGTTGCTACCTCATCGGGCTCCTGGAAGGATTAAATGAGTTAATATATGAAAAGCACTCAGACAATACCTATCAAACAGTAAAAGTGAAAAATATGTGCCTTATTAGTGTCATTCCTCCAATATATTTCGCTGGCACATTGTCATCCTTGAACTATTACCAATTAGAATAGCCTCCTTGTTCCAGCTTCCATTGTAAAGAAATATTAGCTATGATTATTGCCTCTCTCCCTTCCCTTCCTCCCCATGTTCCTCCTATTTCTCCTCCCCTTCCTCCTCTGCCCTCCTCTTTCGCCTTCTGTCTCTTTTTTCAGTCCTAGCTGGACAGCTAGGATATCTCCAACCTGTCACCTCTCTGCTCAGGGGAAATCTTGCTTCATTTCCCCTTTACTTCCTCACAGCTTCGACTTTGATCACAAAATTACAAGTTTTAAAAAATTGCTGATTTCATTTCCTCTTGAAAAATCTACATAAGCCTGATTCTTAGGGACAGAGTTGACCAAGTGTATGCCAAAATGCCCTTGGTCGTGGTGTCTTGTTACAACAACAGAAAAGTAACTAAGATTGCAGCTATGGTCAGAAAATTAATGCTGGGTGCAGGGCAGATCTAAGATGAGCATTGACTCTTTCTGAGGAGATGAGACTTGGAGAAGTAGGAACAGAACACTGATGGTATGGTGTGACTTCCATTTAAGAATATGATACTAGCAACTGTTGTGAACAGGACACCCACAGGTGAGCAAGTTTGGAAATCAAGAGCCACAGAGGAGTTCATGACAATATTTGTGGCCAACAGTGATGGTGCTGTGACCCCAGAGATATCCTGATATGATAGATTGTACTTTGCAGGGAGCTGAGGAGATTACTCAGCTGTTCATGGGTGTGCTGTATGAGCTGGATCCCAGAAGATATATAAAAATGGCCACAGTGGGGAAAAATCCCTGTGATGGGGAAGTGAAGACAAGTGGACCCCTGGCATTTACTGGCCATCCTACTAAACTGGATTGATGAGACTCAGGCCAATGAAAATCTGTTTCAAATAACGAGGTAGGCAGTTCCTGAGAAATAATACCCAAGGTTGATCTGTGTCTTCATACATGTGCACACACGCGCGCGCATGCACACACACACACACACACACACACACACACACACACACACACACACAGCACTTTGATTTGATGAGGAAAAAAATGTACAAATATCTTCAGCACCAAAGGAGGCTCTCCTTGTGTAACCTCTTCCATGAATTCTACTGCTCAGTACAGATAAACCCCACTACCCACATGCCTCACAGTATTTTCCTTATCCTGTAACACTCAGAGTTTTTGCTGGAATTATTTACTCTCTGCCTCCCCTGTGAATTGAGAACCACTCATTTGAGTCCATTTTATTTATCCTCAGTGAAAATGAAAACGTAGATAAGATTTTATACCAATCACAACCTCAAAAGTGATGGGACTGAACAAGGACTCCCACATTTACCACAGAGTTTGGTTCAAGTCTGTCAAATGAATAAATCAACAAAGAAAGGTAACAGAAGCCAAACCACCATGGCCTGGAGTTGCAGTGTTCTTATTAGCAATGCTGTTTCAAGTATAGTGTCAAGGTTAGTGTGCAGCTTCTATAAACTCCCTACAAGTCCCCAACACTGGACTCAGACAGCACCATAGTTCAAAAATAACCCAGTGCTGAGAGATAAGGACCATGTCAAAGCATGAAAGGGGGTTCATGGAATATTCCAGAAAACAGGCAGTTCAGGATTATCACAGGTTGCCATGGGCATATTCTTTTTTTTTTTTTTTTTTTCCTACAGTCATGGTTGTTGATGTAAAGCTATCTCCCTGGTGTCTCTGGGTGACATTTGCTACTTAGCTTCCCTGTCCTTAAATAGAGCTGTCCTTTTTGCTGGATTATTCCTCCTTTGCTAATGTTCTGTCTCCCCCAAGTCCCAGGAAGAGCACTTGACATTTGTTACTGGTATAAGAGCATCATTTGCTGAATGTGAATAGAAAACAAAGTTTCCCCAAAGGGTAGAAATGAATGATGACCTCAAAGCTTGCTCCTCACCCTTCTCTTCCTTCCAGCACAGCAGCAACCCCCAGCTATGCTGGGCCCTAGAGGAGAGCTACCCCATCCCTCTCTGTGCTCTAGCTTTATGGAGTTCTGTTTCTGTCATTACCATGTATATCTCAATGGGCAAAGGTAAAGGGTCATGGAGTGACAAGTAGGATGAGGGGAAGCTTCATAGATGCCTCTTCATTGGAAATGAGAAGACCCTTGTAGAGATGCAACACTCCACTAACCACCAAACTTCCTGATGCCTCAGTTGAGATGTGTGTTTTGAGTGCTGGGATGACAAGTAAGGAAAGCTGAGTCTGGGAAGACAGCTCTGTTGGTACAGTGCTTGCAACACAAGCATTGGGACCTGAGTTTGAACTCCAGAAGCCATATAAAAAGCAAGGTGCATGCTTGTAATCCTAGTACTTGGAATTGGAGACTTAAAGACTCCCTGGGACTTACTCATCCAGCCTAGTTCCAGGCCAGAAAGGGACCCTGTCTCAAACCACAAGGTAGAGGACAGCCTGAAAGATAACACAGGAAGTTGACCTGGGTCCTCCATGTAGGCCTGTGAATGTATACCCACACATTCATGTCCACATACAGACAAATACATGCATATACACACACACATACACACACACACACACACACACACACACACACACACACACACACACCTAGTCCTTCCTGTTAAGATGCTCACCGTCTAGTGAAAGTGCCTATATAACATCTACCTGTTATTTGTAGGATAGGTAAGAGAGATACGGTCCCATGAACACCTCTAATAAAGAACAGATATAATGAATGAATTAGTCAATAGGGTCAGCAATGGCTTCTTAAGTAACTGCTTCAGAAGCTCAAGCTGTCAAATTAGCTGTAATAATGGGAACAAAGAAATTGCTAAGCTGAGGGACCACTGGAGGCACTCGTTATGCTGAAAGTTCTACTGGGAGTAGAACCAGCAGGCCAGGAAGGTCAAAAGACAGTCTTCATAGAAGTCAAGGGTCAGAGTCAAAGGCAGGGCCTGATGTCATTTCCTACCCTCTCTTCATTTGATGGGAGTACCTACCCACAGCACAGCTGACCCTCACACCTGCAGGCTTCCACCCTGTCCTGTGGCCACTCCCTGAGAGTGCTTGCCTACAACACAGCCGGCTTGTCACACCTACATGTTATGCATCTATGAACAAGGATCAGAAGTGTTTTTAAATGACTTATACATTGAACAGATACAGACTTTTGGGGCATTATTTCCTAAAAACCTAGTAACAACAACATTGGGGCTGGAGAGAGATGGCTCTAAGGTTAACAGCGAGTACTGCTCTTCCAGAACAGATGAGTCCCCAACATCCACGTAAGGCTGTTCACAGTCACCTATAATTACAGCTCCAGGAGATCCGATGCCTCCACAGACATCTGCATGCTGCAGAACTCCCACCCCGCACATGTGCGCGCGACACACACACACACACACACACACACACACACACACACACACAATTTAAAATAATAAAAAATGGCCATCAGTTAAGCAGGTTTTACATTGCAGTAAATAGTGTAAGTTATCCAGAAATGATGAAAACTCCAGTAAGCTGTTTGCAGGTTATGTGAGAATACTATACCTTTAATATATATATATATATATATATATATATATATATATATATTGATTTTGGTATCTGCTTGGGACCGGGAACCAATTCCTATTAGATAGCATCAGGCTGTGACTCCTTGAGTCACACGGATTCTGCCCCATACTTCTCATTCACTCATTTGCTTACTAAGTAGTGTGACGTTGTACCTGAAATGAAGACTAGCAAAAGAATTTCACCCTTCCACTACCCTCAGAAAAGAGGCTAGTCTGTTAACAATACAGAAATAGAAATCTGAGCCTCCATTTCAGTAAGTGGCAGTGTAACCTTGGGCACATTTGCCATGGGGAGGAGTGACTTGATCCTGGTGAGCAACAGAGGGGTCGGGGGAGAACTCAGAAGAGGAAGGGGATGGGGGCCTTTGCTGTTGGATGCCTCAGTTTAGAACCTGTTGTTTCCCTTGGTTAGCACCAGGATCTGCATGTTTCCCAAGCCCTCAGCTCCTGGCCCCTAGCCCTTCAGCCTCCAGTGGCAGTCAGTGTAAATCTTTCCCAGAGAGTTGTTTCCCCTTGTGGTCATACAGTAACAGCCTACTAAAGCTGCCGATGGGGTGAGTTACGAGCCGGTCCCTGGAGCCCCAGCCTCTCTTGCCCACAGAATGAATTGTGGAGCTCCCGGGCTGCTGGGCTTTTTATTTATTTATTTGTTTGCTTTAGCATATTTTAATCTGGTCATTAAATTGCAATCTGCCACCCATCCCCAACTCGAGCTGTCTTCAGATGGAACAGATTTTTCACAGGTAATGGTACCTATAAACTTTGAGGATGGCAGGCACAAGAGCAAACTGGAAGTGGGGGAAATGAGAGGTTGTGGAGACCCATGCCACCTGGCTGAACTTTGGCTCTCCTCTTCCTGCCATAGTTCATCCCCAACTTTTATAGCACAGCTACAATGACCAGTGGTTCCCGAACAGCACCTGTGGCCAGGCAGAGCCTGGAAACCTGTGGAGGGATGCAGAGGTGAGCCTCCACACCTTGTCCCTGCATGCGTGAGATCACACTATTCCACATTGTCAGACAGTAAAGGTGTCACACAACCTGCCTTTATGATATCGCACAGGGAGAGGCATCCACTGATAAATCAAAGGCAAAGAGGATGCCAGATGGTGCCATAGTGATTGTATTCTCCAGGTCATCCTTCTCATCTGCAGTCACTTTGTACAGGGGGGACTGCCATATGACAACAGGGCCACCAACCTACATAGGTGACACTTGTCATGGTTAGAATATTGGTACCACAGATGTGTCTAGCATTTCAAAAGTTGTACTGACATATTCCTTTGAAGCATCACAACTGTTGTGTGAACCCAAAGGGGCAGGTGTCACAATTCCCAGACACAGGGATTATAGCGCAAATTACAGAAGGAAGTGCCCTGCTCCTAGAGGTGTGCAATACATGCATTTGGAGTCTGAGAGTTAGTTCATGTTGCCCTAAAACAGCCCAAAGGCTCATTTCAAGGTTGACTTATAGAATCATATCTAGTCTTGAGAACTTGAAACTTCCACTGAGCAAGCAAGGTCAGAAATCAGTTGCTTCCTAATTAATTCATGTGCATGCCAGAGGCCTTGGCACACAAAGAGTGTTTTTCAGATGGAGTTGTTGAGTAATGCAGGAAAATGTGCTTATAGTGAAATAGGCAGTGTTAAGTTTTTGCACTTGTCCACTTCTTTAATCTTAGTAACAACTTTAAGTAGGTGCTGTGGTTCTGCTCATTTCAAAGGGAAACACTGAAGCTCAGGAAGGGTGAGCAGCTTTCCTAGAGGGCACAAGGTAAGAAAGCACAGGAGTTTATAGAGTCTGGTGTCAGCATCTGAGCTGCTAACCTCTTCATGGGCTGCAGACACACTCCTGCTCTCACAAGCAGCTCTGACTCTTATAGCCTGAATCCAAGCACAGCTGCATAGGCAAAGGCATTCTTTCTGGGAGTGAGATTTGGAGCTGAGGAAGGCTAAAGGAAAAGAGATGACAGCAGACATTTCCTACACTAAAGAACATGGGGCTTTTCAACAGAGAAACTGTCAAAGCCAGTGTATCCCTTTGCACTCTGCAGCTTCAGGACACACACACACACACACACACACACACACACACACACACACACACACACACACACACACATACAAGGCACAGAGTTCAATGGGGAGGTCAAACTTGAGAGGCCAAAGTTCTAGCTCGTATAGCAGACATCTGATCATGGCCTTTAAACAGTTGTGTTGTGTTGTGTTTAAGAAACAAAAACAAAAACCTATAAGCAAAAACCATTAACACCAACTGGTGTTTGTACTCACTGCTATATGGTCTGGTGACAGTGATCATCACACTGTGTCTCAGTTTAGAAGCTGGATTTGCATGAAACAGACTCCTAGGTAATCTAATTTTACTATTGTGTCTCTGTTGGCTATGGATGACAGGAATCCACAATCCCTTCCCCCTGTGGCCCAACCTGTTATCTATGATCCTTCTTATGATCAGGCACAGAGTCATGGAAGGCATGGGAAGTGTCACCAGACGTCAGAACACTCTGATGACATGGCACAGCAACAGACAGGCTGGTGTGTGCTACCAAGTCATCTCAGGATGATACTACTCATCAACATCCTTGCAGAGATTAGAAGATACCTAGATATAGCATTGTAGAAGATCCTGACTTTATAACCCTTGACCTTTCCTTATTTTCAGAGTCACTTACCTGGCTGCAGTCATGATCTCAGAAGGACTTTGACCATACCTAGAGCCCATTCACAAGTTTTGACAGATGAACAATTTGCTGATTGTGTTATTATTTGAACCCATACCATTCCCAGATTATGTAAAATGACATACAAGTTTGAGATTCCAGTACTTAACTTTATTTTTGAGTGTATGTGTGCATTCATATTTATATTTTTGATTTGTTTTGTTTGGTGTGTGTGTGTGTGTGTGTGTGTGTGTGTGTGTGTGTGTGTGTGTGTGTGTGTGTTGAGACATCTGTAATCCAGATTGGTCTTAAATTCATGATACTCTTCTTGCCTCAACCTCCCAGGTGCTAGGATCATTGCTATGAGCTACAGATGCCCAGCTGTGTTTCTTTGGGGGTGGGGGCAGGAGACAGAAGGAACAGTATTTTACTATTTAACCCAGGCTAGCCTTGAACTTGCTGTATAGCTCAGTCTGGCCTCAAACTCCTATTCCTCTTACCAAGGCCAAAGTTTAAATAAATGGAATTTCAGAGTGAATAAATTATATGGCATCTGACATTCAGAAGTGGTGCCAACTTTCCCTTGGTCCATCCATATCCTTTTCAAGCCAGACATAAGTCTACACCATCTAATTTGTAGCATGGGTCTTCTGATATGATGACTAATGGCATTGCTTTGCAAGGGAGACAGTCTTGTATTAAATAAAAACAAGGGCTTCCGAGAAACCCCAAAGAGTGACTGGATTGAAGGAAAAGAGGAGAGCACTAGGAAAAGTCCCTGGTGATACTGGGAAACTTGAGGTGTGGAAGGAGTTTGGTGCCCGGAGATGCTCAGCTTTCATGTCTTCATTCTGCTGTGTAGGAACTGAGAAGTCTTGCGAGAGCTATCTCTTTGCTTTCAGAGGCATTTCCCCATCAGTAAAGCAGGGCTAGCATGGGTGCCAGCATCCATGAATTACTGTGTGCTAGGGGCCCAGCCCAGGCCTGACATAGCAGGTGTTCCCTTCCCAAAGGCCAATGTTTAGCTCCAAACTCAGGGCAGGCTTTAAACTGGGCTATAGAGAGGCGAGCTGGGAGGTCGTGCAAGAAAAGAAAGCACCCTATTCAGTGACAGAGTACTTGAAACTGTTGAGAAGAAAAACCCACCGTATATGGTCTGAAAATTCATACACAGATGTCCAAGGCCAATGGCCCAGAAGAGATACACCCAATCCATAAGACTGAATGTCCCATCTACGTTGATGGCCTGGAAGCTGTTCCTCTTTGTCTCAACACACCATTCTTATCAGCTACACATTTTGGAAATGGTTGCAAAAAGAATATTTAACAAACCCCAGAATCAACAGATACCCAGGAAGGAAGGGAAGGGGGGAGGGAGAAATAAGTCAGTGACTGCTCACCGACTGCTTCCTATACCCTGTGGATTTCTTGTCAATGATTATTCAATCTCAGGCCTGACCTTTCTATTCTAAATAACACTGCAATATCAGCTTGGCCCAGCCTGCAGCTTTTGCAGGAAATTAACTGTATCTGGTTTTCACAGGAGACCCAAGAAATCCCCCCAGTAACTAAGCCCAGGCTGGCTTACAGACAAAAAGACCCAGCATTATCTTCTTCTCATATATTCCTCCTAATGCCCGTCTAAATATCACGGGGCTCCCAGCTGTTTAATTCTAATAAATACTCATCTATTCTCAAAACAGACAAATGTTAGGTCTCAGGTGGGTCTCAAGCATTTTGTGTGGTAGGAAGAGAAAATAGGGCAAGAGAAAGAATAGAACAGCTTCTAGCCAAATGGAGATTTTCAGACAGGAACAGTCCTAGCCTAAGAAAATAGCTAATGGTTCCTGGCAGAACCAGAGTCCAGGGTGACTTCTAAATGGCCGTGTTAATAGCTAGTGTCCACATTGAGATGTCCTTTGTTCTTTTGGTGCAGCCTTAGGTTTCTGTGGCAGCAGTGTAGTGAAAGATAGTGACCCAGCTGGTGTTGCTTGCATCTTGCTGGGGTGGGGGATGAGGGAGTCTGAAGGGGTGGCAGAAGCAGGCTTCACGGTGGAGTGACAGGTTTCTGTCAGCTTCCCCACTCTGAGTTAGGATCTGAACTTGAGTTCAGATGGTTGCATCAGCCATAAGCCCCTACATGGAGGAAAAGAGGAGAGGAGAGACCTACATTTCCATGACCTCGGGAGCCTGGTTGATTTGCAAACAACAATGTCCAAGCATTGGAAGAGGCAGAAAGACCTAGCATTCTGCGGGTGGGGACTGCATGATTTGGGTTAGTAATGTGAAGAAATCCTCTCTGCTTGGGCTTTTTGGTCCCTCATGAGTCCTAACTGGCTTTAAACATATATCATGGCTTGAACTCAAAGAGAGGCCCCCAGAGAAAACCTAGTTCATGCCCAGATACCTGCTCATACGCTGTGAGCCTGGAAGTCCAAGTTCAGGTTAACACCCAGCTGGAGAACAGAATGCTTCACCCAGGGAAGCAAGTGTGGCTTTTTATTCAGATCACCAGGTTCCTCTAAGGACCACCTACAACATTCTGACTCAAGGGACTGTAGATAGCAGGCTGTCACACATTTAAGCAGCTGTAGATTTCAGTTATGTCAAACTCCATTTTCTCATCTAAGTCAGTGGCTTGCTGCGTATGGTTGAGTCTGACTAACTGGTGAAAGTTCTCATGACCATGAGGGCTGCTGACAGTTTGAAGGTCTGTTCCTATGTCTCTGGCATAATGTAAGGATGCCATGCCATGTTCAGCTTGAGAATTTGAGTTTGATTGTAGAGACAGTAGTATCCACTCATCAAAACTCTGCCTGACTTCCAGAGTCACCTCACAGTCTCAAGATGTCTCCACAGGCGCTCTGCTCATGGAGAATACGCTATTCTCTGAACAGCTGCATCCACTGTGTACATCTCCTTTTGGGTACAAACTTTTTACCCCTTTGGTTGTACATCCCGGAACAAGCTGGATGTGATGGCATGCACATGTAATTCCCAGCAAATAGAAGGAAGAGGCAGACAGATCTCAGATCTCTGTGAGTTCGAGTGGTTTGGTACATATAACAAATTTCAGGACAACCAGGGCTACATAGTGAGACTCTTTCAAAAAGCCGGGTCAAAAATAGAAAAAAGAAAAGAAAAAGTAATATTCCAGGATAGTTGACAATAGCATTCCATGGAGCCATTATACCATGGAAAAACCCTAAAGGACATTATTCCAAGTATATGGTTTAAAAACCCAAGGGATCTATCTCCCTCTTTCTGCTCTGATTGTCAGGGGCACTGGATGAATCCACAGGCCAGGAATAAGGTAGACCACCTTCCTGAATTTGGCTCTATCTGGTTTTAACTGTTTTATTTAAAAGACCAAATAATAGGTTATGATTCCTTATTTGGTAACTGGCTCACATGCTTTGAAACCCACAGTGAAAGTCAGTCATGGACTTGGCTCCATCCCATTCAGCAGAAAGTAATGACCTCCTCAGGCAAGACTAAATCTAAAACTAAAAACTGATCTAAAACTGGAAGCATCCTGCTAAGTAAGGGAATCCAGAGAAGTAACAACTGAAGGGGTAAACAGTTGGTGCCTAATAAAATGTGTACACAGCCGATGCAGTGGCTCAGAGAATAGCATATTCTCTGAGAGCAGAGTACCTGGGGAGACATCTGGAGAAAGTGAGGTGACAGCCGGGCCCTGGAAGTCAGGTAGGTTTTGATGAGTGGATATTACTGCCTCCGATTTATTGGCCCAATAAACAGGCAGAACATGGAGGGTAAATAAATGTAAAGCAGCTTGGCAGTTTAATGTGGGTGTGCACACAGGCACAAGCAGCTGGTGATGTGGGTTTTTATGAACTAAGTGCAGGACTTTCCCCTGCAGCTTCCACGGAACCTCATTTTAGGACATTTTAGTACATGTCATAGGCAGGTGGCATAGGGTCTTAGAGGGGTCAGGACCGAAGATGAACAGTTCCTAGAGCTTCGGTAGGGGCTTCCAGGATGTCTAGCACTTTGTTGGCTCATCCCCTCGGAGTCCTTGGTGACTCTGGAATATTGCACCTCCAGAGGACAGGGACTACTGTCTCTGGCAAAGTCCCCAGCCCCCAAGCTGAGGTGACCTTCTTCCATGAGGAAGACAGTACCGTTTCCCTGAGTGGCATTCAAATGTACAACACTATCACAGCAGATAAGAAACTTGACATACATTTGTTTAACAGGATGTATCAGATTCAAGCTGATTTCCTTTATAAGGACAAGGACAAAATCTCCTATTCAGCTCCACCTTCCCACCCCCTGCTCCAGCAGCAAATAGTGTTTAAGACATGTTGAACAAAGAATGGTTCAACTCAATTCATCTTCATCTTTTTGGAGAGGGATGTATTAGGTAGGATGTGAGGTTCTGTGAAGGGTCAGAAGAGGACTATGAACCTTCTCCCCTTCTCCCCTCTGCTTATTGCATATGACTTCTACAGAAGGAGGATGAGTCTTGTGCTAGGAGACAGCATAGTCACCCTTTGCAATTCTTCAGCCTCTACCTGGGCCTTCCCAGTGATGGGAAATTCACTGTCCCTAAGCTTGGGGGACAGTGTTAATGGCTGGAGGAATGTTCTTTGTATAGTGAGCAGCAATCTTCCTTTCTGGAACTCACACCCATCATTTCCACCTGAGCAGTTTGAAGCAGAGAAGGAGTTAGACATTTGCTGCAAGAGATTTTATCTATTGTGCACATACTGCTTCTCAAGTGTTTGTGAACACAGGTCCAGAATCTCCATGGGCTTCTCTTACCTCTATCTGTTTTGCTCTGATGGGGTTTACATCTCTTTCCTGGCCCTAACTCTGTTTACTACCACACTTGATAACATACGAGGCCCTGGGAATGGCCAAAACATGGATACTATTTATTCCTTTTTTCCAGCAGTGCACGGGCTTTATGTTGCCTAAAGTAGCCTTTGCTTCATGGTGGACTTCTCACACCATTGACCCTTAATTAGCAGAGGCAATGATGCACCCAAGCCTTTGCTCAGGTGTGAGCTTGATAATATCCATCTCCCCACCGGGCGTTTCTGCCACTTGCTGTTTAGATCTAATTGCACTGCTTTTACATTTATCCTTGTTAAATGCCACCCTATTAGATTTGCTCCTTGAGTCTAGCCTAGTGAGGCCCTTTTGGATCCTGACTTTGGCATCCCACATATTAGCTCATTACTCTCAGACAACGTGTTTAATGTGTAATAAAGAGCTACCATTTCCAGATGTTTCTCTGACCAAATGCTACACAACATAGTGGCCCATTTCAGTCCTTTAATGTGTGTGCTATGACACTGGGTTTGTTTTATTATTTATTTTCTTTCATGTCATTGAAACAAAGTCTTTCTCTGCAGCCCAGAATGGCCTGGAAGTCTCTATGGAGATCAGCTAGCCTTGGACTTCAGGACATCCTTTTGCTTTAGCCTCCTGAATATTGGCATTACAGGAATACACCACCACGCCCTGTTGACACCCATTTTATATAAATGAAATTCAATAAAACCCCCAGAAATTGTAGGAGAGTCAGGCTATAAACCCAGAGTCTGACCTTGAAGGTGGTGTGCAATACCACCCTACTAGGCTGCTGTCCACACAATCATCTTTTAGATAGGACCCGCCAGAACCAGTGCATCATGGCAAACACTGTGGACTTCTTCAGCCTGGGGTCAGACCTCTTCCCCATTATTCTCACATTATCTTTCTTTTTATCCACTTTTATCCCAAGCAACAACAAAAGGAATTTTGCTCACTATTTTTGAAGAAATTGGATCAGAAATTTTCTGTTGTTCTAATATCTTACTTCTAAGGAGTAAGGAATGGAAATAGGATGAGTCTTGTTTGGGCCAATTCATGTTGACCTCTATAAATCATAAATTATTCTACTTCATGCTTTGAAGTCATTATTGAAGTTGAACCTAGATTCTTACCTAAGACGACTTCTAAACCCTGTCAGTTTGTCGTTTTATGGTGTGTGGAGCACATTTGGTTAATCAGCCTCTAAATGCAACAGAAGAAAGTCAGATATTCTCATTATTGTTCTCTTAAACCTGTCACATATTCCCCCCCACACACTAATTAACTATAGTTAAGCCTTCTAAGACTTCACACAAATGTTGACGTAGCATACTTTAAATTTTCAGCCAGTTTGAACACATCTCTCAGAGCCAGTCAACCAAACAACCTTGCGCATGACCCTGTCCATGATTAGTTTTTATTCTTGCTGGCTTTTACTTCCACAATTACTAGTTACATTTCTTAATAATTAATTTTCTCACAGGTATCTTTGACCAGAGACCACTATGGGATAAAGGAAAATATGAAAAAGTGTAATAAAAGGAGAGGCCAGATTTCTTCTAGAGATGGTTTGGAAAACCATGGTTAAAAAGAAATTGTGGGGGGGGGGGGGATAGAGGTAAGACAGGAAAGGGTTCATGTTTTTTGTCCTTATTCTTTGAAAAAGAAGAAGACGAAGAAGAAGAAAAAGAAGAAGAAGAGGAAGAGGAAGAGGAAGAGGAGGAGGAGAAGGAGGAAGAGGAGGAGGAGGAGGAGGAGGAAGAAGAAGAAGAAGAAGAAGAAGAAGAAGAAGAAGAAGAAGTAGAAGAAGAAGAAAGAAAGAAAGAAAGAAAGAAAGAAAGAAAGAAAGAAAGAAAGAAAAAAAGAAAGAAGGACAAGAAAATACCTTCATAGGAGACAAACACTGCCACAACAAGGAGCTGGCATTCCCTAGGCTTCTGAGCATTGCTCAAAGCTCTTCCTTGTTGGGATGGTTTACCTAAGTATTCCTTTACCCACATTTGGTATAACTGGGTAGGTAAACAGTGAGGACCATTAGGTTTAGGAGTTAGACTCTTTCTGAACATAATCGTGTTTCTACCATCCATCACCATGACCTCTCCTCCCTATTTCTCTTTTCTGACACCCCTATGTAACTGTTATTTTATGTGTGTTTAGGTGTGAGTTAATTTATGCTGTATCATTCATTTACTTATTATGTAGCACATTATTTAATGTTGGATATGAATGTTTTATATTATTGCACAATTTTCCCACATCAGCCCATGTTTATAACATTTTAACAGGGGTGAAATCAATGCAGACCATTGTGGTCTAGGTTGCATAAAGGAGAATGTTGAGTATCAACATTCACTACTCTCTATATCTTGGCATCCTCAAGCTCCTGCTTTCATGTGTTACCATCTGTAACACTGAACCCTTGAACTACATTACAAAATAAATCCTCTACCCCCCCCTTAAATTGCTTCTTCTTAAGGGCATTTTATCAGGATGTTTATAAAACCATTTTGTATGGAGACTAAAGACCCAGAATTGTTGTGAATCCCCTTCCATATAGATTCACAGGTATAGAATGGAGGAAGGGAAAGATCTTTGAAAGCATCAAAGCCTCCTCCCATCGGCTAGACTTCAGTATGGGGTTGGGGAAGCCAGTGGCTGGGGAAGCAAACTGAATCTGAGGTTAAGTCAGGACTGGAAAAGTGTACAAGGATTTTTATATCTGTGAAGAAAATGATGAGAGAAGCTGGAGTGGGCGAAGAAGTTGTCACATAGAAACAGGGGCCAATCCCATACAGAGCTGCCAATCCCATACAGAGCTCTGCAGGCAGAGAGCCACTGCCCAGCACTGCCATGCTCTGAGGAAGTCCTCAAAAGAGCTAACTGGTGCTTGCTAGCCACCCACAAGACTCTAAGCTGGCTGCAACACTTGTTTGCTTGGTTTTTTGTTTGTTTGATTATCTGTTTTTGAGACAGAGTCTTAGTGTCTATATCAGGCTGGCTTTAAACTCTTGACACCCCTGCTTTGGCCTCCTGCATCCTGCACTAAAGATGAGAATCACGTTGCCCAGTTATACACCCTTCCAGAAGTGGGACATGAAGAATGTAAGCATGGTGTCCATGTCTTCTACACAATAAGAACTGAATCTTGTGTCAATTTTATGTAAGTTCTAAATACTTCTTAATAATAGTAATGTTTCTTTTTCTCCATTTTAAAGTAAAAGTATTGTTTTTAACACAGTACAAATACCCAAAATGGAAAAACACAAGCACACACACTTATATAAATATAAGTGCGTGTGTGTGTGTGTGTGTGTGTGTGTGTGTGTGTGTGTGTGTGTGTGTGTGTATCTCAAATGGTTTTTCATTAAAACATTTTACAGCAGGCATTTGGGCAGCAATTGAAAATGGCCTGAGGTGTCTCCAGAGCCGAGGTCAGTGAACTCAAAACAACCTCTTGAATTTTCCATTAGTGCATAGTTAGATGAAGTAATAAATAAATTATTATTAAGCACTTTGCAAATAGAGTGTTATGTAAATGCTAAATAATCATAATAATACAGTAGTATGCTGATCTTGATAAACGGGTCGACTTTTATGTCATTTAAAATGGATGGCACAGCAATGTCTGTGAAGATGAATGAGATCCACGCTCATGGAGCTCGATAACACACAGACTCTTCTGCTGGGAGTCTTGGGCCTCTTCCGGAGTGGCTGTCTTCTCTTCCCCTGGTCTCTGTGGAACAATTAGCAGAGGAGAGGGATTCTGGCCCAGCTCTAAGGGGTTGTAAAAGGCTCCTATGTAGAGATATTGAAAGGAGACCTAGGTGAGCGCGTAGGGATTTGCATTTCTGAGAAGTCAGGGCTAATCTATACCAGGCTGGGGGTAGGGAATTAACATTTATTGAGCGCCTCCCATGACCCAGACACTGTGCTCACTCGGTGCTCTGTGTTTATTATCTCATTCATCCTCCAGGCCAGCACATTAAGGTAATAGAGGAATGGAATAAAGCGGAAAGCATTGCCATTTTCTCTAGAAAGGCAGAGACTGACCCAGTGCAAGAGCTGCTGTTTGCATTCTGCTTTCCTAGGTAGGATATGAAGAGGGCAAAAGTCCCCAGGAATCAGTAGAAGCCAGACCCAGTGATCTGTCCTTGTCCCCAGATGCTAGTACCTTTCAGAAAGAACATCTGTGTGATCAGTGACATCCCACAGGCCGATATACCCTGATTCACCTTCCATAGCTCTTAAAAACGTTTAGCAGATGTTGATATATGCATAGACATGAGCACGTTTCATCAGTAGACTATATGCATTATTTCAGTTCTTACAACAGTCCTTGATTCACATTGTTTTGCTTCTTAGACAAAAACAGAATTTTGTGACATACTTTGCCATATTCTCCCCTAACCCTAACCCTAACCCTAACCCTAACCCTAACCCTAACCCTAACCCTAACCCTAACCTTAACCCTAAGGTCCATAAATCCTAAGACTTTTAACTGTGTGACGATCTTCTCCCACTACCTGTTGGCCCTGAGATCTAAGTATCTGGGGGATTTGTTTTTCCTTCACCCATCACTGGGTTATACTAATGCTTAATTACACTTTGTTTAACATGTAAGATTTTAAAGGTATGAATATACTTTTAAAATTGCATTTGTGAGCAAGGCAGTAGTGGTACATGCCTATAATCCCAGCACTCAGGAGGCAGAGGCAGGCGGATCTCTGTGAGTTCAAGGACAGCCTGGTCTACAGAGCTAGCTCCAGGACAGGCTCCAAAGGCATACAGAGAAACCGTGTCTCAAAAACAAACAAAAGAAAGAAGGAACAAAGGGAAGAAAGAAAGAAAGAAAGAAAGAAAGAAAGAAAGAAAGAAAGAAAGAAAGAAAGAAGGAAGGAAGGAAGGAAGGAAGGAAGGCAGGCAGGCAGGCAGGCAGGCAGGCAGGAAGGAAGGAAGGAAGGAAGGAAGGAAGGAAGGAAGGAAGGAAGGAAGGAAGGAAGGAAGGAAGTTGTCTGTGTGAGCCAGGTGGTAGTGGCACACATCTGTAATCCCAACACTGGGGAAGCAGAGGCAGGTGGATCTAAGTGAGTTGCAGGCCAGCCTGGTCTACAGAGTGAGTTCCAGGACAGCCAGAGCTGTTACACAGAGGAACCTGTCTCAAAAAGGTTTGCCACCACCTTTGTTGGCATAAGCAACTCATGAAACTATGTATTTCCAGAGTACAGTTTAAGTTATAACATTGATATACAACTGTCACCACAAGCAAAAAAATTGAACTGTTCATAACCACCAAACTTTCCTTCCTTGCATTATAGTCTTTCAACCCTGTCTGCTTTCCCTAGGCAACCATTACCTGTTTTTTGTTTTGTTTTGTTTTGTTTTGTTTTTGCCACCACATCTAGCTTGCATTTTCTAGAGTTTTGTCTACATGGAATCTCATAGCATGCAATCCTTTTTGTCTGGCTCCTTTCACTCAGTGTAATTACTTTGAGGGTCCTATGAGTATTTTTCTTTACAAAGATAAGGACTTTGAATGGTTAATATGTATCTTCCATCGTGTTTACATTGGACCTAATCTAAACTCCAAATTTAACTTCTATCATTTATGATCTGTGTACTAAGGAAAAGGTTTCTTAACCTGTCAGAGGCTTGGTTTTTTGTCTGTTTGATTTTCATTTATGAACTTGGTAAACTGCATAGCATATAATCTATACATGAAAGGCATTTGTAAAATAAAAATTGAGATAGAGTAAGAAAACCCATCCACATCTTTGTATTTAGCAAAGTACTTGATAGTCACTAAAGATTTAGAATGTAATGGAACAAAGGGAGTGATATGTTAATTCAGCTCAGAAAACTAAGCACTTCTTATTTGTCTAACATGGGCAGGATATCTCTGACTTTGAGAAATTTCTTTTAGGTTGGAGAGATAGGGGATGAAAGATATAAATAAAGTCACTTCAGTGTTAAGAATAACCTGGTTTCAAAAGACATCTGCAAGGCAGAATCAATAGACTGGGTGACTGCCTAGAAGCAGGCATGAGGGGAAGGCAGGTTGGGTTAGGCTATTTACAAAAGCAGAATTAAGACAAATAGATTTCTGTCACCAGGTAGTAGGGACAGTTCTTGGTATCTTGGCTTAGGAAGTAATAGAAGTTCCATGTGAAAACCTCCAACAGCCAGTTGCATTTCTACACAACTGATCTAGGGAGACATTTGGAGTCAAAGACAAAATACTTGAGACTTTTCAACACATAGGATGCTGATGCCACAGAGTGGGTGAGTTCACCCAGGGAAAACTTATGAAGTGATAATAGATGAGTAACACGTTGTTAAACATGACCACACAGCAGAATCAGAAGGCACACTGAAATATTCTCACATGGACCAGTGCTATTGGAAAGGTTTCCAAACCTAATTCCAATCATACATAATTTAGCTCAAAGTGCATGCTTATCTGTGTGTTATTGGAATGCAATTCCAAAAAGGGGAGAAGGGGAAAGCACTTCAAAGCAAATTCAAAAGACTACTGGCATGGTCCTTTATCTAGGAAGAACATGGTTGTGGAATTGTAGACAAAGGCCCCAGTGTGACAAAAAATAAAAAAAAAAAAAAACAATAAATTTAAAAATAGTGTGTGTTACATAACTACTGTGTCTTTTTTCCTATTTTTCTTTCATTAAAGACAGATTTTTTATACAATATATTCTGATCATGTTTTCCCCTCCCTTAATTCCTTCAAGACCCTCCCTCTCCCCTCCCATTCAAATCCGCACCCTTTCTGTGACTCTTAGAAAACAGTCATCTAAAGAATAATAATAAAGATAAAACAAAACAAGCCAAAAGAGTACAAAGCAAACAAGCAAATAAGGGAAAACGATCCAAAGAAAAAGCATGAGAAACACATATATACAGACAGATACTGACACTCACACACACAGGAATGCTTAAAAACACAACACCAGGAGCCATGATATGTATGCAAAGGACTTGTAAGGTTTAAAAAACATCACTTACAAAACATTATATGACAAAGGGCTTCTGAAGATGTCATTGGGTTCATTTTGTGTTGGCCATCTACTGCTAGGATTGTAAGAACCCAAGCGGATAGGGACACCAAGGAAGCATTGCCCTCTAAACACAGCAGGACCAACGCATATATGAACTCCCAGAACTTTGGCAGCATGTACAGGACCTGCTGAAGATGGGATCCTAGGAGACGTGGACACATGCCCCACCCCTAACCCAGAAGCTATCTCCAAGTGGTGAACACTCGAAAATGAAAAATTAATTCTCTCCAATGGAGTCTCACTTGGGATCTAAAACAATTGGCTTTTCTGGCATTAATTTTTTTTTTTTTTGCAAGGATGGAGAAGGTTGTGAATTTGTCTTATGATACTTAGTTGTATATTGACTTTCCCATTCCTGAAACTGTCCCTCCACATGCCTCTGGATCCCCTTTCCTATATCATTAAGTCACTAAATATATGCTAAGTACCTTCTGTGTACACATATCACATTGGGACCTAAAGACACATTGAGTAATGGTGTTTAGTTCCTACCAAGGAGAACCAGAAAATGCCTATTTTCAGAATATTTACTTTATTTTCAAAGCACCCTTCGTGTGTGTGTGTGTGTGTGTGTGTGTGTGTGTGTGTGTGTGTGTCTGTCTGTCTGTCTGTCTGTCTGCCTATGTATCCATCTATACTGCACTGATGTGTTGGAAGTGACCAATGGTCACCTGATACATCAGGTGGGTGACAACAGAATTGGAATGCAAGAGGGAAGGTCCATGCGTGGCTGAGATCCAGGCAGGCATTCTGTCTGCTAAGGGGAGTATTTTTGTCCCAGCACCCTCATCCTGGGCACTTTGCCTTTGCAATTTCCTGGTTGTCTATTTTATCTCTTTCAGCTGACACATTTGACAGGTCCTTGGGGGGAGTCCTGACTTTAGAATAACTTGCCTTTGGTCGAGCACTGTGTCCCCCAGGTATATGAGGGGCTTTGGGAGAGCTGTCCTCATTCACATAGCCCTCCAAAGCCCCACTGTTCATCTGGACAGAAATATGCTTATCAGTTTTGCATTTGCCAAGGAGCACTATCAAAACCAAATTAGCCCAAACTGGCCACCATTCAGGTCAGCTAATTAAATTAGCTATTGTTGCATTACTGATAAGGACAGTTTGGAAATGGAAAAGAGCTTCTTGTCCCAGCAGTCATAAAAAGAAAGCCAAGAAAATGTGTTAATGGGATCACTGTGAAAGGAAACCCCTCAGACTAGCAGCAATACCTGGGGGGGGGGCTTTGGTGGACAGTTCTATGAGCCATCTGCTCCAAGATCATTGCTCACAGCCTTCTCTGGCTCTGGTCCTTAGGAATACTGCTGCTTTCTGGCTTTCTGGTCCCCAGCTGTAGCTAGGGCAACTGTCTCCTTCTCTTCCCACCATGATCCCAATCCTTCTGAAGATATGGAAGGAAATGGGGACTGGAATCTTCTCTAATATGTTAAAGTATAGCCTCCCTATAATATGAAAGTCAGTTTATTGGAAGATCCTAAAGGAAAAGATATGAAGAGAAAGGGAAGAGGGAGATGAGCTAGGTGAGGTGTGGCATGTCTGTGTGTGTGTGTGTGTGTGTGTGTGTGTGTGTGTGTGTGTGTGTGTGTGTGTAAGAAAGAGCTAGTTGCCCACTGAGCATCAACACCATTACTTAGTAATAGCCTTTCCACTATTGAGTTCTGTGTTTGTGAGGCTTCAGAGTAAGTTGTCTGTTGTCCTCTAAGTAAGCTGGACATATAGCCTTACTCTAGGTCAAGGAGTCTGTGTCCTAGGACTCTGGGCTTGAGTACAGAGATGCAACGATAGAGAGCATAAGGGAATTCATTCTCTCTGATGTAGTTAGCACACCAGTGATACTGCTGTCTGTACCATGGCTCTTCTGCCAGCAGAACCCCCACGACAACCTATCATAGTTCCATCTATTTTTTTCAACACAGGTTATCCAGGCTTCCTAAAGTCTGTCAGCTAACTGCCCATGGTACATTCTCTTGAGCTTAAATTAATCAGCCTTGTACACCCCCCAAGGACTCCAAGAGCTTGAAGTTCAGCTCACTTCTTTGACAAGATGAAGCTACAGACCTGGAAATATTAAGTGATTTCTAAAAACCGCACAGACAACAATCAGCAAATCTGGAGTTTCATAGCATCACCAAGTTCACATAAACAGTGCTGCTCGGGCATGGCATGCACTTGTTATCCCTCCAAGAAAATGAAGACAACTCAGGAATGCATCTAATAATCCACAAGGAGAGCTAGCAACACCTGCGTTCATGCCCTCCATTCTCATGGCTCCTTTTTATACTGACTGTAGAGACCCCATCTCAGACTTTCAAGTCATAGGAAAATATTCTACCATGAGAGAACAAGTGAGTTGTAAACTTATCCATGTGTCACTTCATCCATGTGTCTTTCACTATTGAGTATGAAAACTCTATTTCAAGTGTATTCAAAGTCCCCCATAACATAGGCTTGAATACTCTCTAATAAACAAATATGCTGTATAGTACAATAAAAGACAGCAGTAATACTGAGAACAGGCGTGCTTATGTTATAGGGTAATGTGTGATTCTAACAAGAGATCTGTAATGTGTGCTTTGCTGTGAACTATAACTTTGAAAGCCCCTTCTCAAAGCCTCAGTCTCCTCATGTATAAAGAAGTCAATTGTCTAGCTGTTAAGCTCTAGCATCCTAAGAAAAATGGCATTAATAGATAAATTAGGATTTCCAAAGATGGATGAATTAGGATATTTACCAGGATATTCGAGTCTTAAAAACTCCCACCCCTATACAAGTAAAAAGAACAAAGTTACTGGAGAAGCTGTACTAAGGAAATATAACCTAAGTCTCTGGATCTGCTTCTGCATTCATTATGAGTACTAGGCAAAGCTGAGCATCCATCTTCAAGTGTAAGGGTGATAACACCATGCATGAGACCCAGTGTCTCCTATCAGTATAACATTGAAATAACATCATTACTGCCTCCACCTCAGAAGAAATCTGTCTTTCCCCAGTGTCAACTTAATCTATTGTCAAATTGGGAATTTGATGGAAAGAGATCGCCTAACTCTGGGAAAATGCATACCTACAGAGTCTCCAGTAATGTCACATAATTATCGCTTTGTATCTACTGATATAAATACCATATAGCTATAGCATAAGAGGGGGAAATGTCAATATAATTTTACCATCCCAATGGTGTTCACTGTCCATAGTTTTCCTGACAGTTGTCTACATATACACAATTAATATTTTAGTAATTTGAATTATTTTTTTAAAAATACATAAAAGTGGGTTAGGCTAAACTTGACCAGTGCTTGCATTCAGAAGTTACAGTTGATGATTCTCTTCCAAACTGTGCTTAACAGTCTTCATTTTCTCTTGATTCCCATCTACAAGACAAAAGGCCCCCGGGTCCTTCATGGTCTTCTCACCTATGTAGAGACAAGCATTCAGTCTTAGATACATTATTGACTCTTGGGGAAAAGTTAGTATGTATGTTTGCATTTGATTTTTTTTTGCATTAGTCCAGGGTTCTATGCATGCTTCCCAAGAGAAAAGAAGATGCTTGTGTAGTCTTCCTTGTAAAGCCTCCATTGACGTCTGAGTGGATCAGGGCAAAATGTCTGTCATCCATTCCTCCTTTTCAGGGATGGAGGCAGAAAACAAGATTCAGGGGCATGATTTTGGACTTATGACTATGTAGATAGTGTCCTGGGCTTGAGAATCATAAACTGTGTAATCTGGAACAAGTTAATGCCTTGAGGATCCATTTGCAACTTCATCTCTAAGACATGAACTAAAATAAAATTGCATAGAATTGTCATGAAGATTAAGCAAATTAATGTAGGAGTTGCTATAAAATAAATTACTTTTTTTCTTTAAAAATTGACATTCTAAACAAGTTACTCCATTGAACTCCTGCTAATATTTACAGTAGATTTTTGTTTCTACATTACATGAATGAAAAACTAACTTCAATTTTTGGCGACTGATGAGCCATCTCTGGAGTCATCGAAGTCCAGGCCTTTCTCTTCTTTTCCTATTTTCAGCTGGTTAGCTGCTCACTGAGATCTTGCCAGAGGGTGGGGAAAAGAAATAAAAATGGAAATTGGTCAATTTGACTCTTTGATAGCAGTCCTGATGAATTATCTGGGTGGGAAGTGTTCAAGTTGTGAACTAAACTGGAGTTTTGTCTTCTTCCCAGGATATGTCAAGAACCTACTAATGCTCCTGGTGACAGCTGTCCCTCTTCTCTTTACTGGAAAAAAAGTCTTCCTCTACCTGAACAGTGGCCCATCTTCCAGAATAATACATATTGACTTTCAAAGAAGTAAGAGAGTATCTGCTGGCCACTCACATCAGAAGAAACAAGCCTGGTGAGCAGGGAGCTAACAGATGCTGCAACTAGATGATGGGTGCATCAACAAGAGTTCCAAAGCAATAATCACTATCCTATCTCTTCTCCATTAATCCAGCAATCAAATCATCACTATTTAGTATTTACTGTATACCACCATATAGTATAAAATGTGGTGAGTAGCTAGATATATTAACCTCTCAACTCTCAAAAAATGTAATACATTTAAAAAGTCAAAGTTATGCATGTGACAAGACAACTAATCACATAGAGGAGAAAACGTGGTTGCAAGTATAGCATCTCCCACATGCCAGTCACCACGGGAGGTGTCGCACATGTATTATTTTGTCTAATCCCTACCACATCTCTAAGAGGCATTCCTATCCTCTAATTGGTGATGCTATTGAGAGTCAGAGATATTTAGTAATTTGCACAAGGCCACATAGATAGAAAATCATAGAGCCTATTTTCAGGTTTGGATGTATCTAACTCTGTAGTCTATGCTTTGTCACTAACCCACACCTGCCCGTGAGAGAAATCAGAGTTCAAACACATCATTTAGTGCAGCTAAGCTTAAATAGAACTCTTAAATCCCTATCAGTGAAATCTATTCACAAAGTTTTATCTAGCCCATTGATGGGTTTGGAGACTCGTTTAAGCCAGAAGATAAATGTCTAGATTCTGCAGGCAGAGATGATGGTATAGAAGTGACCATGTGCCAGTCACAGCTCAACCATTTTCCATCTGAGCAAGTTGCTTCCCTCATCTAGGATCTTGTGTCATCATTGGTAATATACAGCATTTCTACATTGTCTAATGCCACACTCTGTCATTAGACAGCTCAATAACAAGGTCTAAAGTCAAACAGACCTGAGTTTTAATCCTGGCTCCATCCTCAAGCAGTGGGCTGTTGGGCATGTCATGTATATAACAGAGATAATAATACTACCTCAGGGTCTCTGCCCTTATTAGTCATTCTCCTTGGGACAGTTCCCATTCATCCATAAGGTCGCCCTTATACCTCTTTCAGGTCTTATCCAAGTTGCCCATTAGGTAGGCCTCCCTAGAACACAGTCTCTAAACTTGCAAACCACATTTGCCATTTTCTATTTTCTTTCCTCGGACTATTGTTTTCATTAACACTCAACACCTAACATTCTATACAGAGCACTTGGTTATCTTATTTATTGCCGGCTTCCATCTTCTCACCTCTAGAGTGTAAGCTCTATATGGGCAGGGTCTTTTGTTTTGTTTCGTTTGTTTTCTTTACTTCTGTGCCCCCAGTTTCTAGAATGACTTAGGTGCTTAATAAATATTTCTGGCATAAATGAATGCTTGTCATGTAGATAATTTAAGTCAAGTGCTTTGCATAGGACCTGTCATGTGGAAAACACATGTGTTATCTATGTGAATGGCTGGTGGTTATTGTTTTTATTATTCTACCCAATCTCCATGAAGCACATGTGTTCTCTTTCCTTTCCAGATAACCTAAGATTAATTAGCATTCTGACTTCCTTAGTGAATTTGAAGGCCTATTTCTGAGATTATCCAAAAACAAGAGGGAGTATTCTTTGTGAGAAAAATAAGAAAGACTTGCGTGGCAGTTACCTTCTCTTCCCTTATATAAAATATGCCACATGAGTGGAAATTCCAGGAAACATATTTCTTGTGCATAAGAAAGAATTTTCACAAAGTTGAATGTTTAATGATGGAGTAAGTTATTTCAAGAAATAGGAAGCTGCTCATGCCTGGAGGTCTCCTAGAAGCTGGGAAACTATCTCACAGGCCTAGATATAATTATTTTAGTGAGTGACATGGTTGGAGTTCAGCCAAAGGGAAGCACTCTCTTTGAGGTCTGTGGAGATGGCCAGTAAAACATGGCATCTCTGGGGAATGAGACAAATGAGTAGCCAATAAAAGTATTGCTCAATGTACAAAATTAAACAAATCAAGGATATTGATGATCTAAAGGCCGAGTTGGTCATTGCAATGAAAAATCAAAACACATTACTCAGCTTCTAGACCCTAACCGTAAAGGTGCCTGATGGAAAAGCCCTTCCCATGTTAGAGAATATAAACCTGGAAATAATTGTCCCATTATTGCTCAAAAAAAGTTCTTGGCCATTTACTACCGGGAGAAAGAAGATGGCCTGCATATTTGGAGGACTGTCAGTGACAAGTCTAAAGTTGACACTGATATATGGAACCCAGAGAGTTAGTTCTCATAGTCTTGTTCTTAGGGAAAGGTTCCTACAGTGTCATTTGTTCATGGTGAATCCTCAAGGTTCATGGATACACAAAAGATGATTTCTTCAGTCCTTGATTGAGTGACGGAAAATGACATGTTCATCAGTTAATCAAAACATAACAGGGATCCCTGGAGGGTAGAATGAGAACTGCTATAGTCAAGTAGACTAAGAGCGAGCTTCTGAAACTTTCTCCCTCAAACCTCCCCATCTCTACTGAAACAGCAAACTAAAAAACATTCCAGAATAAACAGAATAAACCACTACTTAAAAACCTGAATGATGTCAGGATAGTGATTACTATTATATCTTCATTTATTGCACCAGTTTGGTACCTACAAATCTAAAAGTATCCTGGAGAATGATAGTGCTATGTTACTGAAAAGACATACACATGAATCTTTGCTCATTCATTCAAATAATAGTAACTCTGGTTGCAACTGCTGTGGAGAGTTCTTGCAAAAGTGTATTAACAGAGCCTCTAATGTATGCTATGCAGATTCTCATGTTCCAAATATGTTCTCTTCCATGGTATGAAGAAGAAGCCTATATTCACATGGCTTGGAAAAAATGTGTATTTATGATCTTGCCCAGGACGATGTTAATTCTTCTAGTTGCTATTTCCATGGAATCCAATGGGACTTACTTAGATTGACCATTTCAAAGGATGTCACATTCATCCACGTCATTAATAAGGTTATTGTAAGAAGTGCCAGGCATTAGCAAATATACTGGCGATTTCTAATATAATGAATGTGCTTTCAAAGGTGTGAGATGAAATTTTCAAATATCCAGGACCCCAGAATTGCACAGCAGTTCTGAGAAGTGTGGTGACATGGAGCATGTTAAGGCTGCCCTTCCCAAAATGGTGGCTGATTATGTCAAATCCTGCTTCCTGCTATCAAGAAGTAACAATACCTAACAATGCCCTGAGTCCTGGAAGTATGTTCTATAGGGAATAGAACTTGTGACTGTCACCAAGTAACATAGAAGCTTCCAGCTTTGAGTGGACCCTAGAGCTATAACACGCACCATAAAAATTTTGGGTTACTGTGAAAATAATTGCAAATTGGACCATATGACACAGCCATTCGTGTGATGTAATAGGCACCTCTGGTGGGAAAGGACACTATGTGGAGCTTTGGTAAGCCACAACAAAAGTGTCCCAATATAAACCCAATATTTTTGGAACAGAAGCATGCCTTCCACATCAGAGAATTATGTTCTACTTGAAAGGGGCATTCACAGGAACCTAAGAGAGATTAAGTACCCGATCATGGGACACTAAATGACCATATGGCCAGGCATTCTACCATAGTTAGGTTCAGCCAGGCTCACCAAATTTTAAAGCACAGAAGACTTGTTGGTGAATCTATTGCTATTTCTAAGACAAATGATATATTCAAGATTAGAAACAAATAAGGCCACTGGACACAGTGTGCTGCATGAGTGGGTAAGTCACACTCTAATTCATTCCCCCATTGCCACAGTGGTGTGTTTCCATTTGCACATACATTTGGATGCTTGAGGGATCCCTGATGATAAACTGCGGGGGTAGGGGAGTAAGGGAGATAGATTAAGCTTTGTATGTAGTTAAAATATCAAATGGCTACACACACTCAGACTACAAACATCCAGTTCCCTGCAATACACTGATAAGGGGAAATCCTCCCAATGGACAGATCACTTCAGAATCTACTGAACATCTATTTTGTGTGGTAATAGAAGAGGACAGAAGAGAGAGAGAAGAGATAGAGTGAGGGAGAAAGAGAAGATAGATAGATAGATAGATAGATAGATAGATAGATAGACAGACAGTCTGACTCTTGGCAATGACTTAGCTAGTAGTAGGGAATGTAGAAGTAAAGACACATAAAAATCAGAGACAAGGTTCTAGAAAGGGTGTGTGTGTGTGTGTGTGTGTGTGTGTGTGTGTGTGTGTGTGTGCATGTGCACGCATACAAAAAATGAAGATCTTGGCATCACTTAATTTCCAGTTCCCTAAGAGTTTCCACCATAGAGGAGGCACTGAACAATCAAGCAAAGAAAAGACTCCAGATGATAGAAGCCTGCTCTTTGATTGGTTATCTGGGTGCTGATACAGTGGGTATATCAATGCAATAAAGGGCCCCAATTTCCCACTTAGCAAAAATGACATATTTATTTCCATTGATCAATGTCTAAACAGAAAAGACAAAACTGAATCCTCCCCTCAGGTGATATCAGTGTGGTACCATCCCTACAGGAGAAACAACTGCTCTTAGCAACTTGGCATCATGAGATTTCTTTTACTCTGGAAGGAAAAGCAATCGGTCTGGAATAGGAGCAGTAGACAGTCCACATATGAGTTTGCTGTTCTTGCCTTTAAGTTCTTAGCTATAGTCAGTCTGGGGGATTCCACTGACAAGATTTCTAATTGATATTTCATTGGACCAAAACTCATGGTCTGTTATAGCAAGGGAAAAACCCTTGGAATCTGCTTTTCCTAGCACATTCTGATAGTCAGTAGGGAAAGAGATTGTGTGTGTGTGTGTGTGTGTGTGTGTGTGTGTGTGCTGTGTGTGTGTGTGTGTATGTCTGTGTGTGTGATACATGTACATGCCTATTCACACTTGTGCAGGCCAGAGCACACAATCACATCACAGCCATCCAGTGTCTTCCTCTATTGCTCTCTACCTTGCTGATTTGAGATAAAGACTCTCACTGAACCGGAAGTCCTCCATTTTGGCTACCCTGACTTGCTAATGAGCTGTCATCCTGTCTCTGTAGAGAGCTGCGAGTGCCGTGGTTCCTTAAAGATGGCACTGGCTTATAGCTTTCACCTTCCACCTCCCCAAGGGTGAGCACTCTCTGGTGTAAACAAGCCCTTATTTGGTTAAGTCTGTTCAGCCTGTCTGCTTCCGTTAGAGTAGTCCATCTGCAGGGTCCACGTAGCTCACTGGGGTTGGTTAGCACAAGGGTATTTAAGCCTGTGCAGGCATTTCCCCGGGGTTCCGCGGGTCAGAAGAAGCATGTTCAAGGATCCTGATTAAAACTGCATGAAGAAGATCTTCCTGGAGTCATGTCTTCCTTGCTGGTCGAGGTTGGGCACGCACATGTCTCCACCCCTCCCAATGCTGGAGTTACATCCACACACAGCTATGTCTGACTTTTTATGCCAGTTCTAGAGATTCGAACTCAGGTTCTCATGTTTGCAGAGCAAGCACTCACACATGATGCCATGACAAAAGAAATCTTTGAAGTCAGTGTCAGCTCAGAAATGTTACCTTGCAGTAATTGAGCACCGTTTTCCAGGATCCTGTGTATATTATAAAGCAATAGCCTGTATGTGATGTTGTGTCCTTGATGTGTAGACTACATGAATTTAAAATCACAGCATGGGGGCAGAGTTTCTTTCACTCTGATGGGGATTTGTACATTCTATTCCCAAGACACTTATCCTTGTCCATTTGGAATTCTAGTTCACAAAAAAAAAAAAGAAAGAAAGAAAGAAAAAAAAAGAAAGAAAGAAAGAAATTACTTTTTTCTAGAAGATACAGAGAGGCCCCTTGAACAACCAACCTGATATGGATGCTGTTTGAGCACTTTGGGCTCATGACTACAGCAATCCAGGGATTAAAAAAAAAAAAAAGAGAGAGACAAGAATAGCTGACTTAGAGTAAGAGCAATCATTGATGTTACCAGTTGGAGTAAGACAGAAAACATGTGGCATTGGGGTGATTCTGGTCACTGTGTCCTTCTCAAACACAGATGCTACACATATTCTCTTACTCACAAAATATGGCAATAATCACAAGCACCCCAGAAAATCGATTTCTTCCATGTCAAAAGGAAGAGAAAGAGAGCATGTCAAGAAAGAGCTTGCTTTGGGCAGTGGATTGGGTAAAGCAGAAAGCCCTCTCTGGGATCTGTGGCTCACCCATTGGAGGTCCAAATAAAATCATCAAATACTAAAGTAGGCAGAATTTCTCAGTTCTGGGCTGGCATTGAGATGTAAGTCATAGTTTTTCTGCCTTCAGACTGGAACTGACATCATCAGAAGAGCTGGATGTTAGGATTTGTATGGGCTGAAAGCTTGTATCATTGGTTATCTGTTTCTCAGGCCATCAAACCTAACTGCAACTATACCTCTGTCTTGAAACTCAAGCTTGCAGAAAAGAATTGTGGGGTCTCTGAGCACCCATGATCACACACATCAATTCCTTATAACAAATGCTAGTTCCTGGGGAATCTACTAGTTTTATTTCACTGAAGAATCTGCCTAGTGTTCAAGGCAATGCCTATAGGACCAGCATCAGTTAAAAGTGCACATAATGTGCATTTGTGTGTACATATTTATGTCAGTGTACTAATTCATGAAGGTGTTCATATGTTCATGAAGATGTGCTTGAATGAGCATGACAAGGCCAGAGGTCAACTCTGAGCATCTTTCTCAGGTGCCCTCATGTTTATTTTTTTAAAACAACTTCTTTCATTGAACCCAGAGTTTATGGATGCAGCTAAACTGGCTGGACAGTGAGATCCAGGGGTCTCTTTGTCTTCACCTGCCTCCACTTCCTTAGAGTAGATTTACAGATGCAGGCCACCACAGCCATTTTTTACATGGTGCCAGGGACATGAGCTGAGGGCTCATACTTATGCAGCAAGCACGTGCTGGCTAGATTTATGTCAACTTGACAAAACCCATAGTCATCTCAGAGGAGGAGCCTTACTTGCTTTTTGATCATGGTGTTTCATCCCAGTAACAGTAACCCTAAGACAAAGACCCTTACTGACTAAGCCCTCACCACCACAGCCTCATACATCTTCCCCTGAGTTTATGGCTTATGACAGACCTACACAGGGCTACTTCTTTACAATGAGCTGGTGATTCTGTGAGGTACATCCAATAGTTCAATATTTCTTTCCTGATGAGCAATTCCCCTACACATCTCCACAGGAGGTGGGTGATACAGCCACAACATGCCTGATGGGTCTAGGCAGAGCCCTTCCTATGCTCCTAGGAGGTTTCTCAGCAAAATACAGCCTGTCCAGTGATGCTTGCCCCATAGCTATTTCTTTCTCTTTTTATATGACCTGTCATTCTTTCCAACAGCAGGTGTGCCTTCCGGCAGCAAGGTGACCAAGCACGAAGCAGAGCCTATTAAGTTTCACTTTTGCATCTTCAGCAAGTTTTCTATTGAGACTTGTAGTACTTAAAAAAAAAAAAACAAAAAACAAAAAAAAAAAAACCAGTCTTCCTGGGGGCAGGAGGTGGGAACATGAGATAAAGGGATGAAAGGGTGCATGCCAGTTGAGCTGCTTCATCCTTTTGATTATTCTATTACCATACAGATGCCACTTTGGGTACTATTATAGATGTTATCCTTATTTCTGCTGTTTAGAAAAAGGTTACAAATCTTGCAGGTTTGGAATAAAAGCTTTTATTTTACATATTCAAATAGTAAAAGGCAGAGAGTTCCATATGAGGCAAGAGCTCAGACTCCTTGGGTGTGCCTTAAGCTTGCCTTGAAGATTGGAAAGCTGAGATTGGCAGCTACAAACTTCCTCCAGGTTGGCTGTCAATAAAGCCCCAAACACCATCCACTTTCAACTCCTATGCAGCCCCGAACCACTGAACACATATTTCCAGGTAATGCAGTCTGGGTGCTTGATGTGGCCTCCTCTGGCTTATTAATTGGTCTGGGGTAAAATAGTGGTGAAGCTATGAGATGTGCTCCATTTGATCATTCATTCCCACTGAGAGTTTGCTAAAGCCAATCCCCTTGTGCATACTCTCTATCAGAATGACTTTGATTTTTGAAATACGATCTTTACAGCATTACCTGATAGCATGGTGCCTTGTTGGCATGAGGGTTATTGTCCTCTCTCTCTCTCTCAACACACATGCACACACACAAACACAACACACACACACACACACACACACACACACATAGGGGGAGCAGTTTGGCATAATATTATTTTAAGGTGTGTGACTTTTGTTTTGCTGCATTTGTTTAACTCCATGAATCTGTGCTACTGTGCCTTTCTAAATAAAACACCTGGTGGTCCTAATAAAGAGCTGAATGGCCAATAGTGAGGCAAGAGCAAGGATAGGCAGGGCTGGCAGATAGAATAAATAGGAGAAACAAGGAAGAGAGGAGCAATGAGAGAACAAAGAGAGAAGGACATCTGGGGCCAGCCACCCAGCCACCCAGCCACCCAGCCACCCAGCCACCCAGCCACCCAGCCACCCAGCCACCCAGCCACCCAGCCACCCAGCCACCCAGCCACCCAGCCACCCAGCCACCCAGCCAGCCATGGAGTAAGAGTGAAAGTAAGATTTACAGAAGTAAGAAAAGGAAAAAGCCCAGAGGCACAAAAGGTAGTTGGGATAATTTAAGAAAAGCTGGCTAGACCAATTCCCCATGGAGGGATACTATTTCAGCCCAGATACACGGAGGAGGGCCTAGGCTCTCCCCTAAATGATACAACAGACTTTGATGACCCCCCATGTAAGGCCTCACTATCCTCAGGGAATGGGTGGTGGGTGGGTTAGGGGGGTTATGGGGGACATGGAAGGATGGGAGGGAGAGGGAATGGGGGAAATCTATATGTAAAATAAGATTGTTTCTAAATTTTAAAAAAGGTATAAAAAAGGAAGGGAGGAAGGAAGGGAGGAAAAGAGAGAGAGAGAGAGAGAGAGAGAGAGAGAGAGAGAGAGAGAGAGAGAGAGAGAGAGAGAGAGAGAGAGAATTAACTAGAAACAAGCCAAGCTAAGGCAGGACATTCACAACTAAGAATAAGCCTCCATGTATGTTTTATTTGGGAGTTGGGTGTCATGGCAGGTCGCCCCAAACCCCCCCCCCAAAAAGCAAAAAGAGCAAAAATATCCACAACAGAGAGTTATGTGATTCTCAACCTTCCAGAATCTCTTGGGGCTGAAAGAACTATTTATAAATGTGCTTTGCTGGAACAGGTTGCACTTGGAGTCTAGAAATGCAGCAAAGGCCAAGAGTTGGGCAAAAACAGGTGCAACAGGTACATCTGCCTCCATCCTGATGCTCACTGTACTGAGCCCGTCATGCTTGCAAATCATACTTGAAACTTCAAAAACTGTCTCTTCCGCCTAAGCTGTTTCTGGCCTTATGCACCTAATGTAAATATTAGTCTGCATGTAAGAAAGAACAAGTGATCTTAAGTCAAAGATGACAATCCCATTGACAAACCTGAGGAGTATGGGCTTGCCACTCCCAGTAGATCTCCATTGCTTGAGACTGAGGGCAGAAATGAAGAAGAGTGGAGGCAGAAATGAAAACATCCCACAAACGACCACAGGTTAAATAAATAAATACATAAACAAGCAAATGGATAAACATGCAAATAGAATTTGCCAGGGGTTAGCCCAAATCTGATCTGTCCCAGGTCTTGTAGGATGCTACTAGTTCAGAGACATTCTGTCTTCAAGGAAAATTTTTTCACCCCCAGCACTTGAGAGGCTAAAGCTACACAAGTTCCTTGAGTTTGGGGCAGACTTGGACTACAGATTCAGACCCTGTCTCACAAAGGAAAGGGGAGAGAAAATAAGGGAAGGCAAAGAAGAGAGGGTAGAGGGGAGAAGAGTAAAGTAAAGGGAGAAAAGTTTCCATCCAAGGCACATTTGTTTATTTGTTTGTTTGTGATTTGGGTTACTTTCCTGTGGAAACAGAATTGAGTGAAACACCAGCTCATTTCGTCTACTTCTCTTGTTTAAAGGATAATTGCATTAATGTTTCTTTGCTGTGTTTTACACTCAAGACCTTGTTCATTCCTCAGGACCTACTAAGGGGAGTACTGTTACTCTGCTGCATGGAGGAGGCAGCATCAGGCTGTAGAGATGCTGTGACTGCTCAGAGTTATGGAGATGTTAATAATGGGATCAAGTATGGGTCTTGGGTAGCCTGGCTTTCAATTTAAAGTCAGTGCATCTTTATCAGTACTTTCCACCAACATCTGGACTCAGCATTACTGGGATAAAGGCTCATACAGGTGGCTAGTATCTTTGTGCATTTGTATATGAGATGTGTCAATATATCCATATAGCCTTGTCTACTTATTCTTGAGAAAGCTTGTTGTTATAAAATGATAACAAAGTGGGTAGTTTATAGCTCACTTAATGAAATGAAACACTGATGAATGCATGACAGTTCTAAATATTTCCTTAAAATTCTCAAGTCTGGGAACTGCTATTTATATTGTTTCCAGCAATCCACAAAAATAAACAGGAGATTCTTGTAGCCATTCCAATCATCATTCTGTAATGATGTCATCAACCACATCATCATTATCGTGGTAAGACCCTACCTTCTTAGAGCCCAAGGCCCCTTTGTCTCCCCCCAGGAACTTGCACAGTCTTAGAAGTCTATAGAATACACATGAAGGACAGCCCCTGGGCTGTCATTAGAGTATGGGGGCTCAGGAAGACATTTGTCCCGATGTGTCAGGTGAAATTAAGGAAAGGGACTAGAAAGGTCCCTAATGTGCTCAGTTCTGTGCTCTGTGATGCAGATGAGAAATGTAAGTGTCAAGTGTCATGAAAGGAAAGCTTTCAAGGAAGTAAGAGGGCTCATCAGGTGAAAGCACTTGTTGCCAAGGCCAATGACCTGAGTTGGATCTCAAAGACACATATGATAGAAAAATGAAATCATCTCTCTCTCTCTCTCTCTCTCTCTCTCTCTCTCTCTCTCTCCACACACACACACACACACACACACACACACACACGCACACACACATTAAATTAAAAATGCTATTAAAAAAGAAAAGAAAGGTTGTCATAATATTTACCAGACTGGATTCTAGGGCACAACCTAGTAGTAGATATGACTTAATTAGTGAATATAAGCAGGCTCCTATGTGGCAATACTGTAGCACTATAGTCCTTCTTTGTCATGGTTCTGTTTCCCATGGTTTCAGTTACCTATGGTCTCCTATATTTTGAAAATGTTCAATCAAAAAATTCCAAAAACACACTTAAAATTGTGCAGCATTCTGTGTAATGTGGTTAAGATCTGAATACCTGGTTCTGATCTTGCCAGGATATAAATCATCTTTTTGTCTAGTGTATCCAACCTGTATACACTACCTACCCATTAGTACCTAGCTATCTCAGTTGTCAGACTGATATGGTATCACAGAGCTTGTGCTTAAGTACTGTTTCTTCACTTAATGATGGACCCATCCAGATATGCCAAAGAAGAGTCATAAAGTGTTTACTCAAACTATGAAAATTCTTATATTTGTAAAAAATATAATAATGAGGTTGTTAATTTCTTACTGTGACACTTACACATTAGATTTTAACTTAGGTAGTACATTCAGAAAAATAGAGAATGTGGGGGCCAGTTGAATGGGTCAGTGGGTAAAGGTGTGTGTGCTCCATGCCAAGCCTGGTGACTTGAATTAGATCACTGGAACCCAAAATGGCAGAGGGAGAGAACTGACCTCACATGTGCATGGTAGCATGTGTGTACCTGTGTGCATGCATGCACACACACCAATTAATAAATAAATATGGAGAAAACCGGAGTGCATGAAGTGCTTAGTGTTGCCTGCAGACATGGGTGTCTATTTAGGGTCTTGAAATACAAACTTTCCCACAAAGGAGAAACTCTTGCAACCCACACAAGACACTCACTTCTATTTGCAAGCACTGAATGTTTACTGTTGACTTCTGATTACTTATCCTGTTTCATGTCTAGGACAGTGGTTTTCAACTTTCCTAATGCTGCTACCCTTTAATGCAATTTCTCATGTTATGGTGAACCCCCAACCATAAAATTATTTTTGTTGCTACTTCAAAACAGTAATTTTGCTACTGTTATGAATCATAATGTAAAATCTGATATTCTACTTCTGTGAAAGGGTTGTCTGACCTCTGAAGGGGTTGTGAGAACCGCTGGTCTGGGGAAATGATTTGTGATGCCTTTGCTAATTTTGTGTCTATACCCTTGCACTCACCTGGGCTCTTCCAGTCAGGGAAAATGCTGCTTGTTGTCGAGTTCACATTGAATGACTCTGAGAGGACCCACAATGAGAACAATGTTAAGCAAAGGGGAATCCCAGCCTCCATGGCAGCCAGGAGAGGACAATGGGACTCTGTGGCAACCTGGACAGCTGATGCACTCCCAGCCTCTCTGACATGCAGAGATCCAACTCACTCCTCCCAGGCAGAAGCCCATTCCTGGTGCCAGACTTGGAGCACACACCACGGTCCCTGCTGTCATTGTCCATCTTTTCCCTGCTCTGTGCATTCAGTGTCACAGCTGACACCTGGGATGTCACATTCTGACATACGAGGCCACTGGGGTCAAGTGGGGCAGGAGTAGAGGCAGGGACTTGGCTATCACAGCCAGGTAGATGTCAAAGCAAATTCCACTCACGATTGGGTATTCAGCCTGGACCTGGACTGTATCTGGATCAGAGTGATGGACTGAAGTCAAATGACAATGTTTGTCTAGCTAGGGCTTATCTGACAGGACATGCTTCCTGGCAGGGATGGGGACCGAGGCTGCAGGAACAAGGGTGGGTATGAGGCAGGAGGAGGTGTATTATCCGCCTTTGCCTCGTTTTCACATTTGTTGCTAGTGTGTGCTTGCTGACATCTGAGTGGATTCTATTTATGCAAATAGCTGATTTTGCTTTATTTTCTGTCCCCTACATGCACAAAGACCACTAACTGTCACAAAGGTTTCCTTCCACCGTGGTGACTAACAGCACGGTCACTCACCCAGCAACAAGGGAGAGGCCTGGCTGGGGAAGGAGAGTGTTTAATATTGATGTGAGTCCTGAATAAATGAGGATTTGCAAGGCATCCACGGTGTTCCACAATGAGGCTTTGAATTCAGACCGACCCAAATCCACATTTCTGCCCTAATGCATAGGAGCTTCACAGCCTTGGGCAACTTTTCTTAGCTCCTCTTGGCCTCTGGTTCTTCATCTCTAAAGAACAGGGATAACATTACCTATGATGTGGGATGTGGGAGAATTCTGATAATCAAATGAAAGTGTGTCCAAAGCAGTTTGTGGGAGGCCTAGTAAAATGTGATCTCCCACCTCCGTTCCTCCCCCTAACCCCAAATCCTAATATGGACAATGAGAGAAGGAGGGGTATAGAAAAGGCCAATGAGAGGAGGAGGGGCATAGAAAGGGATAATGGGAGAAGGAGGAGCGTAGAAAGGGATTGCAACAGAGAGTCTGTGCACTTTGAAGAATGTTCTCCCATTATCTTTTAGATGACCTGCCTTTCAAGGACTTTTGAGAACTCCTGGGCTACAGCTGAGCTGTTCATCAGTCAGGAGGAGCAATTGTCTCCTGAATCTTTAACTTGCACTTAGAATTTACATATCATTTATATTGCATTTGTTCTTCCTCTTTCCCTGCTTTTCATCTTCCTTTCCCCCATCTCCCTCCCTCCTTCCTTCCTACACCTTCTTTCCTTCCTTATCTCTCTCCATTTTTTTTTTTTTTTTTTTGTGAGAAAGGGTAGGGTCTGCCCGGTACCTTCTGTCTGATCTTTGGTTGGTCCCATGCTTAGAAAACATCATCCATCCTTATCTTTTTACTTAAACATTATTCTTCTGAAAATGATCTTGAAACTTACCTTTTACAACAAATTATTTAACCCAACTGTAAATAAACTGTCACCTTGAACAAATTTGCTTCTTACAAATCCGTGTGTGTATATGTGTATTTTTGAACATCTTTTGCTTGTTTGTTTGTTTTGATTTTTTGGTGTTTTTTATTTTGTTTTGTTTTGTCTTTTTTTTTTTTTATTTCTCAAGTGGTAATATAGGCTAGGTTTTATTGATTTAACTTCAACGGGTATTGAAAAGCATCTCTCAGTTGTATAAAGAATTAAGATGCAGACTCAAATACATGAAAGCTTCTGCAAGCTTTGGCAAGCGTAAAGGGTGGTGGGAAGAATCCCACCAGCCTGGCAGCAGGGCACGGGAGCAGAGAGCTTCAGGCCTAAGGGACAAAGTGGAATACTACCACTCTTGGAGGGTTCTGAGGGAAGAGGAGGTCCTGCTCTGCAAGGAAAAGGACTCATTTAATGTGTGACCTGTGCTTCGACAGTAGTAGGAGAGAGGGACTGTAGCACACATAACGAGAGTCATAGAAATGCTGGATAGAGAATGAAGCTTGGTTAATGTCCGGCTTTAGTCATACTGCCTTGGGCTGCAGATGGTAGGGGGCTAGGAGTTCCACCAACCCTGCTGGAAGTTTTATCTGCCTGGGGCCGGCTTTCCTGGGCTTTCAACAGCCTACAGGAGCACTTCCTTCACAAAGAGGTTTGAGACTGTGTGTCTATATTACTTACTGTTTAAATCATATATTTGGTTTTCCTATGACCCATTACCTTAGGCCAGACTGCTAATTCATGAATTTGTCGTTTTCTTGGTAAGTCATGGCATGATTACCCTGTCACCATTTTTGTTTTGTTTTTCAAGACAGGTTTTCTTTGTGTAACAACACTGGCTGTCCTGGAACTCAATCTGTAGACCAGGCTAGCCTCGAACTCACAAAGACCCACCGGCCTCTGCTTCCCCAGTGCTGGGATCAAAGGTGTATGTCACTATGGCCAGCCCCTGTCACCATTTTGAGGTTAGAAATTACCTTGCCTGATAGCTATGCCAGCCATTTAGCAGTGTAGAGGCAGCCAGGTCTATGGTAACAGTTGTGAAAGTTGTCATACCCTAGTAGAAGGAAGAAGGACAGGGTCACCTGCAATTGCAGCCATTACTCTTTGTTGACCCACTCCCCAGCTGCAAGTGATCTTGGAGAATGTTGGTGTTTGTAGGATGTGGAAGACGAGCATCTTGAAGCTGCACTGATTACTTAATCAAGAACTGTGGTGGCAGAGACAGTAATTGTTGTCAACTCACTGAGCCATGCCATCTGCATAATGCCACATCATCCTCCCTGTCTCTTTCTTCGGTGAAAGTTAGTAACAGATCAAGTCAAAGCACAGGTTCCATTTGAAAAATAAAATAAATAATAATAAGAGGACAGAAAAAGGGAAAGGAACTAACAATTGTCACAAAAGGTGAATGGCATCTTTGACATTCCTGCATTTCACCAAACATCAGATTGTTGGATTTGGGTAGCTGAATATGCCGATATTTGTGCCCTTCAGCAAATTCTACATTTGATTCTCGTTTCCCAAGGGCTTTTGTGAAGCAGGAGTATTGTGCTGGGAACAGAGCTGCAGTCAGCCTCCTTGTCATTATTCTGGAATGAATGGCAGGATGTATAAGGTGCAGCAATGAAAAGGCCAGTAGATACAACAAGGAGGAGAGGGGCAGGGCTCGGTTAGTTTCACAATCCATCTGTTTCCTTTCAGTGAGTACACTTGCTGAATTTTATTTATTTATTGCTTATAAAATTTCAGATATTAAACTTATTCTTCAGGTGCTAAACATACCATAGGAAAGGAACCTTGGCATTGTAATGCTACGAGCTCCAGGGAAAATGAGCTAGGAAGGGAAAAAAGAGGGGGTAGGGTAGAGAGAGATAACAGACATTTGGTGTATTAAGCAATTTTATCATTATGTTTTTCTATACCTGAAATTCAGCGCATATACAATACAGTGCTGGAGCAGTGGTGAAGCTGAGACTAAGGCCAGCCTGAAGGATGTCTTCTGAAAGTCAATTCAAGATTTTTCTTTTTACAAGTTGTCACTGTGTAGTTCTGGCTGGCATGGAATTCAAATAGGTAGACCAGGCTGGCTGCAAACTCATACAGACCAATCTGCCTGCCTATATCTCCCAAGTGCTGGGATTTTACAAGTAGAATTTTCAGGTTATGGGACAAAACCTTGCCTCCCCCCTCTTCCCCGTCTACCTCATATACAAGATGCCCATGCTAGAAACCAGGGTTTTATCCCCTACGTTTTCCAATCTCTGTCAATACCACATGCAAGTTTTCAACAAATCCTGTTAGCTGAAACTGCTGACCAGTAATGGTATGCATTTCTGTGTGTCTTCATTACCATTAATGAACCCTCTCCTCAGGGTTTGCCTATCAGACCCTGGAAACCCTTTAATGGCTCCCTTGTCTTCAAGATAAAATTTAAAATCCTCATCATGGAATATCCATTCCCAGTCTTGGATTTGACCTCTGGCAACATCTCCACCCACACTCTAGATCCACGAAGATACCTGTCACAAGCTACACATGCTCGCCAAAGGCTTGGACCCACCCTGCTCCATCTACTCCCATGCTTTCCCACTTCACTGCCAGACTTACTTCTTTCTTCAAGAGACAGCCATAATACAAGTGTCATTTTTTTCCCCTTGCACCTAGTTAAATGTCCCCTCCCTCCAAATCAGGCCCCTCTCCCACACTTCCATAGTAACTGGCACATAGCACTTTTAGAGCAGTGTGGACATTTTATTATATTTGTGTCTTTCTTTGTAATGTTAAGTAGGAATCTCCATTAGTAGTGATTTCCAAACAGATGCTCTTTGGCACATTTCAAAAAAGTGGGACAGAGAATTGCAGTCAAGGAGTCAATGAAGAAAAATAATAATTGACTCCTCAAGTCTCTTTTACTTGAATTTCTTTAACCCCAAATTTTAAATAGATGCTCAAATCCCTTGAGAATAATCAGAGAGCAATGTTAACATGGTGCATTAGTTGCTTTTCTGTTGCAGTCATAATATATCCTCACCAAAAGCAACTTAAAGGTGAAAAGGGTTTATTTTGGCTTATGGTTCCATAAGGGCAGGGTCCATTAAGGCAAGGAAGACATGGAAAGAGAGACACAGTAACAGAAGCACAAGGCAGCAGGTCACATTTTCATCTACATGGGAAGCAGAGAGGAAGAGAACAGGAAGTGGGGGAGAGGGTATAAACCCTCAAAGCCTGCCCCAGAAAGGCACCACCTTCTGATGGTTCTGGATCCTCCCCAAAGAGCAACATACCTACTGGGGACCAAGTGAGCCCATGGGTACATTTCTTATCAAACCACCACACATAATTTTATCATATAACACATTTACTGACTTTACAATTGATTATCTTTCAATAGAGTATATGAAACACATTGATTGTATCACTGTCCTTTTTTATGCAACATGCTTACTCACCCACGTGCTGAAATAAAGTTTTCATTACACCCCCGGCTTAAGGATTTGGGAAGCCCAGAACACTTTTAGTCTCCATGCATGAAATCTAATCAGGACATTTTCTGCTACTTGATAAAACTGAAGTTAGGTGAGAACACAAGATTTAGGGGAAAATGGTCCGAATTCAACTTCACCACTACAGATATGGTAACCTTGCAAAAGTTACCTAACATTCACAAACATGATTTTCTTCACCTAGAAATGGTTGTTGTGGGGGTCAAATGATATTATATGTGTAGGAAATGTTCCAAATAGAATTTGGTAAACCAGAAATGATACACTAAAAATGGTTTTTGTATATTTAAATACAATTAGTTGTGTAGGAAATGTCCCAAATAGAATTTGGTACGCCAGAAGCATCCATAGCATTGCTGTTTTTCTTATTCTAAAGTAGGAAGCCAGAAGACATCATTTCATTGACATTAGGTCCTTATCTATGCAGAAAACCAGGGGGAATGATGGTTTCTGATGATCTTTGGAATGTAACAATCCAACTTTCATAAGTAAGTGTGCAATGTACTCTGCCCCAAATCAAGGGCAGACATGGATTTTTTTTTTTCCTGTCTCATTGATTCTGATGTCATCGGTATTATAATTCAGGTTTCTAAAATGTTTTGCTGAGACAGACACTTCTGGAGCTCACCAAACAATACTTTCCTTAAAAACAATAGCAAAAAAAGGACAGCTGTGGAGACAGACAATAAGAAGGAAGCAAAACTGCCCGAGCGTCCAACTTCTGGGAGATAAAGATGTCGGGAACTTGGCCAACACCCTTAAGTAATAAGGAGAGATGGGGAAAAAATGTTGACAGTTTCTGACATGTGACTTTCTGCTGACCCAGACACGGAATTTGTTCTGAATGAGAAGCTCTCAAGGCGGCACGTCATCAACAGCCTCCAGTCCAGCAAGTAGCGCTCTCTTATCCCACTTGCAAAGCCAAATGCCCAGAGGGAAAGAAACTATTCAGAAGACCAGAGTTTTGTCTTGGAGACTAAATTGACAATACATTATTAAACTCTCCTTGCACCACTCACCACACCCATTCTGGCTACAAAAGTTGCCTCAAACAGAGAAAAAGCAATTTTCAGAGTAATGAGTAAAAGATGTCATCCAAGTGAAAAGAGAGTATGAAAGAGAGTCCTCTACGAAAACATCCCCCCAAAATGTTATAATAAAGGATATTTGAGGATACTGGGATAGTAAAATAATTTATACTCCTCTTTAACTTACACAGAATTATATTTAAGACTATTAAAATCCAATTAAGTAAAATTCACTAAAAAATTATATATATATATATATATATATATACACACACACACACACACACACACACACACACACACACATATATATATATATATATATATATATATATGAAGAAGAATGAAAATCATATAAATTTGTATTTCATACCAAGAGTGGATGGAGAAGCCAGGGACTTCCTGACACTTCCTTGAGTACCTCTGGGGTGTATGACTCTAGGTAATCTCATGTCATCATAGGAATTATTTGCCCTGGGTAACAAGAGGAAGACCTGAGAATTCAACATGGGTCTGTTTTGTCTTTAAAAACCACAACTTTCCAGGAACAAAATTTTATCAAGTCATTTCTTTGAAAAGTGTAACTTTCCCCCTATATAGTTTAACTAAGGAATATCCTTTCTTGTTTGTTAATTTTGTACATATCTAAGAAAGATGTTTCCTCAAAGTAACAATTCCATGGTTAAAACACATTACCTTTTGTGGTTAGATTTTTCTCATCACCTTGTCATAAATTGACGTTTGTATATGAAATCATCTTTTGTTATATATGCGAGAGTGGTTTCAGGATGTGCTAAGGAAATCAGATGCTGGAGTCCCTTATGTAGAATGGCATAGTAGAATTGTATTTTTTCTCTTTTGCATAGATATGTTATTTGTATGTTACATATGCATGTGTGCATGTGTGCTTACATGTGTGATAGTGCATGTGTGCTCTAGTGTGCGTGTACACATGTATGTGGAAGTGCATGGTTGATGTCCAGAATCTTTCTTGATTGCTCATCCATCATATTCTTTTGAAGTCGCATCGTTCAGTCAAATCTGGTACTCACCAACACAGCTGTTCTCACTGGTCTGCTTGGTCCTGGTATCTCCTGACTCCACTTTCCAAGGCTGTAATTACATGTGAGTTACCATTTCCACCCAGTATTTCTATGGATTTTAGGAATCAAAATAGTGATGCTCCTGTTTTCAGAACCATAGATTGAACCACTGAGCAATCTTCCGGATTAGATGTTGGACAATCTCCAGATCACATGGAATACCTAATATAACATAAACACTGAGTGAATTATTGTTACACTGTATTGTTCAGAAACTAGGGGCACAAAAAGTGTTCGGCACAGATGGAATGTTTTTCCAAATGCTTTTTAGTCTCAATTGGTTGAGTCCTCACATGTAGAGCTCACAAACAAAGAGGGCCATCTCTATATTTAATGAAGACGTGATATTTACTCATTTGATTTTTGTTGCTGCTATGGAAATAGAGTAAGTTAATGTGGAACTGAAGAAGCCTAGTGAAAATGCAATATACAAAACCATGAGGGGCAAATCCAGTAGCGTACATGATAGATCAATCAGAAACTTGGCTAAAATCCAAAGTTTCTTCCTCTGTTTCCTCAACTATAAAGCCCACAAACAAAATAGCAAGCACCTATAGAGGGAGACGGCACAGATGTTCATTAGGCCACCTTTTCACTTTGTTTGTGGGTATCCTTGGGTCCAAGAACATGGGAGAGAGACAACATGAAGAGAAGATGTTCAGGTGCCACTGTACAGCTATGAGGTGTACAGTCAATGGCTGCACACCTCAAAGCTCATCTCCAGACATAATGCTGCCCTTATGCACCCTTTCTTGCATGGAAATTCCCAATGGACCCACCATCCACAGGAATCACATTAATTCTTGCCAGGTAAAAATATCAGTGGGGGTGACTGCAACTGTTATTTCTGTCTCTTCACTCTACTTCTGGTCTTCAACCCAAAATCTAGAAGAGAACAGGAAACAGTACCCAATTTCATGTGAGTCCTCGAAGGATCCTTGTTAGGAGTAATTCTTTTGTTATGAGTAGGTTTTTCCACTGGCCTGGTCTGGTTCCACCACTGTGCCAGCCCTAAATAACACAGAGATGCTGTATTAGATATAACTCTGTTGGCCTGTTACTAGAATTAATTATTGGCTAGCTCTGTCTTAAATATCAACCCATTTCTATTAATCTAAGTATTTTCACGTGGTCTCATCTTACCAGAGAGAGAGCCCAGACCTCTGTTCTCTCAAGTCTCTTCATGTTGACTCCTCCCTATTACTTCCTCGAATCTTCCTTGTCTCCTAGTCCCACCTATCTTGCTTTTCTATTGGCCAACAGTGCTTTATTCATTAACCAATGCAAGAAACATATTTACAGAATGACATCTCCCATCAGATCCTTCCAAGGATTTTCATGTTCTATCTCCCTTTCTTAACCCTGGAGTCTACCCACAGGCCCACACACACTAAGTTCCAATTGGATAGTGAAATGCCCCTCTATCAGATACCACCAGCCTCTTCACTCTTTTTTTCTCTTGAGTTACCATGACTTGATATTGGGGAAGGCACCTAGTAGAATAGCTCCGTTCCAGTCGGAAAACCTTTTAGAGTACCTCTTCTTTTCATTACATAAACTATTTTATTAATTCTTTGAGAATTTTACACACACACACACACACACACACACACACACACACACACACGTATATATAATGTACTTTGATCACATTCATTCCCCACTCTTTCTTCTAACTTCTCCCTAACCCATGCCTCCCCTCCCTCCCCTCCCACCTGTCTTTCTTTTAAAAATAATCCACAGAGTACAATATCCTCTGCTCATATAATTATGGGTGTGTGGGCTACCCACAAGACTGTGGCCAGCCTATCAGGGACTGTCCTCTTAAAGAAAACTGCCTTTTTCTAGTCAACAAGCCACCAACTGTTAGTGGTACCTCAGCTAGAAATGAGTGGGGACTCATTAGTTCCTCCCATTCCATACTGGAATACTGATTAGCTTGATGTTCTTCAGGTCTTCAGCAGGAAACCATAGCTTCTATGAGCTCATGAGTGCAGTGGTCTCCTCATATATGGAAGATGGTGTTTCTCTTGTCCTTCCTGGCCCTGTCTTCCAATACGGTCCCTTCTTTGTGGGAAGGGGTAGGATCCAGATGTCCCATTTGTGACTGAGCACCCCACAGTCATATTCTCTACACTTTGACCAGCTGTGTGTTTCTGCATTAACCTCTGCCCTTGATATAACTCTCAAGTCACCAATGTGACACTCCAAAGCTGTTGTTTGCTTCTTTCTGGATAGTGATGGGGCAGAGGGAAGTGGGCTGGTGCTGCCTTCTCTCGGTATATTAAGTAGGAGGCTTTGAGTCCTTTAAAGTGAGATACTTCTCAGTTCTTGTTGTCAACATGGCTAATGTACCAGGAAAAGTCCCACTCAACATCATTTTACTTCAGAAATATAGTTTTCTTTTAGCTCAATGAAATGAGAGAACATAATTTCAAAAGAAGGGAGCCAAGGCATAAAATCATAGAAATTTTAGACCTTAAAGGGATTTTAGAAACCACTGCCTTTTCATCATCCAGAGGAAAACATGTTTCAGAACGGGTAATTGGCTTTCCCAAGGCCAAGGCTGTAAGAGCCCCTCAGGAACAGTGCTGGGTCTGTCTCCAGATTCCTCAGTCCCTGAATTCATAGAAGCAGAGGACTTTTCTTCATTGAAATGCTTTCCTGTTAGCTTTAGCCTTGTTTTTATTATTGATACATGTTGGGAGGCTTCACAAATGAACACCGTTTTGATGCTAAAATTAGAGTGAAATGCGTTCATGAGGAATGCCATCAAAAGTGGAGACAGAAACTTTTACATATTCATCATTGTTTTTGTTGTTGTTTTGGTGTTTTGAGACAAGGTTCTTGTGTAGCCCTGGCTGTCTTGAACTCAGAGTCTTTACACCAGGCTGGCCTCAAACTTAGAGACACTCCTACCTCTGCTCCCCTAGTGTTGTGATTAAAGGTGTGTGCTACCATTCCCAGCTTAATAGTCTTGAGTTTGCTTTCATGGGGTAGAGGTAAATGACATGTAAATGAGTTGTTGTCACATAGTATCCTAAAAAAGAATCTTTCAGGACATGTCATGTCTCTGTGAACCTGGTCAATGCAGTGGGTTTTTTTTTCTCATTAAAAAAACAAAACAAAACAAAACAGTAACAATGAAACTCTGCATGCCCACAATCCTTTGCAATCTGCAAAAGGCTTCCCCACAATTCCTCTGGAAGTAGGATTATGATAATGATCCTGAAGTACAGTGAGTGCCTTTGAAATTCTCCAAGGAAGATGGAATCACACTCTGTGTGATCTAATGTTAAGTGATAACATGTTTATCCCTCATGTGATGTTGGCAGATAGAAATTTCAGTAACAGAAGTATTTGCTTTCCAAGCCAATTCAGACATTGATTTTTTTTCTAGTGGGAAGACATTGCTGTAGAAGAGGAACCCCCCAAAGTTATAGTATTACCTTCTCCAGAGGAAGCTGATAGACCAGGTATAGGTATAAAAAATGAGTGCATTGTAACATGTCGGTTCCTGTGACTATACAGGCTGAGAAGTTCCATGATCTTTCATCTGATGGTGCATAGTCCTGAGAGCCAAGAACATAGCCTAGTCTGAAGATGACACATGGAGACAATAGATGTCCCAACTCACACAAGCAGACAAACCATGTTCAACTTTCCTCCAGCCTCTTGTCCTGTTCAGGTTCCCCATCTGTTCCACCAGTACAAATTGTAATTTCTTCTGAAAATAATTTTCATAGACAAGCCTGTAATAATATTTAGTCAACCTTCTGGGTACCACAAGGTGAACTTAAGATGATACACAAAATCAGCCATCATGCCTTTCACCTATGATAAAAACAGTTCCCGATTCCTGATGGTTTTAGATAACAATTTTAAATGGCTGAATCTGGCCTGCTGCAGAGTACTATAGCACCCATCAGTCATGTGAATAGCAGAGGAAAACATGACCCTTTACAGAGTGTTGTGCTGCTAATCTGGGATGTTCTTGAAGCTGCAGGCCAAAGAATAAGAGAAGTGAGGGACATAAAGACCCTATTTGTTTTTGGGCTTTGTTGCTTATTTTCATTATATGGCTTTTTTTCCTAGAAGCAAATTTCCATTTTCCTGAAACATAGGTCATTTACCCTTCCTGCAGTGGGTTTTCTTTCCTGGTTGTATCCCAAAGAAAGAGCTGGGAGTCCAACCCTGACCACAAATCAGCCAACACCCATTTCTGTGCCTATGCACCAAGACAAGGAACCCTGATACCACACTTCTGTGTTCTTGTACCAGGGCATGGAGGTGGGGAGGTCCTGTTGCAGTTGTTTCCATGCTTGTGGCTAGAAGAAGATGAAATCCTTAATATAGAGGCTACCTGACACCTTTAGACCAGCAGAAAAATGGAGGGAAAAGATCACAGGTGTGGGGGGGGGAGCACCAAATACAATACAAACACAAGTGCCTTCATAGAAAATGTCTCTGTTCACAGAATCTAAACAAATAAATAAGCCTTTGCTTTGTCCCAAACATTTTCCCACTGTTTAACTGATAAAGAAAAAGGTCCAAGGTCCCACTGGCCCAGCAGCTATGTTTGGTAGGATAATGTATTTAAAGGAACATTCTTCACTTATAATACTTCCAATTTATGATGGATGTAGTAGTCTGAATGTAATTGGCCCCCATAAGATTATAGGGAGTGGCACTATTAGGGAGTGTTGCCTTATAGTAGGTGTGGCCTTGTTTAAGAAGTTGAATGGAGTGCATTTTTGCATTATGATATAGTTATATGCCTTTGGAGGTCAGGGAGTGAAATGTGGTGGTTTCAAAGAAAATGTCCTCCAAAGGGAGTGGCACTATTAGGAGATGTGGCTTTGTTAGAGTAAGTATGGCCTTGTTAGAGGAAGTATGTCTCTATGGGGGTGGGTTTTGAGGTCTCCTATGCTCAAGCTACACCTAGTGATGTATAACTCTTAGCTCCTTTCACAGTATCATGTCTATCTGTATGCCACCTTGATGATAATAGACTAAACCTCTGAAACTGTAAGACACCCCAATTAAAGTTTTCTTTATGTGAGTTGCCATGGTCACAGTGTTTCTTCATAACAATAGAGACCCTAACTAAAGCAATGGGTATAACTGAGTGTGACCCTTGCAATTCAAAAAACCTTTATGTATCAAAACTTCCTTAAACTATATTCTAGAAAGTTATACTAAGAAAATTACAAAATATATGTCAGAGGGCATTGTGCAAGGCAGAAATTAGTTTTCAGTGTGAAGGAAGAACATCATTGTCTAACAAAAGTGGAAAGAGTCCCAAAATATTATATAACAATGAAAAGAAATTCTCAGTGGTTGATAAAATTGAGACGTGAAAGACAACTGCATCACCTCTGACTATAGTATATCCAAGCCATTTTGCTTATTGAGGGGTTTGAGATTTGGTGCAGATGTAAAATCATAATATTGGTTTTCAAATTTGTGTTTCTGCAAATTTATGTAAACTAGAAAGAATATTCCCCCACTATGCACCCCCAATGAGCCATAAAATATGCATTAAGTCTACATGATCTCAGTTAAAGGAAGACAAGAGATATATTTATGATGGAGACCACTGAAATGATGGAGGAGAAAGGAGAAGAGATGATTCTGATGACATGGGTTGCAAGACCAAGATAGATATTTTTCCACTGTGAGAGACTTTAGGGAGAAAACCTGAAGAATTGTGGTAATAAAAGACTGTCACCAAGAGTGCACTTCAGGACCTTCATGACAGTTAAGTCCAAGATTGAGTTAGTGGTCCAGCCTACCCTCTCAAACTCCACCCAGTGAGACACTAATGCAGGATATCTATGCCTCCAAAGGGATCATCCCATGGATGGAGGCAGGAAGTGATGAAGAATTTAGAGTGGAGGAAAGTTGGGTTTCTAAGCATGTGTACAACATTTCAGGACACCCACAGGGCACACCCAGAGCTGAGTTCAGTGTGCATACTTGGATAAGTATCAAGTTGTGTACACAAACCTGTTGCAGGGATTTTAACCTCCCCCCCACTGGTTTGTGCTTTCAGAATCCTTTGGAATAGAGAGCAAGGCTGCATGCTATGCCCACTAGATACCAGAAATGGGCCCAAAGGTAGATGGGGCTGCAGTCAGCCAAAGGCAGGGTGGAAATGGGTGCACGACAATACTTACATTCTTATCCTCTATGGTGTATTTGGCTTCACGGTGTGTGTGCATGTGTGCTTATGACATGCATGTTCACGTGGGTGTGCGCATGTGCTCAAGCCTATGGAGGTCAACAGTCAACCTTTTGGGTTGTTCTTCAGATGTCATTCATCACCCACCTCATTTATTTGAGGTTTTCACTGGAATTCTTCAATCAAGCTATGCTAGGTGACCAGCAAGCCCCAGGGACCTGTCTCTCTCTTTCTCCGCAGTATTTGTGTTTACAAGCATATGAGCATTACCATGCTGACCCTTTTTTCCCCCACATGAGTCCTGGGGTTCTGAATGCTTATGTGTAGCGAGTGTGTTTTGCCCCGTCACTGGTCTGGTCCTGCTGCCACTCCAGCCCCCAATAACACGCATAGACTCTGTAGTTGATATAAGGCTGTTGGCCAGGCACTAGTTTCTTACCAGCTAGCTTTGTCTTAATGATTAACCCATTTCTGCTTATCTAAGTATTTCCATGTGGTCATATTATTGGAGAGCGGCGGGCCACATGCTGCTCTCTCCAGGCTCTCTATGTTGACCCCTCCTTATTCCTTCCTCTTTCCTCCTTGACTTTTAGCCCCACCTATCATGCTTTCCTATTGGCCAACAGTGCTTTATTCATTAACCAGTATGAGAAACATATTTACAGAATAACAAGCATTACCATGCTGACCCTTTTTTCCCCCACATGAGTCCTGGGGTTCTGAATACTTATGCATTCCTTTAGCCTGGGTTTCACATTTCAAACTCATCTAATGTTCACAGAGACACCAGGAAGGAGACCCTCTGCTTGCTTTTAAAGATGTAGACATGAGAGCAAAGAGAGGTTAAGTGACTCTCTCCAGGTCACACAGCTAAGACATGGGAGAGCTGGAGAAGGATCCAGCAAACATTAGAAGCAACTGGATATTTAAACTGTGATCTTATTGTGTAATGGAAATTTCCTTTATGGTTTCTATTTGTCTATTTTCCAGAAACTTCCAATGGTAGAAGTTACCTTAACAAAATTTCCTCAGATTGTCAGGTGTGCCGATGTATGTCTGTAGTCCTAGAACTCAGATGATGGAGATCAAAAGCTCCAGGTTAACCTGGGCTACATAGTGAAACCTTGTGATGATGATGATGATGACAATGACAACGATGATGATGATAATTTTCCAAAAATTCTTTAGCAGGTTATTTACCAAAGTTCCTTTGTTATAGAGCACCTGCATGGGCCAGGATGTGTGGTGGCATAGCTCAACAAAGGGCCTTTTGTACAGTTCCAAGGAAAAAGCATGTCAACACGATTCTGTACTCATCGGGGAAAACGAGCTATGCATTATGCTACAGTGGCAGCCTATGCATTCTCTATGGTTTACTGAATCCAATCTTCACCCTATCTCTCCCAACTACACAGTGAGGGAATTGCAGCTCCACAGCCCATGGCTCACTACCCGCAGGCATCAACCTGAAAGCGAACAAAGAATTGGGTCTCACCTTGCAGCAGGGTTCCCCTCTTTCCTGGTGGTTATAGATGATGTCACTGGTAGGGTGTGGGTAGCTGCTCCCAGTGGCTGAGGCTGTGGAAACAACGGATTGAGCCCCTGTAGGCTTGGCCTGGGCCCTGCCTGTTTGTCAAGTGCTGGCTAAGAAAGGCATTCAGGTTAGTGATTCCTGCTGGTCTAGTCTGGCAGCTGAGCATTTTGGAGAGCCTGCCTGTCAGTCAAGGCTTACACTCAGCCCTTAATGGCTCTTCCCTTGTCGTTTGCCTGGTGTCGCTTTTATCTTAAGTGAATTTAACAATGGCGAAAGGTGCCAGTCTAAGGTCCCTAGAGAGGAGCTTTGCTGGGAGAATAGTTGCAGTGAAAGTCCTGTCCATCAAATCATCTCCGCTGTTCCACCTGGAGAATCAGTCACCCCATGGCTGCAGGGACACCCTGGAGGCTGGGCTGAGCCAGCCAAGCTTTTCCTTCTGCTCAGCAGGCATCCTCCAGGAAAGCCAGATACAAGCAGGTTTGCAAAACTGGAGACATCTTGAAACTGCTTTTTCTGTAACTTCTACACCCAGGAGTGTAGCAGAAGGAATTTAATCTCTGTTTTTGGTTAATTTATACTTGCCTCATCAAAGGATTCTTTCCAAAGAGTCATTTTGTGGCCAAGAGGACTTATGAGATTTGTTTTTTATTTTAATTAATTTATTTTTATATTTATTAACTTTTTTATTTTACATACTGATCCTAGTTCCCTCTGCCTCCCTCTCTTTCTCCCACCCTCCCATCCCCCCTCTCATCCCCCCTCCCATTCCATCCCCCCCCCCATTCCCCATTCCACAGATAGGGTGATGCCTTCCTGGAGGAGTCATCAAAATTTGTCAAGTCTTTTGGGATAGGGACTAGCCCCTCCCTCCTGCCTCTAGGCTAAGGGAGTATCTCTCCATGGGGAATGTGCTCCCAAAGTTCTTTCATGCACCAGAGATACATCCTGGTTCCACTGCCAGAGGTTCCTTAGACTGCCCAGGCCTTCTAACTGAGACCCATGTTCAGGGGGTCTGAGATGGTATAATGCTGGCTTCCCAGTTATCAGTTTGGGGGTCCATGATCTTCCCCTTATTCAGGTCAGCTGTTTTTGTGGGTTTCTATAACCTGGTCTTGACCTCTTTTCTTATCACTCCTCCCTCTCTGCAACTGGATTCCAGGAGTTCGGCTCAGTGTTTAGCTGTAGATGTCTGCTTCTGTTTTCATTAGCTACTAGATGAGGGCTCTATGATGGCATATAAGTTAGTTATCAATCTCATTATCAGGGAAGGGCATATAAGGTAGCCTTTCCACTGTTGCTCAGATTGTTAGTTGGGGTCATCCTTGTAGAAGCTCCAGACTATTGACTCTATAGAAATGGAAACTTCAGAATGAGAGAGAGAGAGAGAGAGAGAGAGAGAGAATGAGGCAGTGGGAAAACAGAGAACAGATGTGGACATGATGTGTGCAGCTGCAGATTTGCCCCCTCCCTTGACAGGCCACTCTGTGCTCTCACAATTAGAGTGAAAAGTGACCAAGGGAGGGGTCTCCTATACAATCAATGAATAAAGTTCAGAAGTTATTCATTTTACATGGGTGATAGCTGCTGTGTCTAGACTGAACCTCTGTGCATCCAAACCCAAGCCAGTAATAGTCCAATGAAGTGGGGAGGGGAGCCACTAGCCTTGCACACCATTAGCAGCCTGTGCCCTTGTGGTGGCTCATTGGACAAACTTGCTGGGCCCACAACGCCCCCGTTCTCGTAGCGAAGCCTGGCATGCTGTTGCAGGAGCTGATCTCTGGCTCTCTGACCTTTGGCCTTTACTGGCTTTGTTCCTGGAGATAGGGGAGACAAACACTGTTTTCAAGCACTGAATTAAGAGACTCTTGTGGAATCTGCCTTTCAAGATAGAATTGTTTGTGTGTTGTTATCGAGGTTTAATAAGGATCAGGAAAAACAGGCTGAATAGATGTTTATTCAGGGAGAAATAACTTACAATAGAGACAGATGAGCATCAGCAGGTTCCAGGTCCCAAGGATGCCTCCGTATGTTCTCTGTCCCTGTCCTGCAAGCAAGAGAGCTCTTTGGGGCCCCTTTCTCAAACCTAATTCTCCCAGGTAATGTTCACGACTGTCCCCACCCCCAATGGGAGTGGTTAGTGCCACCAGTGTGGACAAAGTGAATATCTCACTACATGCTGTGAAGGTTTTAAATAAACTGTGTTGTGTGTGTGATGTTGAGTGTGTATGTGGATTTGTGTGTAGAATATGTAGGTATGCTGTGTGTGTGTATACATATGTGTGTATGCATGTGTTGTGATATATGTGTATACATGTATGGTGTGTGTAGATGTGATAAGTGAATAGTATGTGTAATGCGTGGTGTGATATATGTGTGTGTATAGTATATATAGTATAAAAGTATGGTATATGTGGTATGCGTGTATGTGGTATGTGAGTGATGTGTGTGTGGTGTGTGTGTGTGTGGTGTATGTGTATGTGTATGATGTGTGTGTTCTGGCATATGTGGTATGGATGTGGTATGTGTATATGGATGTATGTGTGGTATGTATATGTGGTGTATAATGTGGGGTGTGGGATATGTGTGATGTGTATATGTATAAGTGTGTGTGGCATGTATACGTGTGTGGTGTGTACGTATGTGGCTTGTGTATGTGTGCACAGTCTTTATATGTGTATGTGCATGTAGTGTGGATGTGTGTGAAGTGAGTAATGTGTGTATGGTGTATATGGTATGTGTGAGGGTGTGTGTGAATGTTGGGTTGTGTGTGGTTTGTGTAGTGTGTGCATGTGTGTTGTGTTTTGCCATGTGTGTGTATATATGTGTGTGTGTGTGGTGTGTGTGTCTGGTTTGCGTGTGGTGTCAGGTGGTGTGGTATGGTGTGTGTATGTGTGTTTGTGTGTGTTGGCAGTACACATCTCCCAAGACATGCTATTGCTTATCATTGTTGAAATAGCAGGAGTTGCTGGAGGTTGACTTCCCTTGCTCAGTTCATGAAATGCTGAGGACCTCTGATGGTAGCACTGTTGTACTTGATATGAAGTCTGCCACAGCTGGGAAGGTGGTGTCAGCAGTTTATGTGGTGTGTTGCTCTCCGTTTTACAGATATGTGTAGTCATTGCCAGTATTTAAGGGCACTCGCAGGACCCCTTGTACTTCTTTCTCCTTTATTTAAGTGTACAGGCATTTGGCTCTCAGGCCTTTCTTTGAGTTACAGTGTATAAGTTCTAAATAGACAACACAAAGAGCTAAACTGGGTGCAACCCAAATATGTGGGGTCTGTGAGGGCCTTGACCTCAAGCCCCATGGCTCCAGGGAAAAGCAGTTCACAGTTCATTTTGACGAAAGAGAAGCCAGAGGTGACAGAAGCCAGAGGAACGTGACAGACGCCCAGACAGAAGCTTTTCGTAGGCTCATTACTACCTCTGGGCACCAAGGTCTGGAGGAAGACTCGCCTCCATGCACTCCTGGGAGCCAGGACTGAAGAGCCACTGTGAGGGGTTAATGCCAAGGGGCAGCAGTCATTTCAAAGAATCAGGGAGAGATGCATGGAGACCTGACTGCTTCCGTCTCCCCGCAGCTGCTCTGAGATCCACAGGCAGCCCGTCACCAGGCAGTGCCCTCAGTGTTCCTGCCTGCTCGTGTTTCTGCACTTTATCCCCTTCTAAGAACCGCAGTCTTCCGAGCCCATTCCCACAGAATCAAAATGTCTTTTCAGTTCTATAGTCAGTGCGTCCTCATTAGCGTAAGCAGCCACCGTGTTCTCTTAGGGGATCCATTGGCCACATACAGTGACTCAGGAACCCCGTTCTGCTAGGAATGAGCTTTGGAACCAGAAAGTCATGGCAAAAGGGAGTAAGGGTACAGTCGGCATGAGTTCAAAATCTTATGGAGCCATCAGCCAACTCGATGAAAGTTACCAACTCCTCTATGCTTCAATTTTCTCAGAATTAAGAGTCCATTATTATACTTCCCTCTAGGGAAGTTGTAAGTATTGAGTAAAGTTTATATATGTGTATGATATATATATATATAGCCTCATCTGTTATATATTTAAGTTATATATTAGCATGTATTTAATGAGTGTCACTATAATAAGTGCTATTACTTGATTTCTTCACTTAATGTGTATTTGTTGGGTGGCTTCTGTATGCCTGTCGTCTCTGTCCCATGGAACACTGAAACAAACAGACAAAGAAATCCAGAACTATTAAGACACTTTTAAGCTAGAAGGGAAAGGGAGGCATAAAAATAAACAACAAAACCTGTTTTGCTGGAACAGTAAAGCAACAACAGGACAGTAGTTGCTTTATGTGAGGGTGAGGAACAAGTGATGGAAACAGAGACTTGGCAAATGAGAGGGGTGAACCAACCTTTGCAGAGACCTCGAGCAAAAAGATTTCTGTTCTGGGCAGAAGGGATGAAACACAGATTTCTAAGGAACAGTGTACCTGATCTGTCTGGAAACATACTGTAGGGAGAGGAGAGAGATGTGTGGCAGGGAATAAAATGGAAAGGAGGCAGGAGGGCTAGCCCATGGGGAACCCTGTGTGTGATGGAAGGGCTGCAGTCTGCTCCTTGTATAAGGAAGGATGGCATCAGGAGAGTTATATACAGAGGGTGGCATTTTCTTGCTTAGTATCTTAAGAATCAGTGTAGCTGCTGGGTTGAAGATGTTCATAGGTGAGCAAAGGTGGTAAAGCAAAGGAAGACCTGTCATGAATCTTGTCCCAAAACTGGTGAGACAGCATGGTGAGCTAGACAATGCAAGAGACAGTATGGTGAGATAGACAGGGTTTAAGATGTGAAGGCTGAGAGAGGGATTAGGCGTGGGCTAGTTTGGGATGTAGGTCCAATAACTTAGCAACAGACAGTGCCTGCAATGACAGGGAGACTTTTGTCCAAGGGCATCTGGAGGTGTTGTTAATGGAGATAAGCAGGTCTGGGAACATCTGGGCTAGAAGCAAAGATCAAGAGTTTAGCTTTGGAGACAGGAGGTGAATGATGCCTACTGGCCATCCATGGGAGATGCTGCACCGTGTTAACGAAGTGGTTCTCCCTTTCCTGTTCCCATCAGAGCTATCTAGAGTAGTTTGAGGGAGGCTAGAGATGCTGGGGTGAACCCAAGCCTCTGTTTAAGTCCTAAGTACTGATATCATTATCTTCTCAGAAAATTAGATTCAGTTTCCCCTGCTTTCCCCCAAATCTTCCTCCATTCTTAGCACAGGATTTAGCACAATAAATGCCCAGTTTGTATTTAGTTTGGACATTAGAAAGTACAGAGCAGGACCCCTTCAACATAGAATCCTCATGCCTCTAAGCCCTGTGCATAAAAGATCCTGCCCATCCACACGTTGTCTTCCTGGAGCAGCTAGTACATTCTATAATCTGGATGAATCTTGGTGAGCACCCAGGCGTACCATGTGTGGTGGCAGAGACCTGCACTCTTCCAGGATCCCCACAAACAAGAGAATAAAAGGCAGAAGATGAATGGCCTTTGCCTCAGAAACAGCTGCTGCTGCTCCAGCATCTGCATGGCCAGTTGATTTAGAGATTTGTGAAGAGAGGCTCGGAGCCCCAGGCTCCTGCCAAGTGGTTCACCAGGAGCATCCCCGTGGCAGAAATTATCGCTCCACACCAGGTGCTGCAGGACAAATGCCTTGGAGCCGGAAGATGAAATACACCTGCTGCTGGAGGAGCCTGCAGATGAGACTTGGGCACATTCCCGAATAGGAAGGTCATCCTGCCCTAAATGTCACTAATAGTGACTCAGAGATAAGTGAGTAGCACTCATCAAAGACTGTTCCAGAGGGAGGTGCCAGGGCCCTGCTTTTGATGAAAGACCCTGATGGTATTGCCGACTTTCTATTATTGATGCCACTATGCCTAGAGATGCAGGTGGGTACCAGTCAATCCAAACAATATAAAACTAAAGCCATGCCCTCCTAACTATGAATGATAGCAGGATCGTTTTCCCTAAGCAAGGCTTTGCAGATATTTTATGGACTAACTCACGAGCCATAGGTCAGTTTCCCACTACCTCCCCTCCCATAAAAATTAATGTGCTAGGGCTTGGGGAGATATCAAAGGGGAAAATGCTTGCCTCATAATAACAAGGGGCTGAGTGTGACCCTCAGGACTGACAAAAAGAGCCAGGTGTAGGGTACACGTGCCTGTGATCACAGTGCTAGGGAAGTTGAGACAGGAGGGTGAATCATTGGAGTTCACTGGTCAAGGAATGCTAGGTCCCAGGAGAGACCCTGTCTCAAAAACAAAATGGGGGTCTGTTGTGCATTATGCAAAGCTGACCTCTAGTCTCCAAATGTGTGCACATGAACTCCCTCACACTGATGAATATGCACACACACACACACACACACACAGGCACACACGTGTGTGTGTGTGTGTGTGTGTGTGTGTGTGTGTGTGTGTGTGTGTGTGTGTGTAGGCACATATACACATAAGCCAGTGTTCTGAAAAATCTGGTGTGATCAAATACATTTGAGGAACTCTGGGTTAAAACACGGAACTTGTTTCTTTGTGCAAGGCTGTTTGAAGCTTTCACTATGCTGAAATTTTACTGTGCATGGGAATTTTCCAAAGGGGAAGAATGCACACGGCAATATTTGAGCACAAGGACCTCTTTACCAGAAGTACCTATTAAGGCAAGTGTTCCTCTAATCACACTTTGGGAAATGCTTCCTCAGGCTAACATTAGAACGGTTTGCATTCTCTGAGACCAAATGATGCTTGGGGAAAGAGCCCAGGAGGATGCTGAGGACTGGATTTTAAAAGTGCCACAGGAGGTTTAGAAAGAAGGAGGGAGGAGGGAGAACTCATCAGCTCAGGGCAGGAGGGGGAAGCCGACGCTCCTGCCTTGCCTTTGCTGACTCTGGAGCTTCTGGCTGAAGGATTCTACTCTATTGGAAGGGCTTTGCCTCCAAAGTTGCAAACAGGGCGTTTGCTTGAGACTTGGCTGGTGCTATGAAATGTTAGGGGAAGAAAAACTGAACAAATGGCCAAAAATTCCTTTCCTTGAAGGCAAGGGTGATTACCAAAATTTAAATGAACCAAATATTTCCCTTAAATGCAAAGTTTGAGATTAGAGATAATGCTCAGTAGATAAAGCGATTGCCTTACAAGTATGAGAACCTAAGTTCCCCAGAGCCATATAAAGTCAGATGTGGGAGAGTGTATTTGTCATTCCTGTTCAGGAGAACCCCTGGAAGCTCCCAAGCCAGCTGGTCTGGCCTACACATTGAGGAATGATAAGAGGACTGTCTTGAGGTGAAAGGTAAGGACTGGCATGTGAGGTTTTCCTATGACCTGTACTCACATGCTGTGACACATGCATGTCTGCACTTGCACGCACATGCGTGTGCACGCACATACACACACACACACACACACACACACACAAATAATGCACACAATCATGAGAGAGACACACAGAGAGACAGACAGAGAGAGAGAGAGAGAGAGAGAGAGAGAGAAAGAAAGAAAGAGAGAGAGAAAGAAAGAAAGAGAGAAAGAAGGAGAGGAGAGGAGGGGGGGAGGACAATTCTAGAAAATTTGGGGCTGCAAAGAGTCTGTAGAAGAGGGCAGTTTTAGCAAGACCCTTCTGCAATCCCTTTGTATAGTGAAAGAATCTCAGTTGACTGGAAGTTTGTGTGTGTGTGTGTGTGTGTGTGTGTGTGTGTGTGTGTGTACTCTTACATCCTATTCTCTCTATCAATTCCCCCAGTAACACCAGAAGCACCATCTTCTTGCTGTTTGCACCCCTCCAGGGACAGACATCTAATTACCTTCTAAAGCAGCGTATCCTATTGTCAGAAAGCTTGAAGCAATGGTATCTAGGACCAGAGACCTCATACCTCAGTAACAGAATCACAGGCTTCCAGCATAGCCTGTACTTGCTGTTTTGATTATCACAGTGTGCAGTAGGCTCTGCCAGTAAGTAATGCAGACTCTAAAATGTGCATCAATAAGGAAGGCAGACTGCGTGTCTAGAAAAAGCACAAATAAAGCAGTCATGCCACGGTCTTCACAGTTTACTACCTGAGGAAGAGCAATCCTGTGCATGTGCCTGGTGGGTTAAATGGAAGGTTGCATAGAGAAAAATTAGATGATATCTGGGAAAGGGTTTTTGAAGAACTTGAGCATCCTTTCACATAAACATTGTGTCATATTAGTCAGTGTAGCAACAGTGAGAACCATAGCAGGGCAGCGAAGGTAGGCTGGAGGGGAAGAGCCATCAGGCAACTAAGAAGCTGGGAGGAAACAGTGGGCTGAACATTTGGAGACAATGGGGAGTGTGGGACCCAGAGGGTCTGTCTGGAAGGTCAGAGCCATTCAGTAAGAAAGCGAAGGTCCAGAAAACCACTGTCCTGCTCATAATAATGCTACCCCAGTCACAGAACACCTTCTGCTTTGTTAGGTAAATCTGGGCATCACCCTTAATTTCGTTCTCCCTCTGCTCCCTCCCCATCTGTTGTCAAGGCTATAAAGCCTGTCTCTTAAACCCGAGGAGGCTCTATGATGTGAACAGTGCTCACAATTTTTTTAATTAAAATGAACTAAGAGGCTTTTAACAGGTAAAGTGATGCGAAACCTTCGCTGTGAAGGTCTCTCTGTGTCACTGGGCATCATTTACCAATTCAAGGGAAGATCTACTTCTGAACAAATGAGGCGTAAGACTCAATTTCTGGATCATTGGTGGCACCAGGAATAAACTAAAAGGGAGACATGTCCTTTGTTGTAAGGACCTCCTGTCTTCCCGCACCTTGGAAGGACAGCTATCACCTCAAGATATGTCCTCCACCCTTTAACTCCCATTCATCTGGTTCTTGATGCCCTGATGAAGCCACCAAGCATGATGCATCAACTGATTTTAGTCTTCGGCAACAGTGAAGCCACCCTGAATCTTCATTTACAAGGTAAAAGAGCTGGGCCAGGGAGGTAGCATATACATACAGGGGCAAGAATCTGGTGAGGGCTTGCTCTTGAAGTAAGTGTGTGTGTGTGTGTGTGTGTGTGTGTGTGTGTGTGTGTGTGTGTGTGTGTGTTTGAATATGCTTGTCCGTGCCTGCCCACATGAGTATGTTTGAATATGACTGCGTGTGTTTGTATATGCCCACATTCATGTTTCTGCGTGTTTGTATATAGTTCTGTTTGTGTGTATGTATATATTTGTATTGCCTGCATACCTGTGAATGTGCACAAAGCTGAAACCAGAGAGCTAAACTATAGTTTGTCACCTCCCTCGCCCCCAGGATCTAAACCTAGAAACTAGGAGACACGATGACCCCCAAGTCACAGAAATCGTTGTTGTAAGGACTGTGTGCAGAATTCAGAGCACACTGTTCATTTACGGGGACCAGAAGGGCTCATGGTTTGCCCACAGACCTTTGATGACTGACAGCCTTTTGTCTCCAGTGCTGTTCACAGCAGCCAAGCCCAGTGTCATTTCCCTCCTGGATCAGCTCCTTTAAGTGAGTTTGGAGCCTTATCTGCTGCCCTCCTGGACGTGTCAGGTGTCTGTATTAGTTTACCAGAGAGTCTATGTGTATTTCTGGAATCCAAATTCAAATGTCAGCTTTCCTATGCAAATCAGTATGTGAGGCCCATGTGAGTTATGAAATGCTATTTGTGGCCATTAAGATTGTGTTTTATGTGGTCTCAGTAGGCGATGTACTGTTTGAGCAAGCCTAAAGCTTAGGGTTCTATCCTGGAAAGCCACAAAGGAAGGAGAGAATGGGCTTTATAGAATTGTCCTATGTGTCATGGCACATGCCTCTCCCCCATATATCTGTAATGACAATAATTACAATTTTAATTAGTGTGTGTTATGAAATACTGTCTAGGGGTGAAAGGCACTGGGTAGGGGAGGGAGTAGCTTGTTCCCACTAGAATCTTCCCACAAGCCTTTGCCTTCTCAGTTCCAACCTGCTTCCCGTCTCATGTCACCAGAGTATCCCAGTTCTCCATAGGCTGCAGACTACCCTTCCTGCTCAGGCCTGGCCAGAGACTCCATAAATGGTCACAACATAACACAAGCTTAAAGCTTAAAAATCAGAAGTAGTCTATTTGGGGACAGCTGAACTTTCTTGGTTGCCATGCAGGCCTCTACCTAACACTGGTGCTTTTCCATAACTGGGCACTCATTTTATGCATCCAAGAGACAGTGGCTATTATTTGAGACTAGGGGAGTGAAAAGGACTCTGCTCTTTTCTGGGGCTACAATATTTTAGGTTCAAGCATTTTATATATGTCTGTATGGAGAGTGTAGTGTTAAACAGAGATAAGTTTTGGAATAAGACCCAGGCCCTAGGCTTTCTTCTATAGCAGTGGTTCTCAACCTGTGGGTCTCAACACCTTTGGGTGCTAAACTATCCTTTCACAGGGGTTGCCTAAGACCACCCTGCATATCAGATATTTACATTACAATTCATAACAGTAGCAAAATTACAGTTATAAAGTAGCAATGAAAATAATTTCATGGTCGGGGGTCACCACAACATGATGAATGGTATTAAATGGGGTGCAGCATTGAGAAGGTTGAGGACCACTGCTTTGTAGGAAGGCTCAGTCTCTCTGGATGTGGTGTGGGTAGCTGCCTCCTGTGAGAATAGCATGAAATACTGTGTGTTCATATCCAGTGCATCACTTATATATAATAGGTGCTCAATAATGGCAAGTTTTAATTATGATTTATGAGTGCCCCTGAGATGTGAGGTGCTAGGTGAGGTATGACATCTATAAAAATTTATTCCACATTTGGGCCCAGAATTCAGACTCTTAATCACCATGCCAATGGCTCTTAGCCCTAGCTTACTTCAAAAATCACCCAGAGCCTTGACTTCTCCCTAATTACAGACTTCAGACAATAAAGGATTCTGATCTAATGATTTTGGACAGGACCTGGGAATCTGTATTTTGTAAAATCTTCACAAATGACCCCAGTGGCCAAGCTGAGACCAGAAAAGATTATAGAGTCATCTGCATTCACCTACAAAGTCAGACATTCTAAAAGACAAGATGATAACAAAGTCACTGGCAGGGCTGGAGAAGCGGCTTAACAGTTAAAACAACTTCTGCTTTTGCAGAAGAAGTGCATGTGGTGATTCACAACCATCAGTAACTCCAGTTCTGGGGACCCAACACCATCTTCTGGCCCTTGAGGGAACCAGGCCCTGGAAGGTGGTGAAAAGACATACATGCAGACAAAACACTCATACACATAAAGTAAAATAAATAAATATAAAAATTTTACTGGTACAGTGGTTGATGACACAAAGGTTTCACAAATAAACATGTGACACACAGACTACAAACTAACACATGAGTGGAGGATGGGTAAATCCAATGCCTTTGCGAAGATTCCAGGTCTCTCTTAGCCATATTCCACACAGCTCTGCTGGGAAGTACGGCACCAGGATGTCTTGGAACTTGAAGGCCAGATTTTGATTCACTTAAAAGAAGGATAACACCATCCATGACCCTTAGGGTTGAGATTGAGAAGTCCGCACCCACATCCAGAATCCAATTTAAGTCAATGGCTAATAGACTTAGTAAGAAATGCTTTGGTGTAAAGAAGGATTACACACAGGGCAGAGGACTTGTCCTGAACTGGGAGATGTTGTAATTGATGATCATGAGCACTAGGGGTTGAAAGACCAGCATTTATCTTTTTACAATTCCTTAGCAGGAAAATGGAAGTTATTAATTAGTCGTCAAGGCTGAAGACAAGGCTTCAAGGACTGAGAGTTTAGGCAAGTGAATAGCCTCATGTTTAGATTATGGAACTGGGGAGTCAGAGTGTCCCTTGGGAGTACCCAGCTGAGAGGTAATTGCACCAAGGGACAGAAGACAGGTGCAGTCGCTCTATTAAGTGACAGACCTGCTGGTAGGTGCAGCCACTTCCTTCTGACAGCAGCCCTTGTGTTTCTGAGGCACTTGGGAGCTGGAATAAGCCCTAGTCAGAGGTGTGTTTACTGGAGGATGGGGAAGAGGGGTGAGATCCAAGACAAGTTTGCATACTGATTCACGGCAGTGGCAAAGACTGCAGATCCTTGGGAACTGGGCAGTCTGATCATGAAGAAATGAATTCAAAAACAGTGCTTGTATCAAAAATTCCATGAACACATCAGCACCAAGAGAGTAAAGATTTCATGTTTTCAAGCCATCAGTTCCTACCAGAATGAACCAAGCTGTTCAACCCATATGTAGACAACGGAGCACCATACTTGGCTATTCAGAGACACTGTTAACAACTTCATCATGGAAGAGAAAGCAAGGGGAGAGAAGCAAAAGCTGCCAGATGTCTGTTCTGCAACTAGTAGAGTAATAATGTCATTGTTTCCAAATCTTGTTGTGCCTCTGGGTTACCTGGAACGCTGTAAGCAAATTTAAAAGACTCTTCACAGTGTATGGAGGTAGGATGAGAGCATGAGCAGTTTTAGAAGAGTTCTAGATAATTCCACAGGGTGGCCAACTTGGGAAACAACTGACTTCACAGCTTATTCTTCTAACCTAAAGAACAATCCTGTGAAGCAGGCAGAATGAAATGTAAAAGCCTTGTTTTACAGATGAAGTGACTTGGACTGTAGGAAAAAGTCATTTGTCCAAGACGGACCAACAGTTAGGCACTCAGCTCTAGATGCAATCGGATGTTCATGCCTACTCCATGGTGTGTCGGTAGCTCAGGCTGCCTTAACAAGAGATAACAGGGTCGATGGGAGGCAGCAGGAAGTTATTTCTCACTGTACTAGAGGCTGAAAGTCCAGACCAAGGTCTGATAGCTCGGCTTTCCAGTTAGGGCTCTCATCCTGGCTTCTAGATTTCTGCCTTCTTACTGTGTTCTTATGGCAGGGGGGAGGGGGGGGGAACAAGGCAGAGAGATGAGGAGAATAAAGAAAGAACAATGGAGGGAGGGGAAAGGAGAGAGAGAAAGAGAGAAAGAGAGGGAAGGAGAACTCTAATTTGCCTTTCCAGAAGGAGACTCATTATAGCAAAGCCTTGTCCTTGAAAACTCATTTAACATTATTATCTCTTTATGGTCTGTGTCTTCAAACACAGTCATACTGAGTGTTAGGCTTTTAGTGTAAGCTTTTGAGGAAATAAGATGCAGTTTGTAGCATGTGGAGTCTGGATGCTACTGACTGTGCAATAGGTAACTGGTAGCTACCTTGACTTATAAGAAGATACTCATATCACACAACAGTGGATCGGCCCATACAAGTTATCTCCACCCCAGTGAAAAAAGGATAAGGCAGGCTGATAATTCTAGTTGTGTAGCAGAAATTCAGGCTCAGATGCTAGAATGCATTTCCTGAAAGAGACTGCTCAAGCATGTTAATGATTAAAAAAAAGTTCCCACAGATTATTTCAGCTTCTGCTTTTGATAGGAACAAACAAGAGTTTGCATGAGATGAAATGATTTTCACAAATCAAAATATATTCTAGGGAAGATGAGGACAATTTTAAGTAGTACTTTCACCCGTGTAAGCCACTCTGTGAATAAGAGAGAGGCACTTCGTCTGGCTCATTCCATGTGGAACTTGGCACCGTCCAGAAATTGGGCACTCACAGATTTCTCTTTACCAAAATTGAAGAATAATTCTTAGTTCTTTATTTTTCTTCATAGATCAACACTCCCTCCACAGAGTGTTGATCACTGCCCAAATTAGTTGTAGAGATGGTAAGAGAATGCCTCCTTACAGGAGTCCAGTGCTGGAGTAAATGAAAATGCTTTGTTTTCATTTTTAGGTAGGACAATAGAACCATGATCATTAAGAAACATATCAAACATGACACCCAAACCAGTAAATCCAATTTCAGATTACAGCAGAGAGTGTATGCCTTGTGGAAGGGAAATAATGATTAACATGGAAACTGAATCTTAACAAATTAAGTATGCCTAGGGTAGGAAAAGTTTACAATAGAGAATTAACAAATAATGAGTATTTTTCAAGAGTAATCACTAGGATTAGTAAGGATTTACTGTGAATAATTCTTGTGCTTTGAAAACAAAGACAGAAGGATAGGTCAAGAAAATTCAATATATCTTATTTTGGCAAAACATTTGCCAATTATAAGTGATACTGAGACAAAGCAATAAGAATTTGCTAGAAATTTGGATATTTTAACTTCTTTTAAAATTCCAATAAAATATGTGTTCACTGGACTGATATTAACAATGGGAATGTCTCTAGTAACCATACTGATAATTGTAAGTAATATTTGTTTATTGTGGTGGATGGAAGAAAATAGCTCCCAGAGGAAGTGGTACTATTATGGCTTTGTTGGAGTAGGTGTGGTCTTATTGCAGGAAGTATGCCACTGTGGAGGTGGGCTTTGAGGTTTTATATAAGCTCAAGCTACACCCAGTATCTCTGACTATTTCCTGTTGCCTCTGAGTCAAGATCTAAGAACTCTTAGCTCCTTCTCTAGCATCATGTCTGCCTGCATGCTGCCTTGCTTCCTGCCATGATGATAAAGGACTAAATCTTTCAAAATGTAAGCCACCCTAATTAAATGGTTTTTGATGTTGTTTTGTTTTGTTTTATAAGAGTTGTCCTGGTCATGTTGTCTCTTCACAGAAATAGAAACACTATGTGAGACATCTGCCATACTGTTTCTACTACACATGCGCTTTTTAAATATCAAGTGTCCATTGGTTAGTCCCATCTCATTAGACATTTTGGCAATTATTTGGTTAATACCAAGTAAACATTTATGGTGACAGAAAACTGGGAGGAACAATGCTATGTTGGATTAATTATGTCACAGGTATTGGGAAGGGTTCATGTAGCCTTCAAACTTTTCTCAAAGTCCTAGAAATTCCTCAAGAAAATCTTTGAAAGATAGAGCTACTGTAGAAGAGCATTTTCACAACCGATCAAAGTGCAGAGAAAGTGTCACCAGAGCACTCAGACACAAATAGGACATATATCACATCCCCTCCCAAAGGCTCAAGGATCATCTTAGAAGAAGAGACAGAAAAAATAAAGGAAAGGTCAGAAAGGATTAAGTGAAGTTGAGTCTTTTGGATATGACAGGACCTCTGCATATCATTAACTCACAGCAGCTATAGGTGCCTGCACAAGAACAACCCTGCCAGCATTCTAGGACGGAGTAGGAATGTGTTCACAAGCTCCTGCCATTAACTGAAGAGCTATGGGCAGTTGAAGATTCCTGCGGGAGGGAGAATCTTCTCTTTAAGGGTGTGGCCCCTGGTAGGTCAATCATATTTCAGTGCATATCTCCACACTCAGTACAGTACAAATTGGAGATGATAGTGTATTGAGCAAAAGAATACATGAGGTTGGAAGGAACAGGGCAGTAAAGTGGATCTAGGAGTAAAAAGGGAGAGATGGAAGGGAGTAAATATTATCCAAACACATTCTTATTTATTTATTTATTTATTCTTATTTTACATATCAATACCAGTTCCCTCTCCCTCCGTTCCCCCAAACACATTCTTATACAAAATATTTCTCAAATAATTAATAAAAATACTTAAAAAGAAGAGAGTTGACTGAACTTAAAAGTCTGAAGCACTGAAAAGGTTATATCCATGAAACTTGAATAAAAGATTAGAGGCATTATGGGAGATAAAGACATCATCAGTGCCAGCCCAAAGGCAGCCCTAGTCAAATTTTGACAGACTAGCGATAGGCTACAGTGAGTTGAGATTCATAGGTGATGTGGGGGGAGAGACCTGGTGGGGTTGTGTATATCCCCGTGTATATTTTCTCCATGTACAGTGGGGAAAGACAGAAGGTGAATGTTTCCATAACAACTGGAAGAACAAGCCCTCCTTTATAATTAAGAGAAAGAGATAAACCATCACACTACCTGGCTTCATCCTCAAGCAGAGTTTCCCAAGAGATGTGTGCTATTTCCGTGTGAAAATAGCTTTGCTTTTTTTCTGTAACACTCATTCATAGGAAGGAGGAGTAGAGTTTGGCTTCAGTTCATCCCTCCACTGTCTCAAGAGGTCAAATATCAAGACAATGAGCTTTACTGAGACCTAGGACAGCACTGAGAGACGAAAGCTGGGAGATGAGAAACAGCAGGTAATAGTTCCAGGAGCCATTGATGGATCCTCATCCCAATGTACTGAGCTGAGACAGCCACCACTTGAAAAGTCAACAACCTGATGGGAAAGTGAGCCTGACCTAGGCCACCTGCATTTCCATATGCTCCTTCTGCTGTTTCCCCAGTGACATGGTGATCCTCAGGGACCCACACATGCAGTCCATCCCTAAATCTATCCCAGAGGCTTGAAGAAAAAATGGAGATACTCTAGCATAGCTTCTACGAGCTTGGCGATTCTCCCATTTTCTTCAGCTTCTTCTGACATTTGATGCAAATACAGAGTCCTGGAAACCCTCTCTGACACAGCTACTAAATCAGGATTCCCAAGGGATGCAGCATATGAGTATTTTAGAAGCTTTCTGATAGCAACATGGGAGTTTGTGAGCTATGGGACTATAGCAGGGTTTCCAATCATACCTGGATGAAGCTGGATTCTGGAGCCAATCATCCTCTCCCTGCCTCTGAGACACTGTTTCTTATTTTTCAGACAGGGATCATAAGAATGCCTACCTTACGAGTCACAAAAGTTTAACAAGTCTGAATTCATAAAGAATTTAGAGCCATGGCTGGCACACAGGCCTCAAATGTGCAATCAACTATTGCCTGTACCTGCTCAGTTTTCAGAAGAGATATGCTAGTCTTACAGCCATGCTCAACCAGTTGTCTGAGCACCACGGAGGAGTGGAGGGCAGGCTTCTCAACTCTCTGCTTCCAGAGATCTCTGGTTTGTTTCCTACAGATTGTCTGCAGGGTGACTCCGAGGCTTGGTGCTCAGTTGCAGGGTTGAGCTGAAAACCCTTTTAGAATCAGGAAGCGGGAGAAACTGAATGCATGCTGTCTGAAGGGCCGAGTCTGAGAGCTGCTAGAGAAGGGCGCAGGATGCAGGCAAGAAATGCCACTCCCATGGGAGAACTAAGTCTGTCTCCATTGTGGATAAAGAAAGTTACTTCCAGAGTCACGGGGACATGTGCAGTCCCAGGTTGCGTTTTCATAGGGGCATCTTCAGGCACTTTTCTCACTCCAGAAACCAAGGCTGCTTCTCCTGCCGCACATCACTGAGGCCTTCCAAGGCCAGGTCTTCCACAGAGGTCCCCTCAGTGCCTCTGTCCACTCTCAGCAGCCGCTATCAGGAGAAGTTACGAGAAGTCAGACTTCGATGGGCAGGACCCTTTCTAAGTCCCGAGGTAGACTATCTTTATTAAGATGACACCCCCACCTTGTCCTTCAGTTTGCTTCATTCAAATGAATAGGGATATTCAGAGTTTCCGATGACAGCCTCAGCTATAGCCGAAGGATTTCCACAAGATTCTCTTTTCATGAACCCACAACCCGAGAGCTATGAATACTTTTCACCCAATAAGTCTCTGTCTTGCTTAGACACCTTCCCCACACTCCACTCTACCACTGAGGGCCTCGCGGTCTACATTTCTGGCTGAAACACGAATGAAAATGAAGATTGTTGCGAGCAGGCAGGAGGGAGAGAGCCCGGGCCTGGAAACAGCTCAGCATCTTGCCCTTGTTACTAATAATCCTCCCAAAATCACCAAATGGTTTCTAGGCATTAAAGTTATCGTTTGCCATAAACCCCTTGTCTGTTTTCTGGAGAGTTTAATATATTGCAGGAAGTTTCACCCATAAAAGGTGATGGCTGTGCCCCTGTGAGTGAGGCAGGCGTTGGTAACTTATGACCTTCATAAATGTGAGTGGGTCTCACGAGCGAGTCCATCAGTCTTTGGAGTAATTCTGCTTCGTAGTAAAATATTTTACTGTGCACACTCCTGTCAGCGTTTGCCTCAGTGATGTCAAGACTTCCTCCTCTCTCTGCCTCTTGTTCGCTGCTCTTGCTCCGTTTTCAATTATCTCACTTCCAGGCTCCAGTCCAAGACCCCAAGAATAATCTCTGCTCTTTCAGAGCCCCGGTCCAGCTCAGTCTAAGCCCTCGCTGGGTTTGAAGAGCAGCAGAGCCAATATAGCATCCTCTATCACCGTGATGTTGGTGATCTCCCCATTCCAGAGGGAGAGGGCACCTGCAAAAAACAGCCATCACTTCAGTCAGACAAGGCCCTGGATATCAAAGGGGACTGTGTCTGGGGGTGTTTCCCAGGCTATAGAGTGTTCTAGATGTGTCAGCCATCTTTATTACCCTGCCGTAGCATTAGCATAGCAGTTAACAGTCCACTTTATAGTCCCAGAGACCTAAATAGAATTTATCAGTCACCGGCTTAAGATTGGCCCAGAAGCAGACTAAATGCTTTTCAGGCATTTTGGAGCAGTGGGAGGAAAAATCTGTTGTCAGCAAGTTCAGGTCTCAGCTTCACCTCCAGTTACTCCTGTGGTATGGGTAAATTATTCACTTTCTGTATACGGGCATACTATGCTTCTATAATATTGCATATCAATGTCACAGTAATATGCGAATTCAATATATCATACCCAGCAAAGTCTATAATGCATGCATAGGTCCAAGAGGCATCTTGTACCCCAGAAACAAGCACAGTTACTCTTGTCAATTAAAGATAAAATTTAAAGTGTTAAGAAATAAACCAGCACACACAAACAAACACCACCACCACCCTCCCAGAAGTACTGGCAATGTTTTAATGGTAAGGAATAATGGAGTGAGGACGACTTAAAGGTAGTAAAGCCATGAGAGAACTAAGAATTAATAAAGGATTCTCAGAACAAAGAAACAGCTGGGTCTAAGTAGAGCATGTGTCTATTGCTCTCAATTGTCAGTGTTATCATGGGGGAAACAGGCAGCTGGGAGCTGGGAGCTGAGAGCTGCTCTGTGGCCACGCTCATGTCAGACAGGCAAGGTGAGGATGAACTCAGGGATAGTTTGTATACCCAGCAAAATACTGTTTTAAGAAATTACTTGAATTTTTTGGGGATTCAGCTTATTTTTTTTCCATTCAAAAATATGAGTTGAATGTCTAGTATGTTCCAGGCATGATGTAAGTGTTTTGAGAATAAGGCAAAGATCTCAGTCCTTCAGGACTTCAGCCTGAGGGAGGAAGTTGTCAGCTGGGATAAGCAATTCTTCAGTGTGGGCCCTAAGGTAGAGGAAGTTCTTGTTGGATCTCCAGACCTGAGGTTTTATAGACTCCAGGACTCTGCAAGTCAATCATTCCTTTCTCTCCCCTCCCTCCCATTTTTGTCTTCATCATCCTTGTATATAAGATGGGGTGTGACTGTAGTGATATATTATTTTGATTTAATAAAACTTGCCTCAGGATTCAGAAAGCAAAGTCAGCCACAAGCTATAGAAGCCAGGCATAAACCTTTAATTCCAGCAGTCAGAAGTTAGGAGGTGGTACACACCTTTAATCCCAGGACTCAGGATTAAGAGGCAGACGGATCTCTCTGAGTTCAAGACCATCCAGGGATATATAAGATTGAATCAGTGTAAAAGAGTAACAGATCACATACCTTTAATCCCAGCACTAGAGGGGTATAAAAGATAGAATCAAGGTATTCGGTATTGAGTAGGAGGCATTAATTTTCTAGCCATGCTAAGGAGAGGTTACAGTCTGAGGCTTGGTGAGAGCTTGTGGAGACAGTATCAGCCTATTCAGCCTGAGGTACAGGTTAGAAGCTAGTGACCAGCTGCTTTGCTTTTCTCATATTCAGCTTGAAGTTTGAACCCCAAAATCTTTCTCTGGCTATTTTATTTACCTTGTTACATGTGCCCTAGAACATCCCAGTACAAAATAAGGTCGCTCCATCAGTCACTAGCAGAGCATGACTTAGAATTCACTTTCAGATCTGCTTCTAAAGAACTTTTAACAAGTTTCTTAGAGCATTCTGAGTTAAAGCAGGAGAAGAGTAATGAAAAAATGAAGAAAAGAAAAATGATAACAATATAAGTGGCAGGGAATTGTTTTGAAGAAAAATTACTGTTCCATGGAATTTTAAAGACTTTCAGAACCTGCCTATCATCTCTTCAAAACTTAAAGCTTGTGTCTTGCCTTGCTCCAAAAAGTCTTGTTATTGGAATGGCAATCATATATTCTGTAATGTATAATTTGGCTAGCCATTCACTTGCACTGGTCAGCTACTGCTATGTGATGAGCACACATTGTCAGTGGTGACTACAAATAAGCATTTACTTTATAAAGCAGTATCACATCCCAGGGCTCTGTAGGAGTTGGCTGAAACAGTTGGGCTCCAGTGGGCAGTTCCTAGGCAGTGGTTCCCTGATCCCCCCTCTTCTCTCTTCTCTATCTCTCTCCTCTTGGCACTGACATTTCTAGAAACTCTTTAAAATTAATCTCAGAAGCATGCTCTAAAAATTCATGTTCAATTCAGTCATGGTATTCATTGAAGGGACAAACTTCCTGTTTGTCTGTTTTAGAACTTTGATGCAAGGATGGTATGGCCACTGAAAGGGATGGGGGAAAGGAAGAAGAAAAGGGGAACAGAGGAAGGCAGAAAGCAAGAAGAAAAAGGAGAACAGATGGTCTGACATCATCAACAGCCCCAGGGAACTCTCTAAACTACAATGACTTACTGAATGGGATTTCTGGGGATAGTCTTGGAAATGTGTGTTTTAATGGTACTGAAGTTGAAGGCACACTCATTCTCAGATCTCATTCTCAATGGAACCATCAGCTAGCCAGGAATCTCCCCACAGGACAGAAAGAGTACAGACACAGGAGTAGAAAGAGGACAGACACACTTGATACCTTTGCAGGATTAGGAGAAGAACTGGCAACTGATTGACCATCCACCCAGATTCCATTGCCAAAGCAAGTCATATGACAAGGATCAGGAATGAAGAGAAATCTGTAGACTTGATACCAAGCATTCAACCAACCAGAGATTTAACCAAATGTTAGTATAGTGCATTGGAAGCTTCCTTGTCCCAGGCCATCTCATTTAAGTCTCACAGCAAATTTGAGGTGAGTGTTTTCACTTATCAGTTGAAGGAAAAGAGATGCTAGGGTGTTGGGGTCAGGGTCACATTGTTTTTAAGAGCTGGCTTTGGAGAGTCAAAGCTTTGGTATATTCTACTGCATCAGATACTAGCTTATGTATTCTGTTGCATCAGATGTTAGCCTATGGTTTGGTAAAGCAGACTTCTGGATCTTTTCTACGATCCAAAACCATTTCCATGCATAGTGTAGTATAGACCTTGCAGTCCTTATGCACTCAAGGAGAATTAGAGAAGGCAAAAATAGTTTAGTCTATTAAACAGCCTCACAAGGACTGCAGTCTCTATTTGGTCTCTTCTCTTGCTTGTGTGTGTGTGTGTGTGTGTGTGTGTGTGTGTGTTTGTTTATTTATTTTTCTTATTTTACATATCGATCCCAGTTCTCTCTCCCTCCCTCTCTTCCACCCTCCCATGTCCCCCCACCACACTCCTATCCCACCCACCCCCACTCCACATGTAGGGTGATGCCTTCCTGGAGGTATCATCTAAATCTGTCAAGTCATTTGGAGTAGGGACTAGGCCCTCCCTCCTGTCTCTAAGTCAAGGGAGTATCCCTCCATGGGGAATGTTCTTCTTATGCTTTTTATGTACCTAAATTTTAAAGTCCATGAGCCTTGCCTTTAAATACCAAGTGTTCTCAGAATTTCATTCTTAGCCTAATTTATAAGTGCCAATGTCTTTTCTGTAGTTTTAGAAGCCAGCAGGGGGGACAGTAGATTTCTCTTGTGAAGCTGAAGGCACAAGCAGTGTTGGGAGCTAGGATGAAGAAGGGAATTAAGAATGAGATTCAAGAAACACATAGATGACAAGATGCTCCTCAGAGTGTGAAATGAGACACACAGCCTATAGCATTACTATTACATATTTCATCAGCCATAGTTGAATGAAAATTGCAGTGTTCTGATGACTTAAAAGATTATACTGAAAAAAAAATAAGTCAGACAAATACTCATTTTAAGCATTTTCACAGATTAAATGCAAGATGGGTGTTCTAGGATACATTAGAAGAGAAAGGGGCTCTAAGAAAAAGATGCTTATGGCTGGAGAGATGTCTAAATCGTGTGTGATCGTCATGTCAACACTCACAAAAACAGCCACAGCAGCAGGCACCTCTAACCCCAGCAATGGGGAGGCAGAGTCAGGAAGATGTCTGGGTGTTACTGGACAGGCATTCTAGCCAAATTGTTGAGCTCCAAGTTAATGAGACTCTGTCTCAAAAAAAAAAAAAATAAGGTAAAGAACAATTACCTTATTGTAAAAAATGTGTAAACATTTTTTACACGTGCACACACCCTTATGCATACAAATGAACACACACACACACACACACAGAGAGAGAGAGAGATACAGACAGACAGACAGACAGAGAGAGAGAGAGAGAGAGAGAGAGAGAGAGAGAGAGAGAGAGAGAGAGAGAGAGAGAGTGTTAAGGAGAAAAAAAAGGAAAAGTTGCCCTGAAAGCTAGTAACTCATTTCCCTTTATCCTTCCATTCCCAGATCCATTTTGCCCCCTTCCCTTGACTATTTGTTAATTTAAAACACCTGAGGTGCTATAGGAGAAAAATACGACCCTGACTACAACTGTGATCTATAGGGAGCCCTGGCTGAACACCTTAATTATTGTTAACAAAGTAACATTTTAATAGCTTTAGGTTGAAAATGATGAGCCCTCCAGTTCCCTGGAAGCCTTACAAAGATGCTGCTTCTCATCTCAAAGGAGAAAAGCAAAGGGCACAGTGGTGCTAGAGTATCTGACTCTGTATTGAATACTTGGTCAGTATTCACAACAAGCAATATCGCCATTCAGCAACTTTCCTCAAGGGTCTTATTTGTACTGGGCTTTGTAGATAGACATCTCTCCAGCTCAAGGCAACTTTTCTTAGAGCTACTTTCCCTTCTAAAGTCTCATCGTGTATTTAATTTGTGAAAATGCTTAAAAATGAGTAGTGGGCTAGGCAGTGGTGGCACATGCCTTTAATCCCAGTGCTTGGGAAGCAGTCACAGGTGGATCTCTGTGAGTTCGAGACCAGCCTGGTTTATAAGAGCAAGTTCCAGGACAGTCTCCAAAGCCACAGAGAAACCCTGTCTTGAAAGAAAAAGGAACCAAACAAAAACAAAAACAAAAACAAACAAACAAAAAATGAGTATTGGTCTGGTTTAGTTCTTTTTTTTTTCAGTCCATATACCATTGAGTGCATTTCTATCTTTTTAAAAATAGAATGAAAATATCATTTCTTCCCCTTACTGAAAAGCAAGGTGAAGAAACATGTCATGAAGAGGTGTCTTGGTTAGGGTTTTCATTGCTGTGAAGAGACATCATGACCACAGAAAACAGCTAATTGAAGGTGCTCACTTACAGTTATCAGAGGTTCTGTCCATTATCATCATGGCAACAAGCATGGCAGCATACAGGCAGGTGTGGTGCTGGAGCTGAGAGACCTTGCATCTTGAGAGACAGGCAAGAGGAAGTCGACTGACTGTCACACTGAGGGAATCTTGAGCAAAACAAACCTCAATGCTCACTCCACAGGCCACAACTCCTAATATTGCCACTCTCTTTGGGGGACATTTTCTTTTAAAGTACCACAAGGAAAAGGTGAGCAGCTAAATATGAAATTGTATTCTTTGATACAATTCTTTGATAGCTTTGATTCTTCTATAGATTTTCCTATTTTTAAAATTAATAACCCTAGTTTGAAATAGTGAGTGGAGAATGTCAAGTCAAAGGGTTGATGGGGCTTCAAGTAACATAGAAAACAGAACCTGTTCTCAGAGAGCTCTATTGATAAAGAATCTGTATAGGGCGGTATTGACTATCGGGGGTTAAACAAAGCCTGGCCACATAGTAGGTCTTCAATCCATCATGAGCCTTTGGGGACTTTGATTAATAGTACAATTAATATAGAGAGCATCTTGGGTTTCTCAAGCCAAATGGACAATTTGTATCACATTCATAATGATGTATCAGCTTGGTCACTTGCCACACCATAGACTTCACAACCCAACTACAAGGCCACTGAAGCTCTGTTGAGGTTACTTATACCAAGTGATACCCAATACAATATGGATTTTCTCTAGAATTAAGATGAGCACATGAAAACATTGGTCAGGTTACTGTGGATCCTCTCTGCATAGGTTGGATATGCTGTAATTGCTAGTCTCCTGCTAGCATAAGAGGAAGCTTCAGAAAGTTCCTCAGGAAAGTGTGACTGGAAGTGGGGTAGGGTAGGATAGGATGAAGAGACTCTTCTTCAAATGTACCTTCGAGCTCTCTTCGCCCTTCCTGATCGTTTGGTTTTCTTCTCACTCAGCACTTCTTTCAAGTCTGCACAAATGACAGCCATTTTAGCCCCTTTATCCTTAAATGTCATTACTCATAAATTGCAATCTGGGGCTTAAAGACATCCTACTTCCCACTTGTTTCCACCAAATGTTAAGGTGGAATGGTTCATTTAAGGTACAACAAAAAGATTTCTTAGTGAATATGAGTAAAGATCTGAGTTTGAATCCCCAAAATGCATGTAAAAAACTCGGTGAGGTCATGCTCAGGTCTGTAACCCAATACAGTATTGGGGAAAAAAAATCACTGGAGTATTCAGGCTTTCAGCCTAGCTCCAGGTCATTGTGAGAGATCCTGTCTCAAGGGAATTAGATGTAGAGTGATAGACTAGGAAACCCAGTCTTCCTCTGGCCTCCATGCATGCACAGGTACTCACATGTATAGGGAAAAACACAGACATATCACCATCACCCAACACATATACAAATTCAAAATTTGTTTTTGTGAACCTTTACTTTCTTACAGTTTTACATCTTGGGTAGTGACCGGGAACTGAGATGTCAGGTTAATACTTGAATGATTTTTCTCACATCACAGATTGTTCCCATCATGAAAAAAGGAGGTAGAACAAACCTAGATAGAATAGAAGCAGGGCACCATCTGTCTCAGAATTAGCAACTAGGCAAGAGGAAAATAATGGGAGAAAGGGCTTCTAAAGTCAGCATGATAGAAAGAAGAGAAAGTAAAGAGCTATTAAAACATGCTGGGTCTTTTAGTATATATTATTTTCCACATAGTCATAGAGCCATAAACATAACTCAATAATAAGTAGCATCTTTATGAATAATATTGAACCAAGGCTTATTTAAGAATCCCCAATATACCTGAGTCAAATCCAAATCATATCCTGTTACATGTCACATTAAGTCTGTATAAATAACAGAGTACAAATGTTAAAGGTATTATGTGACAGCACTTGACAGTGGTCCTAGAATTCATTACCAGAAGTGGGGGTAAAAGTGTCACCATTCACAGATCAAAGGAAGGCTCATCACACCCTGTGAGATAAGAAAATAAAGAGGGCTAGAATGGGGAGGTCTCCATGACAAGGAGTCTTGAGGACAGAGTATTGGGTATTTTATTTAGAATTAGGGCTGACAATACTTAAGAAATAACTTCTCAGATTCTCAATTGCATTTATCCAGAAGAGGAAGGTAGTTTTTATTTATTTAATTTTATTTATTCTCTCATATTTTATATTCTGACCTCAGTTTCTCTTACATCTACTCCTCCCAAGTGCTTTCCATCTCCTTCTTTCCAGACCCACTCCTCTGTTTCTCTTCAGAAAACAGCAGTCCTCCCAGGGATATCAACTAAACACAGCATAACTAGATGCAATAAGACTAAGCCCAAACCCTCGAATATTGGCTGGACGAGACAATCCAATAAGAGGAAAGGGATCCTAAGAACAGGCAAGAGAGTCCAAGACATCCCTATTCCCACTGATAGGAGTCCCACAAGAACACCAAGCTGCACAACTATAACTATAACATACACAAAGGATCTAGCTCAGACCCATTCAGGCTTGTGATTGTTGCTTCAGTCTCAAAGAGTACCTATTAGCCCTGCTTAGTTGACTCTGTGGGCCATGTTCTTATGTAGAACTTGTAGGAGCCCTCTGGCTTCTACAATGAGGCAGGCAGTTTTAAATCTGAGGTATCTTCAGATTTTGCAGAGAAACAACTACTACAGAAGAAATCTCTGAATATGTAAATTGAACTTTTACCAAAGAAATATATTGGCATACACATTTAAACCATGGTCAAGATCAAGTCCCTATATGAGATGTGAGCGTTGAACATGCAAATACACAGACTCCATATGGAAGGAAGTCAGTCTCAGTTAAAGTGGAAAGCTATAGATTTGGTTACAAGCTGAGTTCCCCACAAAGTAAGACTGAGGCAAAAGCCTGGGCAAAGTTGCTACATTAGGGATTGCAGCCCAAGAGGAAAGAAAGCAAGAAGAAAAGGGACTGAGTTAGTGAAGATGGCTAGGCTACTGCGAAGCCAAATATCTTGCCCACAGACAGATACAAGGCAGCTAAATTCTTGATCCATGATCTAACTCCATGTAGTCTGACTCCCAAGTATAGACTTAAACCTTAATATATACAAATCTGTATATTACTATATATATATATGTATATATATGTATATTAACACAATATATATTACAATATATGTTGTAAGTTAATTTAACTTTTCAAAATCCATTCTTTTCTGAGAAGGAGTGCTGAAGTACCCATGAATTAAATTTAAAATATGCATATTTGAGTTGGAGAGATGGCTCAGCAGTTAAGAGCATTTGGGGCTCTTTCAGACTAGAGTTTGATTCCCAGCACTCTCAAGGGGTAGTGCATAATTGCCACAAATTCCAAATTGAGCGGATCTGAAACCCTTTTCTGGCCTCCCTGGGCACCTGAATCTACTTGTATAAAGACACATACACATAAATAAAAACATTCATATTTGTCAAATGATATTCAAATGCTACAGCCCTTGAAAACCGATTCATCTACTGGAGTTACAATTTTCCAAAAGGAAGTTACATCATAACTTAAGTCCAGTAGTGAGTGACAGCAAGGCTACCAATCACCAACATGACTCCAATGAGTGACAGGACAACTCCTCTGAAAAAGGATCTTGGTGACCAGAAGACATCTCAGGTGGGTTAGGAAACAATTCCTTTCTCTGGAGCCATGCTGACATCGGTTCATGAGTCCTCAGAGATTAATCTGATAGGGGGAATCAAAGGATTTGGACAATGTGTAAAACAGTCCTGTATAAACCCAGAACAAATCTCAATTTCTAGTCCAGAAAATATCCCAAAGCAAATCTCTTTGCCCACTTTGAATGCATTTCCTTTTCAGACTTCACAGATGTCCTTTCTCATAAATTCAAAAGTGTGTGCACGTTCCAAGGTGAGTTGGGAATCTTCCTTTTATTGCCAGCAGTTTGCTGGCAGATCTAACATTAAAAAAAAATACAGCACTCACTTTCAAGAGGATGACCCTCTTTCCCAGTCCTCCCTAAACTTCTTCCAATTCCATTTGCTCTCTTCACCTCTGTGTTTATGGTTAGTGTTCCCAAGGGATCTCTGAAGACCCTTCTAGATGTTAGAACTTCTCGTTCAGATGGGTAAGGATGCATTCTTCCCTCCAAATTGCCTCACAGAGACAGCATCTGTCTAAGACTAAAAGAGCCTCTAGAGAACTTATTTTAGCTGTGTGCCAGCTATCCCATTTTGCATGCTTCCTGGGAAAAACACAATACACCCCATCTCTGCAGGAGGAAGCAACAGAGAGACTGGTTCCATGGAAACATCTCAAAGGAAATTTATAATGCTGTTGGGAAATTTCAACCCTTTAAAACAAGCTGGTTTGTGAATGCAGGAAGCAAATTTTTAATCACTTCATGTCTAAATTTCAACCCTTTAAAACAAGCTGGTTTGTGAATGCAGGAAGCAAATTTTTAATCACTTCATGTCTATGTCTTCTATCATACTTTTTTGGGGGTGGGGCAAGAACAGCAGTCACAGGTCCAATGATCTCTATTTCCTTGCTTATTGGCATGTGTAATAGAGTATTTTGAAAAAAAAAATCGTTTTTGACCTTGAACAGAATATATGCTTTCCAGGGGAAAGCCCTTACATGTGTGAAAGCACACCTAAACACTCTATATGATTTGCAAAGATCATTAGTTCCCTGTTAATAAGCCTTCTTCTAGTTTCTCCTGTAACACTGGGGCCAGAACCAAATATACCCCAGTAAAAATATGTTCCTCCCCAATATCTGCTAGTAGTTAAGAATGGCTAATTAACCAGACTCTGAGCATGTATGTGGGATCTAGCAGGAGCAACCAATCTTTTGACATTCCATTTGTCTTCAACAAGGCTCACACTTGACAACCATGTAGTCTCGTCCATCTCCCCCAAAAAGTTTTTTTTTAATCCCATAATGTTCTAAGTAAGTTTAAAACTTTGTGTTGGGCACATTCATAACTATCCTGGCATGTAGGGGCCACAGACCACAGGTCAAATACACCCGGTAGGAATTTCTGTGACACCATGAGGAAAATATATGAAGTACTCCCTCTGCTTTGTTGTGCCTCCATCTTTGGACCTGCAGACTAAAACTTCACCATTCTATTGAGTGACCCATAAACCAGTACAATGCCCTTTTAGCTAAGGGTAACAAAGAAGAAAGACAGTGATGGAAGATGCCATTCTATAAATATGTTTCTCTTATTGGTTAATGAATAAAGCATTGTTGGCAAATAGGAAGGCAAGATAGATGAGACTAGGAGACAAGGAGGATTCTGGGAAATGTAGGAAAGGAGTCAAGATGTAGGGACTTCAGAGAAGAAGGTCTGGACCCTCTCTCTGGTAAGATAAGACCATGTGGAAACACTTAGATTAATAGAAATGTGTTAATATTTAAGGCGGAGCTAGTCAATAAGAAACACTATTAACAGGCCAACAACTTTATATCTAATACAGCATCTCTGTATGTTATTTGGGGCTGACACAGTTGTGGGACCAGGCTGACTGGAAAACTGCTCGTAACAAGACAGAAGGAATCTTGTTCCTAATGCCAAAGAGCTATCACATCAGCTTTTGACCTAGTTACCTCCAGCCTTACTGTATCTGAGAATGGGAAAGATTTTACTTTGTTTTAGCCAAGGATGTTTTGTTTCTCTATCCTTTGCAGCAATTTCTAACCTTAGTAGAAGGTTACTTCTTTCTCATTAGGAATGAGCCACATTCCTAATGATTGACCAGGTAGCTAGTGCTACTTACTTTAATGATTTTCAGGTGGTAACCAAAAAAAGTCAACTAAAACCAGTTTACACAGGAAAGGAGAATATACTATGAAGGGTATACTTGCCTGGCCCACCACTTCACTCTATGGTTGACTCTCTGACAGTCATCATAAATGGTATCTTGAGTACACTTCTGGCTTATTTCACTCAGTGAGATGTCTCCATACCTGTATCTGCTATTGGATATGGCATCATTTCCTTCTTTTTCTAATGTTGGCTGCTGAACCACACTTTTCTCCAGTCACCTCCCTGTGGACACTGAGCTTGCTTCTAAATATTGACACTGTGACTATTGTTGCAATGAGTGTGACAGAGTTAAGAAATGTTTCAAGGTTTTGCTCTCAGTGCCTTCGGATACACACCCAGGATAAAGACAGCTCTGGCCTGCAGTTTTTTTTTACTTTCCTGAGGAACCACTCTATTTTCAGTAGTAGCTGCACAACTTTACATTCCCACCCGAAGCATACAATAGTTCTCTTTTCTCCACATTTTAACCAGTATTTCTCTGTTTTTCCATATAACAGACACACTGACATGTGCGAGAAGGTACCTCCTTATGACATTGATTTAAATGCTTCTTGAGGATTGGTTGAATATCTTTCAAGCATCTACTGGCCATTGTGTTTATTCTTTGGCAAACTATTTGGTTCCTTGCATGTATTTTAAACCTTTGTTGTATATATTTGCTATTCAGTTATGTATATTATGAATATTCACTTTATGTCAGATACATAGTTTGCCAATGGTTCTTTCTTCTTCTGGTGTTGGACTTCCCTGTTGAATTTTTCAGCTCTATTATTTTGTTGTTCTACTTCAGAATTTGTCTCTTTTGTGTGGCTTTTGTCTGCATTGACCTCCCTAGTTTTGTTCACTTATTATTCATCTGGTATGAAAAACCCAAAAAGGGTTTTGTCTCAGTTAGGTTTTCTATTACTGTGAATAGATGCCATGACCTGGGAACTCTTATGAAGAAAAACAAAAACAAAAAAAAAAAACCCATTTAATTGAGATTGTAACTTCCAGTCTCAGAGGTTCTGTCTATTATCATTATGGTGGGACATGGCTGTGTGCAGGCAGGCGTGGTGCTGGGGAAGTATTTGAGAGTAGTTGAGGCTTGCAGGCAACAGAAAGTGGTCTGTGACACTGGGAGGAGCTTGAGCATAGGAGAACTCAAAGCCCATCCCCACAGTGACATACTCCCTCCAACAAGGTCATACTTATTCCAACAGGACCACATTGGTGGCCTTCTAATAGTGCTACTCCCTTTGGGGGTCACTTTCTTTCAAACTTTCTTGCCAATCACTGGCCTTCCTAAAATGGCTGTTATTTGCTCTTTTATTTATTTTTGTAAGACAGCTCTCAGATTTTTGTTTTTGTAGCTTGTGCTACAAGAGGTTCATTTCATTCCTCTGGTGGAGCCATGTTTCCTTAAGTCCTTGTGATCCTGTAGCTTCATGCTGGTGCCTGGATCTCGGAAGGAATCGTCAGCAATGTAAGCCTTGTCATACCCACCTCAGTACGCAAAGCCTTTCCCTGCTTGCCACATCCAGAGATTCTGCTTGTGCCTATTGCTGCTGGAGACTGCATTTAGTAGGCTTGCCGATGTGTCTACAGATAGACCTTCTTGGTAGTCCACAGAGAAGCTGCACCTAATGTCCTGGTGCTGTGCTGCCTTGCACAGCCTTTGGGGAGAAGCAATGTAGCAAAGTAAAATGCCTTTTTCTCTCTGGTCTCTGTGTTCTCTCTGGGACTTGTGACACTCACACTGATTCCAGGGCTCTCGTGATGGCCATTTCATCAAGTTATTGTTAACTCTGTTTTTAATTCTCGAATAATGTACCATGTGTCACACTTTAATTGTTTAAGCCATCCCAAATCCACATTTAAAGGACACAAATGAATGTGTGAATGAGAATATATTAACTACAAAATTACTTGGAACTGAAATGAATTTATTGAACTTAATTTTATTAACTAAAACACTAGTGTTGAGTAACATGTAGTATTAAGATTATTAAATAAAAGGCTAAGGCAAAATTGGGTAAGCAGTCAGCTTGTTTTCTAGGCCACTCCCTGTCCACCACCCTTTCTATAAACTTCTTGTCGGCAGGCCAAGATCCTATCAGCCTTGTTCCAGCCCTCCCTCTCTCACTGCTGCTCAGTACGGACAACCTCCTCAGTCCTAAATCTGCTTCTTCAATGTCCTGCATTTGGCTATAACTAACAAACTAACTCAGGTCCAAGAATTAAGAACTGATAATAATGACTAAATGCCTTCTTTATCCCCGAAGACAATTTTACTTTAATTTTGAGTTTCTCTGACTTAAACTATAGAAATGAAAAATGGGAGAATGGCGTGCCCTTGGCTGGCCATTAGAGGCCATGCTTTTGGAAAGCCAGCCAAGGCTGGCATTCTTTAAATCACAAGACATAGGCAACTAATCAGACATAGGCTTTGTCCTGAATGTTTTGTGATATCTCTAAGTTCTGTCCCCTCCCTATGGTTAAAAAAACAAAAACAAATACAGAAACAAACAATTACAGCTATAACTTCTAAGTCACACTCTCATTTCTGTCTTTAAGGCCCATGATTTAATAATATGGTAATGCTATTTAGCTCAAACATTCGACATTTGAAGCCCAGAAATTGAGAGAAGGACTGGTTTTTATCAAGTTCTCCACCACGGTCCAAATGGCAATGGGACATATTTTGACCTGCCCTGGTTTGACGTTTCTGTGTAATCAACAAGGCATCTGACACAAGGCGGACTTAGCAGCACTTTGTTCTTCTTCGAAGTGGAGTAGTGAATAAATGCCTTTTCCCCATTGGGGGGGAAAATCCTCTGAGTAACCATAGCAATAATAATTCCATCTCTAAGTAAAAATTATTATTGTTATCCTCGTTGGCAGCTCTGTTTCTTTCTTGTCACAAGTAGACAGAAGGCAGACAGCATCTTGAAGTCTATAAAAGGCTCACCTAAGCAAGATGAGGAACGGCTGTTTTCTCTCTCAGCTGAGAACAGAACAAGGGAGCAATGGCTAAACCCACAAAATGAGGAGCTCACACCCAATGCGAGAAAATGGTTCCTGGTAGTACGCTCGACGGCTTGTCACAAAACTTTACAGGCTCATCTTTGGGAGCCTTTAAAAATCACTTAACTGACCTTTTCCTCCAATGGCAGAGGCTTGCCCTGCCATGCCTGTTTCCACTGCACGTTTAATATGCTCTAGCTGGGGTGGTTATGTCCGTGTAGACTGTGACCACAGAAGCAATGACCATGTCTTTTGTCTTCTGCACACCAAGCTTATAATGTGGCCTTTTTTAACGCATGAGATTGACTGTGATTGAGAACTGGAAAACATAACTCCATCGTGATCGTTTTAGCTCATCCACTTGTGGCTGGTTAAATATCCGCCTTGTTACTCTCCAATAATCAAATAAGATTTGAGGGCTCATGAGGTGGCTCAGAGGTTAAGAGCATGTATTGCTCTTACAGGGGACCCAAGTTTGGTTCCCAGTACCCATGCCAGGAGGCTCACAACCTCCTGTAAATCCAGCTCCGGGATACTCTGTGCCGTTTTCTGGCCTCTATGGTACTTGTATTCATGTATACATTACTCCCTTCTAACATACATGACTTAAAGAGTAAAAATAAAAGAGAGAGAGGGAGAGAGAGAGAGAGAGAGAGACAGAGACAGAGACAGAGACAGAGACAGAGACAGAGGAAGGGAAAGAAGAAGGGAGGGAAAGAAAGAGAGCAGACTCAACAGAAAGCACTTTGTCCAGAAGTCATTGTGAAACCAATGGATCCAGCTTCTTCTTGTGGGTTCTTCAATTTGTGTCCTTCCCTATTCTGTGCAGGTCTGGTGTTCTCTCAAGTGCAGTTGTATGCTAGTGTCAGGGATTATTCAAATACCCACAGAGGACATGATTCCTAGGAAGGACTCAAACTGCTGTGAGGCCTCAAGCTTCTTCTTCTGGCACAGCCAGTTATCTCTCTTCAGAGGAATGTGCGTTCCTTTAAAAAGCAATGGTCAGAGCCCCCGCTCCGTTCTTCAGCAACAATAATATTTCACCTTAGAGCTGACATTTATATGCAGGCAACTCATTTGTTACAAATTCTAATTGCAGAGCAACAACCCAAAAAAGGCAACGCAAGAGGCGAAAAGAAAAAAGGCTCAGAAACCCTTTGAGATCTCATCTAATTAAAAATGCAAATTAAGAGAGAAACCTCGAGTCATAAGTCCTGCTCAGTCTTTTCAAAGGCACCAATTACCAGTGACTCATTGGGAGAGGGACTGTCCTTAATTTTAAGACACATTTCTCAACAACATCCCATTGACAGGAAATTAAAGCCACTACCAGTTTAGAGGAATTAGCACTCCAACCTTTGTTGTCCATCCAGACTCGGCTCGCTGGCTAGCTGGCTGGGCTCTTGTTGTCCTGTTTCTTTGGCAACCGCTAATGCAGACAACTTGCCACCGACTTTTGCTGAGGTCTAAGAACATTTTGTTTCCCAGAGATAAGAAATCTCATCTCTGATCTCATCCAGCAGCTTCCCAGGGAACCACACTGAAGAACATTCCAGAAAAGAACAAACTCACTTGTTGATGAAACCAAAAAAGAGTACTTTCGAAGGCAAGTCAGCAGGGAAGCGATTGTGGACTAAATGTCATAGACAAGAGATGAAGATTATTGCTGGCTCTGAGTCTGGCTATGCTTTAATATGAACCTATAGTATCATATGCTAAGGGCTTCGTTATTATGTCTTTTTGGCATTAATACGGTATACATTGTACTTTTTTGTTATCAGCAGGACTAACATGTTCTGCACCAGAGATTTTCAAATCTTAGGACCAGGTGACAGAAATACAAGAGATTTTCAGGCTGAGATCCTCTGTCTTGGCTCACCTACCAGGAACTACATGCCTGTATCAGCTGAGGTCCAAGCAGAAGGCAGTGACCACAATAACTCCACAAGGAAAATGTTTAAGGAATTTATAATTCAGCATAGGAGAAACAGAGACAGGAGGATCGGCGGTGAGACTGAGGCTCAGTCAGGTCTACCCAGTGAGTTTCAGAGCAGCCAATGTGATATATAGTAAGACTGTTTCACAACAAAATAAAGCATAAACGAACTATTTTTTTGTTTTTGAATACAGCAGGGGGCTGAAGAAACAAGTGACTGGCTGTGTAGAAGCAAAGAGATCTTAGAAGAGAAGGCTTCAGACAAGGGGGATCACCACCACTCAGACCTAACAACAGTACTCAGGATACGCTCCCCTAATCCCCAAGTGGAGAGAAGAGCACAGAGGTTTCCAGAATAATGGATTCACCAAGGTGACAAGCAGGTGGGCTTTGCTAGGAAGTCATCCTCCTGGATGTTGAGGGAAGCTGTCAACGGTCAGGCCCTGCACCTAAGAACTTGCTGGAAAATTCCACAAAGACTCAGTCAGGCAGGAGCTTTCATGATGGGTAGGTGCCTGAGAAGTGTACTCCCTCGCAGACACTTGAGGCAAAGGTAATCTTCTGGGCACTGGGCCTGCTACACAAGTAGGGCACTGGAGAATCTGTTCACTGCAGGACTGGGCTCATGACAAGCTCTACCTGCTGCGGGAGCCAGCCATTGAAGAAGCTGTTTATGCTGTAGGCTCCCAGCACTGAGGAAGTCATGCACTTTTTGGAAGCTGGGTGTTAGGGTGGTTATACACCCAGCAGTAACCTTGCCCTAGGAAAGACATTTGCACAGCAGGAGCTGAGCACTGGAGGAGCTGTGCATGCTAAACATACTGCCGAAAAGCACAAAGGAACCAGGGGGAACTATCTACCCTCTAACCGTGTTCTTCTAGCATCCTCTACTGACAAAACATTGTGTTTGCTGGCCATAGAGAAATGTTTAAAGGGCCTGTCTTCATTGTTTAAAAAAAAAAAAAAAGAAAGAAAGAAAAAGTAGGCCATAAGGTTTGGATTTAGAAGGAAGAAGTTGCATATCAATATTGGCACATTGCCTACCTTTTCATAGGCATTTTATATGTGATATCCCTCATTCCCTCTGTTATTCTGAGTTGTAGGAATCATACACACATACACTAAACAGGACACAGCAGAGTGAGGGTTCACATCTAAACAGGACTAACTTTCTATATCAAGCATACTCCAACAGAACCCCATCTTCTTGTTAAAAGCAGAGGCCTAGCAGTCCAACCTCAGGGAGGAGGTGGGGGAGGAGGTGAAAAGAGGAGGCTGGTGGGGACTCTGGTGGGCTAGAGTAATGGCAGAGGTGGGGTTGAATATTTGTCAGTTCTTAACGGCAGGGTCTGAAGCTCCCAACTGGAGTTGTAAATAAATTGAAGTCCAAATGGGAGGGGCAATGAAAGAGATGAGTTTAAGGCAATAGGATGGATTGAACAGGCAGGAACATAACCAAAGCAAACCCATTGCAGGCAGGTCCAGAATTCCTGTAGGTTATCACCACAGTGGGCTCCAGAGTGGCTGTGGCCCTGATTCAAACTAGGATCAGCTAGCAAATGAATGGCTAAACTAAGACTGGAATCAGCCTCCTGATTCCTTCCTCAGGACTCTGTCAACACTAGGATAACAACAGACAAAAGGGAGGGAAAGCCAGAGCCTAGACAGCAACCCAAAGAGGTGATCCCAGCACATTGCCGTCAGGAAGTCAGTTCAGTTGACGAGTTTAGTTCAGTTAAATTATTTGATATTTTCAGACCACTTTTCATTTTCTTCTTTTTTCTTCCATGACCTTTCACATACAGGTGTGGGGCAAGCCTCGGGAACCTTGTTCACAGGCAAAGCTTCCTGATGCCACTGGTGGTGGTAAAGGCCTTCCAGTCAAGGGTCTTCAGCCTTGACCAAGCTTTGTAATCAACTAGAAAATTGTGAAAAATAAAATAGACACTTGGGATAATGTCAGTATATTTGCCATTTCCTCGAGTGATAAAAATATAAATGTAGAATCAGAGATGGCAGTCTTTTTCTGACTGGTAGGATATTAGGAGATATTAAAAACATAACTTAAGCCCCCTTTGCCTTTACTCTCCTGCAAGATTCTGGGTACAACTCCTTTTGGGAAGTTGCTCATTGTGTTGCATTGCCACTGATGTCTTAGTAGAGGTGTGTGTGTGTGTGTGTGTGTGTGTGTGTGTGTGTGTTGTGTGTGTTTTGTATATATATATATATATATATATATATATATATATATATATGCAGACCCCCATGTATGTGACTGGATGCATGTGCAGGTATTTGGTGTGCACACCTGTGTTGAGGCTGAAGTTTGATTCTGGGTGCTTTCTTTAATTGCTCTCCACCTTATAAATTGAGGCAGAGTCTCTCACTGCACTCAGAGCTCACAATCCAGGTGGTCTAGCAAGCCAGCTTGCTCCCAGCTTGTGTTCCCCTGCATCTCTGCCTCCAGAGCACAGGATTACAATCAGGACACCGCTCCTGCCTGGCATCTATGTGGGTACTGGAGGTCAGAACTCCAGTCCTCCTGCTTGCCTGGCAAGTAGTTTCTGCCCCTCAAAGGCTTCCCGCTCATAGTAAGAGGCCGAGTAACTAACTGCAAAGGAGATGTTGTGGAAATGGGCAGGGTTCTGGAGCTCTTTCACTCCAAGCTCTTTTCACTTCCAAGCCTGGAAGACTATGTAGGAAAGGGAAGCTTACTGGGGGATCTAAGCTGGACCCACCCACTGGCCTTAAGCAAATGATGTGTGCTCTCCACAACTGCCAAAGGCTAAGATGTGCACCAGGAAGCCTTAATCTTCAGTGCCATATGTGATGAGCAAAGCATGAACATCCTTCTGCTTGGTGATGGGTGAGGCCCTAAAGACTCAATCTGGTCCTGATGAACATCCAAGAATCTGAATGTGTGCACCCGCTGAGGCAGGGGCTTCTGCCAACAATGCGGGTAAGGAAGTCTGTGGCTTCTCACAGTGTCGGGATTGTTCAGTTTGGGTTTAAACAAACACTGTAATTTCTGTCCTGGGGTACAAACAAGTGGGTCTCACTGCTGTATCCAGATGCTGTTTCTGTCCTGGGAACTAGTGCATTTCATTGAAGAATCTTAATATAACCTCCAATTTTCTCTATATCCTGTCATCCAATTTACGGTGCTATTCACTAGGCTATTCAAAGAATAAAATTCAATGGCCAAACCAGATTTTAAAAGTTTTTGAAATTTTTCCAAAATATTCACAAAATGGTATAATAAACTGTATAGCGTACCTCACCCAGCTTTAATAATTACTCTTGCCCACTGCCACAACTCAAATAAATCCCAAGTAGAGTATTTCATTCATAATAAATATGAGGGTATATAACTATGTAAGTGCAATCATATGTATGTGTGTGCATATGCAAAAGTTAGAAGACAACTTTATAAGGAGTCAGTTCCTGCTTCTCCCATGTGGATTCCAGGAATTGAACTCAGCTTGTCCCACTTAGCAGCAATCGTCTTTACCTGATAGGCCATGTCACCAACTCTTGTGTATATAATTCTTAAGATGAATAAACTTTTAAAATGTAGTATATATTTTCACAGCTAAACTATCAGTGATAGTCATCTAATATCATTTATTCCCAGCATCATAGTTTAATTTTATTAATTTTACATCAACTGCATCCAAGTTTTACATTAAAAATAAAAATCCAAGAGTTGTAGGCATGTAATTAGTTGAAATTAAATTTCTTCTAATCTTCCTTTGGTTGTTTTCCCTTATGATTTATTCATCGAAGAATCGAAGGCATTAATTTCAGCCACCATCCCTCCCCTGTCTCCTTCAATCCCTCCACAGCCTCTCTGATTTTCTGTGTTTCTCATTATTTAGTTGACAGCATATAACTGCAAGGTGTTTTTTCTTTCTTTCCTTTTTTTCAACATTACTTTAGAAGTAATGTTACCCTGTAATATCAGGCAGGTTGTCAGGGCAGAGCTGGTTCCCACTCAATGTAGTTTAGCAACCACTGACCACCAATTCCAAGAACCATTAATCTCTAGGGGTTAGAAGATGGTGAATAAACATTCTGTCATTGTTTAAACTGGAATATCCCTGTAAGAGAAACCTTCCTTTACCTGCAATTTGGAGATAGGTGGTACAGTTCATAAAGTGAAGAGAGGATAAAATGTTCGTTTTACTTCTATTTACTTCCTTTCTCTTTGTTGAATAGCTTTAGAGATGATGAGTGGTTCCCAGGGGCCCTCCAATGCTCATCCTTTATCTTTAAAACAGCTTTAAATAGGGATCTCTCAGTGGGGGCACTTGCTTACCATGCACAAGAATTTAACACAATAACACACACACACACACACACACACACACACACACACACACACACACACACAGAGCTTTGTTTTAATTGGTTTACAATAAACAACACCAAAGTATGTAATTTTATAAATGTTGGAATTTATGTGTACCAGTACACTATCACAACTATCAAATGTTTTCTCCAATAACTTGGGGGTGGTCCTTACTCCCACTCCCAAGATTCAGCAGCTTCCCTAGGCAGCCACTCATCCACTAGCTACCACTGAAAATTGGCTTAGAATTTTCTGGAATTTTATATCAATAATAACATGCTATATATTGTCTCTCTCTCTCTTTGTCTCTCTCTATCAGCAGTAACCTGACTTTTTTATTCATCATTACTCTGAGACTATTCTATACTTTATTGTAATTTTTATTTTATTACTCTTTGCCTCTGGTAATATTCCACCCTAGTAATTGGTGATTTTGTTTTTAACAAATTTGACTGAATTTTAGTCACTGCTTATTGAGAATTTTTTCTAGCATATTTTTTATTGATTCTTTGGGAATTTCACATTATGTACCCCCCCCCGTTCACCTTCCAATTCCTTATACCTGTCCTTCACTATTGCAGCACCCCTCCCCTAAAAGGAGATGTCCCCAAATTAATTTAAAAACAACACCAACAACCAAAAAAGTACCTCACTTCTCTGTCTTTCCTGTCTCTCCAACACTTCCTCATTCTTTCTAGTGCCATGGGGAGCTATGGTGTGTCACACAGAACGCCCTTCTGTCCAATCAGCCCCACCCACAAATGTTCATTGCAATGAGTCATTGGTCTGGTTCAAGGCCTGTGGCACACCATCATCACTGGACTCTCACTGAAATTTCTATCAGACATCCTACTGTAACCTCCAGGTCATGGAGATCTGGGGCTATCGTTCTGTAGGACCAGTCCCTTTCAAGCACTTCAGCAAATCACAGATGATGTTAAGGTGGGACAACCCAAGGCCCATGATGTGGGTCTGGGTAGTGGCTAAGCTGGTCAGTTTGGGCCACTAAAACTGTCCCTGTCATGTGAGATGTGAAGCCAGCTCTCCTAGACCCATGCCATCTGAGCCAACCCTCCCAAGCCCACGGGGAGGGATGAGACCAGCTCTCCTGCTAGACTGTCCAGTGAGAGGCAGGACCAGCTATCCCTGGCCAGTGTCAGACAGGGCAGGCTCAACATGGCCCTCACATTTCAACATGCACAGTTCCTATGACTCCATGGATATCAACACAGACCCCAGCTGCAGCAGGACCATGGACCCACACATGGTACTTGGCTTCAGTCATGGTCCGGACAACACCATGACCATGGCCCCAGGTGATAGTGCAGGCCACTCAGATCTGCATGACCCTGGTGGCAGCATAGCCTTTGAACATCAGCATGGTCACACGTTGCAGCCTAAATCCAAGGCATCCATGAGGTCTTTGGTGCTAAGTTGGGGCATTGACATCAACACAGACCCCATCTGTGATAGGATCACAGACCCAGACATGGTCCTTTGCAGCAGCCTGGGTTCAGATGTCACCATGGCCCCAGATGGCAGCACAGGCCACTCAGATCTGTATGGTCCCCAGGGCAGCATGGCCTTCAGACACCAACAAGGCCACAGCTTGTGACCTAGACCACAACCTGAGGTGTGTGACCTTTGGAGACAAAAAGGGCCACAGACATCAACACATACTATGCTATGGTAAGACTATGGATAAGTTTTGTGTCTTATTTCATCTGCACCTTCTCTTCTAGAGAGTTAGCTTTCTTGTGTAGCAGGCTGTGGAAATTGTCTCACAAGGAGGCAATAGGAAAGAGACTAGACACAGCAACCAGGGAGATGTGGGAGACTAAACAAAGAGGGAAGAGTCATGAGATTCATGCTAGGGTGAGACTCCAATGCGCTGAGAGACTCCAATGCGCTGGGTTAAGTAATGAGAAGTTAAGTAGAAGAAGCTTCAAACTTCTTCCAAGAAGTCTGACTTCAAATGAAAGAAGAAAAAGTTCACACAATAAGGAAACACTATAAAATCAAGTAGGAGTCAATGAGGCTGGTGGCTTTATACATCTTCCTAACAGTTTTTTGGGTCTGTCTTCTACCTGAAAAATAAAACCCTTCTGGTACAAGGTTTCCATTCTAACTACAACTTTTAGTAAGTAAACATTCCTCAAATTTTCTTTTACAGTGTGTTCATCAGGCAACCTCTTCTTCTTTTGCATCTTTACTGTGAAATATGTCAGTGTTAGAAAGCAATAGTAATGCCAAGGCTTAGAGTTTGTCTTGGGAGCCAAACTTTAGCTTAGATATCAGAATTGATTATTACTGACGGGTGACTTTGAATAGCTATGTACCTCAGTTCCCGCATCTATAAATCAAGGATGCTAAGAACATCCACCCATAGGACTGTTACGAGACTTAAGTGAGTTTTCTCAAGCACACCACTTAGAACAGTGTCTTAGCTCCTTAGTGCTGGGAATCTTTTCAAAGCAGCAACTCTTTGCTTAGGTGATTTTTTATTTCAATTTCATTAATTTTTGCTGATATTCATTATCTCCTCATGCCTCATATCTGTTTTTATTAATTTTATTTCTGCAGGTACATCATTAAGTTATTAATTTGAGAGCTCTCAAGGTGTTTTTTTTTTATGTAGGCACATTACACCCTGTTACCACTGATTTATTGATTTTATTGCATCCCATAGATGTTGGTATGCTGTGTTTCGATTTTCATTCAATTCTAAGTATTTAAAAATATCCTTCTTGATTTCTTTCTTCATTTAATTTTGGTTCAGGAGTGTGTTGTTTTACTTCTTGTGAATGTGTGAATATTCTGTCTTTCCTCTTGTTGTTGCTATCCATAGGTCAGTTAGAAAGCAGGGCGTGATTTCAACTTTCCTGTATTTGGTGGTTTTAAAGAAAATGGCCCCAAAAGGGGGTGGCATTATTAGAAGGTATGGCTTTTTTGGAATGGGTGTGGCCTTGTTGGAGGAAGTGTGTCACTGTGGAGTTGTGCTTTGAGGTCTCATATATTCTCATATACACCCAGTATATCAGTTCATTTTCTGTTGTCTTTGGATCACGATGTAGAATTCTCCAGCACGATGTCTACCTGCATGCTGCCACGTTCCCTGCCATGACAATAATGAACTAAACATCTGAACTGTAAGCCAGAAACCCCAATTAAATGTTCTCCTTTATAAGTGTTGCCACAGTCAATGTGTCTCTTCACAGCGATAGAAACCCCGACTAAGACACTGTGTTTGTTGAGACTTGCTTTATATCTTAATATGTGCTCCCATTGGCTGCTGAGAAGAATGCAGCACTTCCTGACAAATGTAGTTTAAGGAAGGAACTGTTGAGTTTATTTTCACTGACATTCTTGTCACAGTTCGTGGTGGGGGGAGGGTAGTCAGGGTAGTGGGAGCTTGAAGCAGTTGGTAACACTATGTCCACCAACAGAAAGGATCAACAGGGAATGCACACCAGTGCTTAATTCACTGTCTCTACTTTTTACAGTCCAGGAACCCCTGCCCAAGGAATGGTTCCATGGATAATTAAGGTGGGTCTTCCCACATCAATTAACACCATGTAAAAGCATCTCTCACAGACATTCTCTGAGGATAACTTTAATCTAGATAATTCCTCACAGGTGTGCCTGGATGTTCGCCTCATGGGTGATTCTAGATTTCTGTCAAAATAACAATGAAAACAAACAGCATGTGATATGCTGAGTCATCACATGTTTGTTGAATTAAAACTGATATATAAAACACTAGATTTCTCAGTCTCACAAAGGCAATGAACATGAAAAGCACTGTCAGGTGTGTCTCTCCCCACTCCAAGGAGGAAATAAAGACTAGGCTCAAGAAAAGACTGGCTCAGCAGTAGACACAGAGATGCCCTTGGATCCCCAAGTTGATAAAGGTCCAACTTAGTCAGAGATGGTTTGTAATCTGTCTGCCCACTAAGGATGATGGAGGAGGCGGATTCCCTGCACAGAATAACTATAAAGTATCTATGGCCTGGATTAAATCTGTAGGTTGAGAGACCATAATCAAGGCAATTTCTGAGAGTTCCATTAATAAGGCTTCTTAAAAGCTGCCCAAGTCCAGCTACAGTAATTATCCATTTAGTTTGCTGAATCAGCTAATATAAGCTTCCTCAGTCCTGTTGCTAATTAGACTCCAGTCTCTCATCTCATTAATAAGCTTCCAGTTCATTTGCATGTGAGAAAAAAATGGTGAATGCAGGGGAGTTTAATCGAAACCCAAATCACCTTCAACATGTGTCTTTTTTATTAAAATATTTAACCTTTTATTATGACTCAGAAACATCTGTTAGCATTAAGCTCCATGAAAAGACATGATGAATTCAGCATGTGCCAGCAGTCCCATGGCCCCGCCCCCTCACACCTGGCCCGCTCCTGATCAAGTAGCAAGAAGAAAAGACAAATGAATATGATTAACTTTGTGTTGGAATCTGCAGGAGGAAAAGCCTCTTAGGTCCAATTCCTTTCCCTTTACAAACTAGGAAACCAAGGGTCCCAAGAGACAGACTGCTTACCCAAGGGATAAAAGAACCAACCAGTGCCCTGTTATCATTCTGCCTCTGAGAGTTCTTGCTCCTAATTGTGCCAGACTCACAAAACATCTGACAATACTGGCTGAGAAATAGCAACAGCCAGCTGCCTGGTGTAGAGCTGTAATTTCTCTGCATCTGCATCTGTCTTCAGGGAAGAAGAATGTAATGATGGCCACCTCAACCCATTTGCAAGAACTGTTGATTTTAGCTTCTTAATTAATCTCATGAGATAGGTAGCATTCTGGCTTTGTGTCTTTGCCCTGTGCTGTCACATCCATGGTTATGCCATGTACTATATGTTGGAAGGGATGTTAAAAGTATCTTTAAAGTTACCTCTCAGCTAATCTTAAGGTGGATATATTATTCAATGTTTCAGCTGGGGTCAATGCAATCACACAAGCAGAAGAGAAAGACAGGAAAAGAAAGTAAAGAGATATAGAAGGGGAAGCCAGAGTCTAAGCCATCAAAAGATTTGAAACACCATCCATTCTCAACTTGAAAATAAAGACTATGTGTCAAGGAAACAGGACTTGAAGGAAATTCACCCCTAACCTGAATGAATTTGAAATAGAATTACAGATAGGACCTCATGGTCAACATTGTGTCCCTAGCCTTCTGAGGAGGGACTTAGGACATGTTCATGCTAAGTTTATCATGTCCTTTCATAGAATTTAATGCTAATTAGGAGCCCTTGAGCCACTGTGCTTCTGACCATTGTCAATGGGTGGGTTGGTTTTACCCATTTAGTTGGTTTTAATTGGTAGTGGCCAAAACAGTAAATGAATACAACTCTGTTTTGCTCTTCAGTTTCCATGACCACCACTCCAGGGTAAGCCAGTGATGTCAACCAACTGGACCACTTGGAAAGGTCTATGACCTCCACTTTCCACAACCTCTGGCTCATCTTACTCATTTTAGTAGACAAACTCCTTATCCTGTTGTGCAAAGGACTCTTTTCAAACAAAAACCTGATCATGTGATTCTCATCCCTTCCCCTGACACATACACCTCCAAAGATATCCTAATACCCCAGCATCTGGTATGGTTTATCTTGTCAACTTGACAGCATTTAGAATCACCATGGAAACAAGCCTATGGACATGTCTGCAAGGAAGTCTCTACATTAAGTCAGTTGAGCTGATAAAACTTACTTGTGGGCAGCACCATTCCATAGGGTCAAGACTTGACTGAATGAAAAAGAATGTGGGCAGGGGAGCTGATCATCAGCCTTTATCCCTCCTGCTGCAAACTGAAGATGCAGCATGTTTAGTCAGCCTTCCACTTGTGCCACCACGTTTTCTTTCATGATAGACTCCCCTTCCTCTTTACAATGCTTTGATTAGGCATTTTGTTGTAGCAATGGAGGAAGTAATTAAAACAATGACATTCAGTATTTCTGTTTGCTTGTTTTTGTTTCTTACTAATTTTCTTCATTCAATATATTTTGATCAGCTGTTTTCCTGTCCCCAAATCCTCCCAGATCCCACCTCCCTACCCATCCAACTTTACATTTGTGGAGGAATTGAGATAAGAGAGAGAGGGAGGAGAGAGAGGGAGAAGGAGAGAGAGAGGGAGAAGGAGAGAAGGAGAGAGAGCGAGAGAGAGGGAGAAGGAGAGAGAGGGAGAAGGAGAGAGAGAGCGAGAGAGAGGGAGAAGGAGAGAGAGGGAGAGAGAGGGAGAAGGAGAGAGAGGGAGAAGGAGAGAGAGAGAGAGAGAGAGGGAGAAGGAGAGAGAGAGGGAGAGAGAGGGAGAAGGAGAGAGAGGGAGAAGGAGAGAGAGGGAGGAGAGAGAGAGCGAGAGAGAGGGAGAAGGAGAGAGAGGGAGAAGGAGAGAGAGGGAGGAGAGAGAGTGAGAGAGAGGGAGAAGGAGAGAGAGGGAGAGAGAGGGAGGAGAGAGAGGGAGAAGGAGAGAGAGGGAGAAGGAGAGAGAGTGAGAGAGAGAGAGAGAGGGAGGGAGGGAGGGAGAGAGACGCTTTCTCAGTGGTTCTTACAAAGGTCTGCAGGTCTGGGTGGTGATGGTCTAACTTCATTTGACACCCCCACTTTTCCCTCCCTCTCTCTGCTGTTCTCTCTGATCTCACATTCCTCCTTTGCTCTCTCATACTCTGTAAGATCACAGAGTCCCTGGTGATTTGTCCTCTACTTGAAGTCTCCCTTTCTATTTCCTCAACATAGCTGATGCCCACTGCCAACTCATCTCAATTCTACCTCTGGAGGAGTAGGTGTGTTTGCCAGTTTTGATACCCTCACAGCTGTGAATTCTCTCTATAGAGCACTTCAAAATTTGTAACTATAGTTTTCCTTCAGATTGTACTTATTACTGGGAGGAAAATCAAACAATGCAGTTCATGGTTTTTCTGACTATTTTTTAAGACTCCACAAGTCAAAAATTAGCCACTCAATATATAACAAATACAGTATCCACTCAATATATAACAAGTACAATATATAACAAACCCTTATCAGAAGTTTCACTTTTTACAGTTTGAATTAAACAGAATCAATGTCTGAAAATATAAAGTGGGAAATCCAACCAAGTGTTGAGGTACACTCCTGTAATCCTAGTACTCTGAGGTGGAGACAGGAGGATTAAAAGTTCAAGGGCACCCTTAGCTACCTAATGAGTTTAATGCCAGTCTGGATTTCCCAAGATCCTGTATCAAAACACACAAGAAGACTGACTTTCTATGAAAAAAAAATTATAAATTTTAAATCTAATATTGTTATGGGTAACATGAGGAAATCTCCATCCTGCTCCTTTCTGTCTAGGACATATATTACCCATGTGTCCACTCTGTATATTCTGCAGCTCTCTTGGTTTATAATATTGTTAAAGGATTACAGTGCACTTACAAAAATGTTTCAGATACCCACTTCAAGTCTTAGAATATATTTCCCAACAGTAAAACAGGATTATAGTATACAAACATACTCATGCACATGTAATACACTGTTAGGTGCAATCATTGGGACAGTTATCCAGACCCACAAAGTCAAGGAAGCCCCAAATTCAACACTGCAGGAAGAATCTGAAAAGATATCCTGCAAAAATTTTAAATAATTATCAGGATTCACCTAGGTGAAGGAGTGGTTGGAAAGGGAGATACAGTCCAATAAATGGAGGGAATATGTGAACCACATGGCCATGAGATGAAGCATGATAAATGTAGAGAACTCTGCTGCTGGCATTCAGAGCTACACAAATCCTGTAAGAGATCTTTGTCAAAGCAGGTGTCCTAACGCCTGCCTGGTATGTAGTTTGGCATGTGAGCAAGCCCCGGCAGTGAGTGACCCAAACACCACCACATGGAATTTCTGGTGCCCTTCTTCCAAGTTGACATCATCTGCAAGAGAACCAAAGGGACACATCTAAGTCAGGCATGGAAAATTTGAGGCCATAAATGACAGGGTCTTCAAATCTTTGACTTGAAGTTACCTTTTTTCTTTATGGTTAATCAATAAGTATTTATTGTGCTCATCTTGGTTGTGGAGAATGAAAAAACAAGCCTAAGAATTAATGTCTACAGTCATGTTGGTAGTTCATACAACTAAAGGTAACACACACACACACACACACACACACACACACACACACACACACACACGGTGGGATGGGGGAGAACATATGCAATGGGTATCAGATGCTTTCTAGCATGCATTTTCTTTGTTCTTTCTACTAACAGAATCTCCAGATGTCTTGGGTAAGATATATATTACAACATGTTTTGAACATGGAGGGCCCAATCCCAGCTACATAGTAGGGAATTATCCAAAGGCTTTTCATTTCTTACAAGTCTGGATTGCTCTAGGATCAACTATGCTAACCTCTTCTGATACTCTAGTACCTGAAAGATCAAGGAGCAAAAATCTGTACTCATTATCAGATCCTTAGGAGAGCCTTCTCCTAAGGAGCATGAATTGCTGCTGGTTGTAGCAAAATGATGATGATGGTGATGGTAGTGTGATGGTAAAGAGTGATGGTGACGGTGAGAGTGATGCTGAGAGTGATGATGATATGACGATGATGGTGATGGTGAGAGTGATGTGATGGTGATGGTGATGTTGGTGAGAGTGATGTGATGGTGATGGTTTTGATGGTGATATGATGGTGATGTGATGGTGATGTAATGGTGATGTGATGGTGATGTGATGGTGATGGTATTGATGGTGATATCCAGTGCTTACTGAACACTTTGTAAGGACCTGGGCCATGCTTGCTACCATGACATATTGAGTCAGTTACTGTTTCTCATTCCTCTGAATAATGGAAGAATGGTTTATTTGAGCTTTGGTTTGATAGTTTTGTCCATCATGGAAGGAAATCAATACCAGCAAGAACTTGAAGCAGTTCGTCATATTGCACCCACAGTCAGAAACAGAGAATTACGTGCTCATGCTAGGGTCACTTCCTCCTTTTTACTCAGCCTAAGATCCCAGTCCAAGGATGGTGCTAACCACATTAACATTCAGGTCTCTCTTCAGTGAAGCCTCCCTGAAAACACCCTCATACACACACCCAGAGATGTGTTTCCATGGTGACACTAATCCCATCAAGCTGGCAATCAAGATTCACCATCACACATAATTATCACGTTATGCTGTGAGATGGCATTAGTCGCCACATTCTAACCTGATGGTCAAAGACAGTGTGGCCAAGGCTAGACTGAACAGCAGTACTTCAGAGCTTGATCAGTGTCTGTCAAACGGACTTGTCTGAAGTTCTTCATGCCTTGCTTCATGGGTGGTGGGACAGCCAGAGGCTTTCAGGTGTGTGGTAAGCAGGCATTTGGCATTTTCACAAAGTCCATGTGGGCAACTCTGCCAGCTGGACTCTGGCAGCTGAGGTAATAGGAGAGAATGTAAGAACACACCATCAGCCAAGTGACCAGTGGAACATGGGGTGAGAGAGAGAGAGTCGTGGGACAGAGGGTGAGAGTGGAAGCTTAGACCATACCCTGCAGTGGGGGCTGGGACTGTGACATCATCCTGAGCACAGGTCATGCAGCTGTGTGAAGCCTTCATTTCATGGCTGGGATATGGGCCTGATGAATTCAAAGCAAAGTAGCAAGATTCTATAGGAGAAGGGAATTTAAGCTCAGATAAATGCCAGTAGCTAGAATGTGCTCCCTACTCAGAGAACTGCAGAGCTACACTCAGGCTCTGGGAATAGACTCACAAGACCACATCCAATTGGCTTGAGTTAAAAGCCAGCCTGGGGATAGGTTATCTGGTTTATATTGTGCATGTATGTACATATGTGAGATAGAGTGAGCAAAAACATCTATGCATGCATATAAGTAAAGGTATACACTGAATTCACAGGCAGCAAGTTATTCCTGTGTGCACTGCCTCTAACACATCCATTTAAGTACCTTGATGCTTGGAGTAGTAAGTTAAATGAACAGACATTTGTGAGTGTGCCAGTTGTCTTTCTGTACTGATGGGTCAGGGCCATTGTTTTGTACAATTAACCCGGGACTCAGAGACTTGCAAATGAATCCAACTGGGTACTGTGGCTTGGATGCCTTCCAACATGTGGTGTATGATGGGGGTTGTGTTTCAAAGCCTTCCTCGCACTAGACTGCCAACTTTCCTGATACCTTGTGTTTTGGAGGGCACAGGCAGAAGGGATGTATCAGACTGGAAAATTGCCCAGTGATCTGTTACAAACATATTGTCAACTGCTGGCGCCTCCGGTGCCTGTCCCTGCAGTGATGGGTGGATGCCATTCCCTTTGGCTCTTTGGAAGCCATGTCTACCCTGATTCATACTGCTGAGGAAAAAGCATCATGCCTAGAGAGAGAGAGAGGCATTCAAAGGCATGGATGGGTTCATTGTCTGAGAATGAAAGATGGAATGGGGCGTGAGGGGAGAGCAAATGCAAGCACTCTAGATTATGGGAAGGGGGAATCTACCTCTGTATGCCCTTGCCACTGCTTTTACTTTATACTCAAATTTCCTCGTCACTGAGTAGCACCTCCCATCTGCTTTTGAGTAAATGGAAGGTGGTTTGGGGCCCTGGAGAACCCAATTACAACACTCATCACTATGAAATCTACAAGCAAAATTACTATAAATCTGATAACCAAAGTTCTAGATATAACAGCCAGCTGACTCACAATTTGCCAGTCCTTGAAAAGTCACCATACTTAAAGATATGTACTTCTGTAGTCTGAAACATTGTCCCTTCCTCCAGGAACTTAGTTTTCATATTAGGGAGATACTTGCATTTTTGTTTAGTTAAGAGCATTTTATTATCTGGCAAAGGCCACACATGAGATTCCTAATGCACTTGGTTAAATTACTTATCTAATTTATCATCACACTTGGTCCTGTGTAGAAAACTTAAAACAATGGGGCTTTTAATGGGTAAATGCTGGTAAGAGGAGCTAGAGTTTGGTCAAGAGAATCAACAACAACTGGATAGTTATGTTTTGTTTTGTTTTGTTTTCTCTCTCTCTCTGCCTCGTGTGTGGTGTGTGTGTGTGTGTGTGTGTGTGTTTACATAGATGTGTATGCATATGTATACACATATGTGTGTATGTGTACATTGTCAAAACAACTAAAATAGAGGACAATATAATATGCATCCCTGCTCTTAAAGAGCTTCTACATACGTATGGAGACAGACATACATGTACAAGAATGAGACAAAATATACTGGAAAGCAAAATGGCACCTATTTCTGGTGTCAATTGGGTAATGAATGACTTTTTGGATGGGGTCATGAAGACCCAAGAGATCATTCAACATCATCATGAAGTTATTTCTAATAATCAAGGAGAAGGCAGAAAGTGAGCCACTTTGCCATGGCTCTTTTCCAGGCATTTGGGATAGTAGGTGTGGAGAATGAATGTTAGTGGAGGGAGGAAATGGGGGTTGCTGGCTGCCTGTTCCCACTAGCCCATGAACACACCAAGCAAAAGGAAATAAATAATTGAAACAGACACAAATCAATTAGATGGTGACAAATAAAAATTTCCATAGCCCAGGATGAAGTGTTATTAAAAATGACTTGTCTGAGTTGGATGCCTTTAGATTTACATTTCAACATAATTAATGCCGAACGACACTTGCTGCTATTCTCAATCTGCCAGCTGATGGTGTTCACAAGAGTGCTGTGGAGATGCCGGCAAGTATTATCTTTAGAAAATATTCTGTCCCTGTTTTCATTCATTTGTAGTTTAACTTCCTTCATTACATGACATTAGGAGAAAAGAGCATTCTGCTTCCTGGTGCATCCTCTCCTGCGGCTCATTTCCCCCGCTGAGATCATCATCAGCTTGAGACATCACCGCCATCTCCACAGCAACCAGGCTCATCCCCAGAGTGCACACTTTGGCTCACATAGCCTCCATTCCCCTCATTATTTATTACTGAAGGATTTGAGGTGAGAAATAAATTAGCCAGTGCTTTCTGAAGACATTGGGGCAAGTCCTTCCTTCTTTTCTCCTAGAAAGACAGCTGCAAAGCATGGGAAGAAACAATCTGTCTAGGGGTGAGAAGGACCTGGCACCTTGAGGCTGGTCACCAGCCCTCTTTTCTTTCTTCTATGACAGGCTTCTCAACATGAAAATGGAGTACTAGAGCTGGCTGGTGAGATGGCTCAACCAGCTAAGGCACGGTCACCAAGCTTGACCACTTGAGTTTAATCCCCAAGCTCCAAACAGTGGAAGTAGAGAACAGATTCCTATTATCCTCTGATGTCTACACACATGTCACTGTGTGTGTGTGTGTGTGTGTGTGTGTGTGTGTGTGTGTGTGTGTGTGTGTGTATGTGTGTGTGATGGGGTACACACACAAAATTAAATGAAAATATAAAATATTTAAAACAAGAAGATGGAGATGTCAGCATCCTCCATGCAGGAATTGTATGCAAAGACTATATAACTGAATGTACCCTTTCTGAGCAATGATTTGTCAAGACCTTGGTATGTACGACCACATCATCTCCACAAATATTATAGAGGTCATGATGCTAGATCTGCATTAACTACTGTTGATTTTATTAACTCTGGTAGTTGTGAGAGTGGATAGGACTTGGGTAGGGTTCTTCTGCCAGCCTTGCTTAGGTCTTGGAAATGCAGCGAGATGTCCTGGGTTCCACTGCAGTGCTGGGTTGGAAGCCTCACTATGGACATGTGCACTCATGGCCCCACCTAGTCTTGTGGCCTTTTCACAAGCTCTCTTCCAGCCTGGAATCACAGTGCTGTTAGAACCATAAAAAGCAGAATCTCCCTAGATTCTGAATTCCCAAAGCATGCATCACTTGTGTAGTCTCAGGCCTACAGACACTGAGTGTGGGAGGGAGTTACAACATAGCAGCTTTAGAGACTGACCACTCAATCTCCATTTTACTTACAAGAAGACTGTGGGTTAGAGAACTAAAAGGCTTTCTCAAAGCTGCAGTGCTAATAAGTAAACTCAGCATTCAAACCGAGGCGACCTGAGTTTCAGACTCCAAACATAATCTTTAAGTCACAAGAAGACTGGGGAATGGCTCAATGGGTAAAGGAGCTCTCTGTTTTGAGGCTAATGACCTGAATTTCTGAGACTTGTGGAGGAGGAGAGAAACAGTTCCTGAAAGCTGTCCTTTTTACCTCCATATTCTCTCTCTCTCTCTCTCTCTCTCTCTCTCTCTCTCTCTCTCTCTCTCTCTCTCTCACGCACACTCTCTCTCTCTCTCACACACACACACTCTCTCACATGCACACAATAAGTAAATAAATAAAATGAAATTAAATGTTTTGAAGGAGTAGAAAAGTCTTCTAAAAGTTATGTATATTCTTTTCTACCTTTCCTTCACAGTAGTGAACAATAGTTACACACTACAAGTCATTCAGTGATTTACAAAACTTCCATATATCCAGCATAGATACAGGGTTGGGATGGGGATATACTACAAACAGGACAGACATATTGTGACCTTAATGCACTTTCAAGGTTTGATATTTATGTAGTTAGCAAATCCCAAGATCCCAAGTTTTAGCAATGACTCTTCAAACAAGGCTGGTGTTTTTGGGTGTGGAGAATGGTGGGGGATAGGGTCACATGGACTTCCGAAGGAAGGCTGCCTAATCCTGAATCTCAGATGCTTAGTAGTCAGTATCCTCTGACTGCTAGCCAAGGACACGTCCATCCAGTGATGAGTGACTTTGACTCTTTCCATGTTATATAGCACTGATCCCTTGAAGGGAAATTAGGAAAACAGGCAAAAAAAAAAAAAAAGTAGATTTTTTTTTTAAATGCCCACTACCAGGGGAACTACCCACTAACCAGGATAATAATTATTAACATTTTGGCATCTCTTTCCCTTATTAGAGCTATGCCACACCAATAAACCATGTTTTATTAGGAGCATACTATGTGATAGTGCACATTAAAGGTACCAATTCATAACCAGTATTTTTGCTTTGATTAGTAGCATATAATTAGTATTTTTCTGTGATAACAAATATAACTCTATGGTATAAATTATACTTATTCAGTAGATGCCCATGTATGTGTAATGTGTATGTTTTCCACCAGCCCGCCTGCCCCACTGCCACACCAGCCCCAAATAACACGCTGAGACTCTGTATTTGATATAATGCTGTTGGCCAGGTACTATTATTGTTTATCAGCTAGCTCTGTCTTAATGATTAGCCCATTTCTATTATTCTAAGTATTTCCACGTGGCTCATGTTACCGGCCAGAGCAGCTGGCATGCTATCTCTCCATGTTGACTCCTCCTCACTGCTTCCTCTTTCCTCCTTGTCTTCTAGCCCTGCCTATTTTGCTTTCCCATTGGCCCAACAGTGCTTTATTCATTAACCAGCATGAGAAATATATTTACAGAATATCATCTCCTCTTTTCTTTCTAAAATAAAAAAAGGGTTTTAACCTTCACATAATAAAATATATCACATAATAGTTATCAAATAAGAATCACAGCTAACAATAATTAGTCCATTAACATTTAGTAAGACTTAAAGAAAATATTCTATCATCTATCCTATCTTTATGAGTCCAAAGTCTTATATATAACTTATCTTTAATCCTAACTAAGGAAAACTATAACATAACTATCTGTCTTCAACTCCATCAAAGGCCACAGAAGGATAATACATAAACTTTAGAATTACAAAGACAATTCACTGCCTGGTCAGTCACCCGAAGTTCTTCTGTAATGTTCCATCTTCAGCCCATAGGCCATAGCGTGTCTGGCAGACTCTTTCATGAAGCAGAAACACTGTAGCACTGTCCATCTTGTTTCAGCAGTCACTTTTCTGTGAGTCCTGCATGTCCAGTTTATACAGCATAAAGCCAAACAGTCCAGACAAGAGCAGTACCTTGCTTAAATGGCTAGTCTTGCCATATTGAAAGCAAACTTTGTAATGAGTTTCTTCAATGTCCATCTTCCTTTTTGATGAAGGTGGTGTTGCCAGGAGCAGTTATGTCTCACTGTCAAGAAAATCCCTAAACCATTTTAAATGTCATATTCTGTAGGTCTTTGAAAGGTTTGAAGAATGCCTATTCATCTCAAATACATCTCTACAGATCTAGAAATCCTAACTCACCTAACTATAAGTTTTGACTATTATAGGTAACTATCTATAATCTGCATTAAATTATACATTACATTTTTCAGTGAGCTATATAAACACAATACCTAAACAAGAGGAGAAATATACATATCACAAAATTGACCTTAAATTTGTATCAATAAAGGAAAATCCATTCCAAAACAAAGCATTCATATCTATATCATAATTCCCTTTTTACCTTTAAAAAGATTGCTTCCATTTACCACCAAGCCCACTTAAATGAAAACAAAACATTTATAAACAGTATTTGGGAATTTGGGCGTTGTTCTTTCCAAACTACTTCCTGCTGGTAGGGGGCGCTGTCATGGGGGATCCTAAAAAGACACAGAAATCTTGGCTGTAGTGGTCTGCAAGCAGTCCCATCTTTTATGAAGCACCCAGACCAGTTAGAATACTGTAAGACTGATACCTTCTCTGTTGCTCTGATTCAAGGAAGGAAAAGGAACAGCTCACTCCTCCTGTAGAGCAGTGTCTCACAAGAAAAAGAGTAGGGAGGAGGGGTGGGGAGGGGAAAGAGAAAAGATATATAGATATCTATGTATCTATATTTATCTATCTATCATCTATCTATCTATCTATCTATCACAAAACAACTCTTAATTGTCAGGGCTTCAGGGGATTAATATTTAATTATGTAAGCTTTACTACAGTCTAGAAAATATTAACCATGATCCATCTCACTCTATTTAATTTCAGTGCCCAATGTTTAGCAAGAGACTCTACCTCGAGGATATAAGGCAGAGAGTGAATATATATAAGGCAGTTTGGGAATGCCCAAATTCCCAAATATTGTTTATAGATGTTTGTTACCATTTAAAAAAAAGGGCATGTATAATTATGTCCAGCATAAAATAAATAAATGTTAAAAAAAAAAAGATGGCCCTGTCTCATCCTACTTGGAACTCAAGTTAAAGGGGATGAATCTGCTATTTAAAGGAGGTGGGGACTAGGGGCACACACACAGATGCTGTGGTGACACATTACAGTTGAAGACATTCATGGGACTATGTGAGGCTCAGGGAGAAGTGGGGTAATACACATTAAGAAATTAGGCTGATAAATGACAGTCACAAGGGAGCCCATTCAAGATATGGGCTCAAATAAGACTTGGTTTAAAAAACCTTAGGTTTTTGCCAAGGATCAACTCAGTCTACAAAGACATAGAGAGGGGGCTGTTTTATGTTTAATAAGATATCACAAGGTATATAAAGCAACAGTAAAATATGGTCCAGTCAAAGGTAAGAAATCAGTCATCAGAAAGTGTTCCTGAAGAAGGGTTTGAACTTACTATACAAACATTTAAAATAACAGTTTAAAATATATTCAAAGAAATTGAAGAAAACTCAACAAAGAACTAATGGAACTGAGAAACTGACATAAGAACTATAAAAGAATATTATTATTTACTCTTCTATTCATGCTATATTGTTATTGCCTATGTGACTTTCCCACAGTGAGCTTTTATAAGCACAAATTAAATCTTATATGCTACAAGAATAGCCTAAGCTGTGTTCATTGCATCTTAGTTTTCTGGGCAGCCACTTAGAATTGAATTCTATGTCAGGGTGTTTACAGATTTCCTACTTCCATTCGCAGGCTATATTTTTGCAATATTAGCAACCTTTGCTTTAAGCAACACTGGGCATTGCTTCTTAAGAATGAAAAAGTGAGCCCAGTGAGGTGGTTCCCACAGCAATGAGGCCCTTTGTTTTAATATCCAAATGTCACACTAAAGTATGAGACTGAAGGTGAAAACGTGAAATCCACAGCAGGTCCCTGGAACCTTGACAGAATTAGCTAAGAGTCACTCACTGGAGATAATAAACTGAATAGAAATTCTACTGTTTGGGGATTCTGGTATATGGTTTGCATCAACATTGTATCCCAAAGGGGATGATGTCATATTCATCAATATTTCTCTCCCAGAAAAGTTAAAAAATAAATAAATAAATAAATAAATAAATAAATAAATAAATAAATAAGCAGGAAAGTGTTGCTGCTGCTCCTTCCTGTACCTAAAGTGCCGACAAGTTTGGAAATGGAAAGGAGCTAACCTGCCTAGAACTCTCCAGAGCATTGTAGGCTAATACATTAAAATTAAAGAGAAACAGAAGCCATCACTACAAATTGCAACATTATTGTTCAAGCCAAGATCATCCTAATTATAAACTACCATTTTTATAGATGTCACAGGGGCTGTTTTAGTGCTGCTTTGCTGATGCTAGTGTGGAAATGTGATCAGGGATCCTCAGACTCCTGTCTAACTGGAGGAAAAAAGTTAATTAGACTCTTTTTTTGGCATATTAGTGAAGGCAGCCTTATTAGACACATTTACAAGCTAATGATGTGCCTATTCTCTGCTATCAAAAAATGCATTTAAATAAACTGATTTACAGTTCAGCCATTTTCATCTGTTTAACCAGTAAATTCACAATTACATTACCCACACCTAATTGGCACACACTGAAGCATTTCTAAGACCCATTCTGCACGGTGGGCATGGTATGGTGTTCTAGGCTCATCTAACCTTCCTCTCAAATCCTGGGTAGCCACCCTACTTGGTGTCCATTTTCTATGATAAACAGATTGTTGAAACAACAATAATGAATTTTAGAGACACCCCTGATGAAAAGTGAGATGCACGTGGATAGAGGCGGTAGACACAGGCAGAGGGAAGTGGGTGCCTGGAAAACTAGAGCAATATTGCTCCCCTAAGCTTCCTGGGTCAGGAAGTGAACCTCAAAGAAGAGGGACATTTCCTCCTCTAGCTCAGAAACCACGGACATCCCTGTGGGGGCCTGACTGGTATTCTTCTCCATCAAGGCCCACTTTCCACAGTGCTGTAGTGATGTTTCTAACAAGCGTAGCCCTCTGAGATCAACAGAGTTGGAGGCCCCAGTTCTGCCACAACAGCCCTTCTAGTTCCCACCCTGTAAAGTGGATATTTTAACACTTCCTTCCAGGATGTGTTTTCAAGATTAACTGATTTGCTTGTGGTAACTGCTCAATAAGTATGTCATCAAGAACTTAATATCATCTCGCCAGGCGTGGTGGCACATGCCTTTAATCTCAGCACTCAGGAGGCAGAGGCAGGCGGATTTCTGTGAGTTCAAGGCCAGCCTGGTCTACAGGCTGGAATAACAGTGGAATAACAGCTCTTGCCCAGAAAGGCTTGATACCCATTTGCCTTTCCTGGGTATCATGCCCTTCACCAGAATGAGAGCCATTTCTCCACAAGCTGTGTTTCCTGTCAGAAGATGGTCACCACGGACAGAAACCACAAATTTTCCTATTTCTATTCCCAGAGTAGGACACAGTGTTAGGTACAAATAGCTATTAAGTCTTTGGGTCTCGACTTTTGAGTTGTGACCCTTTTGGGGGTCAGACAGCCCTTTCACAGGGGTTGCGTAAGACCATTAGAAACCACAGGTATTTACATTACGATTTGTAACGGTAGCAAAGTTAGAGTTATGAAGCAGTAATGAAAATAATGCAATGGCTGGGAGCCACCAAAACATGAGGAACTGTATTAAAGGGTCGCAGCATTAGGATGGTTGAGAACCACTGTACTAAGTGAGTAGCATGTAATTCAGTTGAAAAAAGTTAAAGCAATTTTAACTAGAATCTTACTGGAGCCTTCCTGAAGTACTTCCCAAATTAAGATTCTACATGTTTGTGATATTAGAAAACACTGAGTTTAGCACCCTTCTCTGACCTTCAGTTCCCTTGCCTATTAAGTTGAAATGATAATTCCTAACTCACAAGGCTACTAAGAGAAATAACTAGGACAATTTGCATGAAAAATGCCCTGAAGTTTAACTGCTACACACACAGTAAGTGAGGGTGCTTACTAGCTCATTCTGCGGCACTCTTAGAGATGACTGGGTAATAGAAAAGCACATGGTCTGTGAAAAGACAACATCTTCCCCATCCCAATTCACCATGGTGAAGGTGAGCTGACCATCACTCCTTCTTCCAAGGAACTTAGCTTGCTTCTCATTTCAAAAGAATGAAAAGAGGATGTTTGGAGTGTTTCCATACACAGCCCCCACTTTCAGCTTCAGGTACTGTAATAAAGGGTTCAAGGAAAACGCCCCTTCCCCCTTTCCCACCAGCCCCTCTGTAATGGCAAAACCCAGTCCATCTTTTATGATTATAATTATCATCAAATACACCATTTGAATTTAATGCCCAAGAATGGTTCTGCATGCCAGCGACTAACAGCGTTACACACAATTATTTCTTTTGAACATTACTGTTTCACTGTGGAGGAGAATGTCACTTTTGTAAGGTAATAAATGTGTTTTATTGGGAGACTGGATACACCGAGGTCTGCCATTTAATTTGGTAACAGCTCATCCTCTGCAATACTTTGAGATAAAGTCACTCTGGAGTGCTTTCTGGCAAGTCCTTTCCCAAATGATTCCTGAGCCGCTGTCTTCCAAAATGACAACTCTTATTTGTCTAAAGCATCTTTTAGGGAAAGAGGATTCACTCACTAAATGGGAGAGTTGGGGAGGTTCTACACAACCAGAATGTCAGTGTTTTCCTCCCAGTTTCAATCACTATGTCCCTATAGCACCAGAGGATCAGCTGAGTTGCCATATCCTTATTTTCAAGAAAAAGACAACCTACCATGGGAGAAGAGAGGACAATTCTTTCCAGTTATTTGCACAGTGCACCATGACTCTGATGAACGTTTGTCCTTTCCCAAGAGCACAGCTCTGAAATGGGGGCAGAGTAGGACACTGAAGAAAGTGGATGTTGTATTAGGTTTCATAGGGTCGTCTTTATGTACAAGCCACATCTGATTGTCCACTCTGCTAGTTATTCCACTTATTCCTGAGACTAAAAATAAGAAAGAAAATTCACAAACTATTCCTTTGCACATGTGTTAGGGTGTGCATATAATGCATGCACACAAGCATAGAATGCTAACATGCTTAAGTGAGAGGACCAGTGATAGAAGGCTCTGGAAGACATATTGCCTCCTGAAATCATCTGCTTATGAAAAGAAATGCTTAGTTTCACACCCTAAACCTGACAGATACCATTCATTGGAAAACCTTGATAAAGACCCATACTTCTCAGGCTTTTTTTTTTTTTTTTTTTTTTACAGCAACTGCAAAGTAGAGGTGTAGTTGGACCCTTATGTTGCTGTTCTGAGGATTAAATGAAATACCATATGTTGCATTCACAGGTGTCTGGCATCTGGTAAGACCCTGGTCCATGATGGTTGTCATTATTCCTCGGGATGCTGCTGCAGGAGGTAGTGAGCATTGCAGATGTTATTGGATGCTGAATTCACATCTAACACAATGTGTTCAACACAATATGCCAAATAAATCTTCTAGAAAAAGAAACTTGGGGAAAGAGAGACAAAACCTGTACACTGCGGGGCATTTCTCAGCCTCAACAATGGAACCCCATAATGGTAAAACCCCACTGTGAAAGACCAGCCTGTGGGCATACCTGTTGGCTATTCAACTATGATTGACTTGGGATAGCCCAGCCCACTGTGGGTTGTAGGCAGTGCTACCCCCAGGAAAGTTTGTATAAGAAAGCAATCTAAACAAGTCATGGACAGTAGGCAGTGCTCCTGCATGGCCTCTGAGTCAGCTCCTGCTTTCAGGCTCCTGCCTTGAGTCCTGTCCTGGTTTCCCTACAATAAACTATATAGGATGAGTAAGCCAAATATATCCTTCCATCCACAAGTTGCTTTTGCCTCATGGTGTTTGTCACAATGGTGGAAAGCAAACTAGAACAACTTGTAACTCTGGTCTAACCCCCAAAGCATATTTTCCCACTATTTATTAGTGTATATTAATTATATGAACTAATAGGTGCCATCACAGCATTTTCATACATAAATATAATGTATGTTTATTTATTACATTCACCCCTTTATCCATTTTTTGTCTGTCCTCCCTACTTTCTCTGGACTCCATCCTATAAAGATTTTTGTTATTTTTAAGAGAACCTCCAAATTTTCAGCTCAGGGATACTAAAACCATATGGTGGTTTGGAAGAAAATAGTCCCCAAAGGAAGTGACACTATTAAGACCTTTTTGTAGGAAGTGTGTCACTGTGGGAATGGGAGTGGGCTCCTATGTTCAAGCTATGCTCAGTGTCAAAATTCTCGTGGATCAAGATAGAGAATTCTCAGCTGCTTCTTCAGCATCATGTCTGCCTGCAGGCTGCCATGTTCCACCATGATGATAATGGACAGAACCTCTGAATTGTAAGACAATTAAATGTTTTCTTTTATAAGAGTTGTCATGGTCACAGAGTCTCTTCACAGCAACAAAAACTCTAAAACAGAAGTTGATGCCAGGGACTGCAGTATTGCTGTGATAGTCCTGACCATGCTTTTGTTTAGAAGAATTTGAGCTTCGATACTTTGGATTAGGAAAGCGGCGGAATGCTTTTAGCACTGCTTAATGGGCCATATTAATGGGAATATTTGAACTGTTGGATCCTGGCTCAAGAGGGTTCAAAACAGAAAACATTCAGTATGTTACCTAGAGATTGTTATTGTGATATTTTAATGTCATTGTCTGAAAAGTTTGCCTGAGGCTAAAGTGAAGAGTTTTGGATTAGTTCCATTGGCAGAGGAAATCTCAAAACAGCCTAGTATAAACTCTGTTGTGTGGTTATTAGTGTTAATTCTAATGAAGATTTATAATGAAAAGGAGCAAAATGAGAAAGGAAAAATATAAAATGTATAATTTGAAGAAAAAAGAAACACCAGGAAGTGGAATGTAACCAGGTCCTATATTCAAGGAGATAAACAGATTAAGAAATGGAACAAAGGGAGTGGTGACCTCTGGGCAAGATCCTATCCAGCTAAATTTCCAATTTGAGAAAAGGAAGTAAAGAAAAACTTAGAGCCCAGTGTAGTGGTGCACACCTTTAATCCCAGCACTCCAGAGGCAAAGGCTATTGGATCTCTGAGTTTGAGGCCAGCCTGGTCTACAGATTCCAGTTCCAGGACAGCCAAGCTTAGGCAATAAACATCAAAAACAGAAAGCTGGTGAAGACGTAAATTTAACAAAGGGGCCATGTTCCAACCCCAGCAAGCAGCAGAACTTTGCAGTTTTGGTCATGAGGTTCTGGCTTCAGAGTTAAGGATAGAAGAAAGGGATTATGAAATCTTACTCTATGACTAATGAAAGCCACTGAGTTTGTATGTGTGAGTGTATTATTATAAATATATGAGTGAGTATACATGAATGTGTGCTTATGTGAATTTGCATGTGAGTCTTGTGTGAGCATGAGAAAGTGTGTATGATGGAGTTGTGTCTCTGAGTTTGTGAGTGTGTGTGTGAGTACAAGTGTGTTTGTGAATGTATAAGCATGTGGATGAGTACATGTTTGTGTGTATGTGAGAGTGTATTTGTGTTTATGAGAACATGAGTATGTGTGTGTAAGTATGTGATTATATAAGGGTGTGAACATGTACTTGCATATGTGAATGCATATGAGAATATGTATTACTGGGTGTCTTTTTTGCCTACTATGTGAGGAAACTGATTGTCAGGGAAACTGATTTGTCAAGTTTTCATAGTTACCATATACATGGAGCTGATATTTAAAGGCAAACAGTCTAACACCAGGGCCTTGCAGTGTGGGAAAACTAGAGTAGAATGCACTTGTAAAATGCCTACAAGGAAGGGTTTTAATAAAAACACACAGCTTACACATTTATTTATATGTAGTATTTTCCATAAAATACCCTGTAACAAAAATAACTGCTCAGAGGGCCATTGAAAGGAATGTAAGCAACAGCTGTCCAAAAGCTGTAGTCTGATGCCTTCAGCAGTATGGTAAGCATACAAGGGTCACAAAGATTGAAGGTCACAGGTTCTGCTTCACTGATGCCAAGGTCACTTTACTGTTTAGCCCATGGACTGGTGCACAGGGCTCCACAGCATAAATCTAATCCTCCCTCAAGAATCACAACACTCAGACCAAGGGGTCACAGCCAGGAGAATGGATCTGCAGGCAGATATAGATGCTAAGCAAGCTAGCATGCTAACAGGGTACACAGGGAAGAAATGAAAGGCGGGGGAGTCCTCATCAGCATCTTCCTCACTCTAGGCTTCTTAATTGCCTAATCTCTTTCCAACTCTTCATTCTCCATTACAGCACTGAAACATGACCTCTGCTCATGCCCAGAATATAGCTTAATAACTAGGAAACTTGTTCTTAGAGCTGCTCAGAAGTGCAGAGCCCCTGGACTAAGCCCAGCCTATGAGTAAGATCCCCACACAATTTTCTTTGACCTAGACCTTTACAAAGCAGATGGCGAGTTTCCCACTCTGATTGCTGTAGCCACACTTGGCATCATTGACGACACTTGAATCCTTGAAACAGTTCTGTCTGGGTTTTATTAAACCATCATTCTTGGGTTACTTACTAGCCCACTGGCCATTTTCCACCAAAGCTCTCTGACTTACTCTGCTTCATCTGGAACACTTTCACACCTCCAAACTCTCCCTGGCTTTGTCTTGAGTCTTCAATTCTCCACCCTCTCCCAGGTGATTTTATATGCACTCTTCGAAGCATGGAGACTTCTCTTTTTTGCTTGACACTTGTTCAGTGGGCACATTTGCTTGAGTGTCTAATAAACACTTCAAATTTAACCAAATTACAGCCATTGTCTCAATAGCCCCTGTTTCCAGGTCCACTCTACTCTAAGACTGTCCAAGTTAACATTGACTATGAACACAACATAGTCTAGAGTCACCTAAGAAGACTCAAATGAGGAATTGTCTTATCTGGTTGGTTTATAGGCATGTCTGTGAGGGGCTGTCTTGATTATTAACAGGTATGGGAGGGGCCAGACCACTACAGGTGGAGCTGTTCTCTGGGCAAACTCCACAAGCCCTGACAACACCATCTCAGAGGAAGCTGCAAATTTCAGCATCACCCTTCATCTCTATATTTCACAATCTATCTGACCGTAGACTCCTAACATCTTACTAAACCAGGGGTGCAATGCCCACAACCCACAGTGGGCTGGATGATCCCAAGTCAGTCATTACATGGATACCCAATAGATGTGCCCACGGGCCAACCTGATGGAGTCAGTTCCTTATTTGCAGTTCCCTCTTCCCAAGGAACTCTGGTTTGTGTCAAGTTGATAAAAATAAAGCAGCACAAGAGGCCTAAAGATATCTTATAAAAGTCAGGGTGAACAAAATCACACTAAATATGGTTTTCCTTGCTTAAAAGAGTAATAGCTAGAATCTAAGGCCTAGCACTGCTGACTGTATATAGCTTATTCTCATGTGCATGATGTTATATCAACTCTATTAAGATAAATTTATCCTAAAGCATAGCTTCCTAATGTCTCTCTCTGATTACCTGGAATCCATTCTCTCAATAGCATTCAGAGAAATGTTCAAATAGCCCTCCCCTGCTTACAACCTTCCAGTGCCTTCCTGTTTTAACAACTACAAAACCCAATTATATTTCATATAGCTGATATACAGTTAAAATAGTTTGTTTTTGGCTAAAAGTCATGAATGTCCAAAAGATTATTTTATATGTATGTCTCAATAATTCCAAAGGTCACATGCTCCAAGCCTGGTTCAAACACTCACTAACGTCATTGCAAACCTCACCTTTCCTTGTCATTTTTGATCTGTCATTTTCAATGCACCAGTGATATTTTACTTCATGTATGCAATATGGCAGATGCATCTCTCAGTATCACATCCTCATATAACCACAGCCAAGAATAGGAAGGAAATAAAGGCTTCATTTTATTAGGAGAAGAGAAATCTTCCTCAAATGTTTTCTGAGATTCTATAATTGAGTCTCATGACAAGCTGACCCCAAATTAATTATTGTTATATAGAAATGTCGAAGCCAGTCTTCATGGAGAAGAAGATAAACTGTCACTTCCCATAGAACACTGTGACCCTGTCTCTGAGCAGGCAGGAAAATAGAAAGAGTAGGAAAAGAATTGCAGTATCCATTATGTGTTCTGTGACAACAATACCTATCCTAGGTCCTGACTTGTGTTTCTGTAAGCCTCCCCATCCATATCCCCTCTGTCACACTGCTTCTATTTCTTTCCACCAGAGCCACCAAACTTGTTTCTTCTCAGTGTCTTTGCAGTGCCTCATGCTTGTAAAACTCTGCCCACAAATGTGTTCATATCATTCTCAAAGAAGATGTTGCTAAGTGATTTATCCACTCTAGATCACAATATCCCAAATTAAAATATTTTGTTAAAATATTTTGAGTTTTACATAGTATATCGCCACCTTTTAGTATGTCAATTAACTGGACTTAGGTCTCTAGTCCCTAATGGAATACTTGTATATTTGTAAGCTCCCAATTAACTCTTGTTGACTGATGGTTATAATGCTAAATAGGTAACTTTGTAACTTGCTCCTAAGGTGTAGGTTTACTTGTTAAGTTAAATAAAGATACAAACATTACCCATTCAAGTTAGAGAACAGGAAGTTAAAATGATGCTAACTGTAGCCAATTGAGTGGTATGTTTTGCCTACTTCACCATCAAAGGTGATGTCTTGAAGTTTTCCTGTGTTATCCTTGACCGCTCTGGCTCCTCCAATCCTTTCTCCCCTTCTTCTGCAGAATTTCCTGAATTATGCCTAATGTTTGGCTGTAGGTCTGGATTTATTTCCCTCAGTTTCTGGAGGAAGCCTCGCTGTTGACAACTGGGCTAGTTATCAATCTGGGTACATGAGATGTGACCAGTTCAGGCTATATATCCACTATTGCTAGGAGTCTTAGCTGGGTCATGCTTGCAGATTCATGGGAGATTCCCTTTTGCCAGGTTTTTACTTGTCCCTGAAATGACCCCCTTTTCCAGTAGTCTCTTTTGGTACTTTCCCCTTCCATACCCCTGCAACTCAATCACTCATGTTTCCATCCCTACCTTCCCTAAGTCTACTCATGAAATCTCTTCTACTTCCCCTTCCCAGGGAGACACAATAACCCAACTTTTAAAATGAGCAAAGACTCAGAATAGATATTTCTCCAAGAAATATAAACGTGACAACAAGCAAGCCTGGAGAAATAGCCCAGTGGTTAATAGCATTGTCTGTTCTTGCAAAAGACTGGGGTTACTTTACATGGTGGCTTACACTGCCTGTAACTTAGGATCCAGGGATTCCAATTTCTTCTTCTTGCCTCCTGGGGCAATGCAAGTATGTGATACACTAGCATACAGGCAAAACCACTCAGACACATAGAAAACAAAAAACAATAAGTGAATTTTAATTTTAAGGAAATTCAAATTAAAGCCACAAAGTGACACAATTCACCACACACACACACACACACACACACACACACACACACACACACACACACCACTGATGGCTATAATTTTTAAAGTATGCAATAGCAAGTTCTGGTCAAGATGTAGACAAATTAAAATTGTACTACATTACAAAACAGGTACAAAACAGGATGGCTATTTTGGAAAAGAGTTCAGAAGCTCCCTAAAAATTATCAAAGGACTCATAAACTTCTTTTCTATCTCCAAAGAATTGCAAATTATCCACAAAATAGTACATATGTATTTATTTCAGCATTATTCCTAATTGCAAAAAGCTCAAACATTTTAATGTCCATCACCATATAAATGAGTAAACATAGCATGTTATATTTATATAGTAGAGTATTATTTGGTTGCTAAAATGAAGAAACACGGAGCCAGGCAGTAGTGGCACATGCCTTTAATCCTAACACTCAGGAGGCAGAGGCGGGCAAATCTTTGTAAATTTGAGGCCAGCTGGTTTACAGCACTAATTCCAGGACAGGGTCCAAAGCAATACAGAGAAACTCTGTCTCGACAAACCAAAAAAAGAAGGAGAAGGAAGAAACATAGATATAGGCTATAAAATGGATAAATTTTGTAAACATATTTTATGATCACATTAATATGATTTGCACAGGCAAATTCAGAAATAGAAAAGGCAGATTAGCAGTGTTCAGGAGCTGGTGGAGGGGGTAAAGACTTTTACTTATGCTTACAGATTTGATCTGGGGTGATGAAATATTTTAGGATTAGATAATGGCATTGGTTGCACCATTCTGTATGTATATATTGATAGTAACTAAGTTATATACTTTAAAGGAACAAACTACATTGAAATTCAAATGCTAAACCTACCTGCATAATATATTCAAATTTGACTTTAATCACATCTAATCTCACTGACTGGATCTAGCTAACACTCCATCTGACTTTTACTGTGCTCGCCTCCTGGCCTTCAGACTCTCTTGCTCTTTGGCATCTCTTGTTAGCTGCTCCTTGTCTTCCTCTTCTCCAGCTCCCCAAAGGCTTACCCTTAGAGTCAGTATTCTTCCCTATACCCTCTTTGTTCCCACATAACCTTGGTCACCATAATCCTTTCACATTACCTCTGCAATCCTCTGCTCCAGCCCTCATGAATCTTTCACCTAAGAATCACTCCCTCACTATGGGCTCTGCCTAGAATCTCCCTGTCTACATATCTCCCTGTCTGGAGAAAGAGATACTGTGCTATTTCAGATCTTGGCCCAAATAGCTGCTTAGTACAACCTTCCCTTAGTTGCCCCATTGAACATTTATCTACCCCCTTCTCCTCCTCTAACTCCCTCTTCATTAGCATCTAAGACAAACATATTTCTCTTTATCACTGCTTGCTAGTCTCCTTTTGGTGAACAAGTTCTAAAAAATAGCACTGTTTATGACTGTATCTTCAGTTTCTACAACACAGCCTGATTAAATGTTGTTTATTGGATGAATTACATGAAATGGGAAGCTCTTTCCTTCATCTATGAAAAGGACTAGGATTTCCTTAGCCAATCCACCAAGGTCTCTTAAGACCTTGTGCTTTTTCATTTTTGGATTTTTTTTTTTTTTATAAATTGCATTTCCTTTGGGAGATTGACCTACCTCTCTGGTACTTGCCACATGCTGTAGGCGCTGTTGAGCATGGTCCCAAGGCCTTCTATGTGATACTACAGAACTACACAGAGGAGCTTGTGGATTTTATTAGGGCTCAGAAGTGTAAATGAAGTCAAGACCATGTCCAACCTGAACGTATTGTTTGAATTATTTGCTGACAATTATAGGCACTTAAAAAAAAATGTCAATGCAATTTAACTCTAATGTTGCAGGCCCCAAACTCAAAAATGTCCACAAGAGGAAATGGCTGAAGGAGAGTTTATTCACCGTCCTTGGTTCCTAAGAATTTATTTCAATGAGTTTTGAAATTGGTGGTAGAAAGTTTCTTTTTTTTTTACATGTTTCTTTTGTATTCCCACCCCAAGTAAAATGAAAGCTATTGTTTGGTTTTATCCTCTATCTAAACAAATTGAAATAAAGCCCAGAAGACTAGGAATTCTATTCCTGCCATACTCAAATACTTTCAATGCTAGTTCTCTTCCCAGGATGATTTTTTTCTAAAGCAGTTGTTCATTTTTCCCAATTGCCTGTGAATTTACTTTTAGTCTTAAAACAAGACATAAATGATCTGAGTGACAACACTGCCTCGGGGTAAAGTTGCTTCTCAGTTTCCATTAATAATTGAACAAACAGCCTTAGCTTAGTGTGTTCTCGGGAATGCTTTTCTTGCACAGAGCACAAACAACACCTGATGAAACAACTCACACAGCAGCACTTCAGCCAAACTGTGATGAGGAGAAGCAAAAGAAGTCCCTGTCAGGGTCCCCCAAGACCAGCACCTGCACAGCCCACTGGCTGTCCTGGCAGGCACTGGCACAGGGGCTCTTCTGGGGGGTTGGGTTTCCTACAAGCAACTCCATCAAATTATCAAGATGCAGACTCAACCAAATGGGTATCAAGATGCAATGCTGGAAGCTGCAGGCTTTGAAATGGGTGTGGCCTCATACCTCAGCTCTAAATTGGCTAGGTATTAGGAACTGACTTTTTGCCTCCAACACTCACTTTGCAAGATGAGATGGCATAAAGCGATACTCTGCTTCACAAAGGCCTGATGAGAATTCACTGTTCATACCATGTAGAGAAGAATCCATGAAGACACAGTTATCAATGGTGTAACCTGATTTGTCTAGCTTATCAAACTATTCGAAATGAGCTTGTTCACGGGGCTTTGCCAGTACAACATGTGATTCACAACAATACCTACCGTTCACCCAATACTGGGAGAGGTGTCTCACATGGTATCAAATCTTACCACCATTTTATCCTTCTATTTCATAAACCCTCCATAATTGAACTGATTAGCCCCATTTAACCGATAAGAGACAGCACAATTATAAGCCAGGGACCTAGGCTATCCCTTGATAGGTACTAACCTGCAAGTTTACCACAGTGGGATGCTGAGCTCCATTGTTCTCAACTTCAGGGGATGAACTTCTGGTCCATAATGTGTCATCAGCCTTGCCAGCTTGTAACCAAGACATTAAAGAGGATTCAGAATGACCCATGGGCAGGAGTCACCTGAGACCACCGGAAAACACAGATATTTACATTATGAATTATAACAGTAGCAAAGTTATAGTTCTAAAGTAGCAACAAAACTAATTTCATGGTTGGGGCCACCACAACATGAGGAAATGCATTAAAGGGTCTCAGCAGTAGAAAGGTTAAGAACCACTGAGTTAAAGGAAGATACAAGAATTCTATCAGTCTTCCCCTCGCCCCCCCCCGCCACGTGTCTCTTGACTCTCGGGAAAGCCAGACAGCTGGCTGTCCCTTCCCATCCATGGAGTTACTCTGGAGAAAGAGAAGCTATCTCTCCCCTGACACTAGCCCTTCTCCCCAGGGGCACGTCTAATCCCACCTAGACACGTGCCTGTTCTTATTCAGAAAGGGGCTGAAATCCTGGATAATGGCTGTGATAAAGGTGGAGCTTTTAGTGACAGACCAGAGTCCCCGGCCATTGTACATATGCTACACGATGTTTTTAAAAAATACTAGAAAATAAAAACGCCACGTGAATGTGAGACACCACATCAGGAGAGTGCTGGTACAAGGACAAGCTTGTGCAGCAGCTGAGAAGTGAGTTAGGAGCAATGTTCATTCAGCTGACACTTCAGTGGAGGGTTTGAAAAGAGGGTTAAACCACCACAAGCCAGATGGAAACGAAGCAGTGCTCCACCGTGGACAACACATGTGATTAAAGATGCCGCCTTCCATGAAGACTGTGGAGAAAAATTCGAAATGGGACTATGAAGAAAACACTTCAGACAAGAGAGTGCCCAGAAGACCTGGAACATGGCAGCTCTTTCTTATATTCATTTGCATAACTCCACACTCATCAACATGGCATCTTCACTCAAAGCATAGAAAAACAATCCTTCTGAAATAGACGAAATAACGAAACTCAAACAAGCTGAGAAGGCAAGGTAATGGGATCAGGGAGAAAGCAACAGGAGGCAAAAGCAGATACTAGCTACTGATTTACCCACAGAGCCTGGCAGGACTTCAGCCCTTACTGGAGGAGCAATAAAGCAGAATCAGTCATGAGAAAAAAAAAATCATGCAGGTTACAATAAAAAAAATTCTGATATAGCCTTTTCGGAGTGTTAAAAAAGAAAAGGCACAGAAAAACAAACAAAGAACCAAAGATCAACATTTTCAATGGAGTGAGCTCTGTGACTTTTGTCTGGAAAGATATGAACAAATAGCTATTCAGCCAAAATAATGTACCAGTGACCAACCAAAGAAGTAGCTCCATCCAGGCCTAGTCTAGTGAATCAGGGAGTCTACTGGGGCTGTCCACAGGAGCAACGGTGAGAGAGAAGTAGCCTGGAAATCTCCATCAACAAGATTCACACTGCAATATGGGCAATGACTCATGCAAGCTACAGCCCAGGGGCCCTCTGCAAGAAGGCAGGCAGTTCCACTGTTGGAAGAGTCTTCTCTCTCCAACAGCTGTTACTGTTTCTGCAGCCTTGGGGAGGAGCTTTGTGGATCCTGCAAGTTTCAGAAACTTCCCAGGCCTTTTAATTTTTGTTTAGTTCCTGAATCTTGGGAGACTTCCATCTGCCTCTGGGGAAATGTTTCAATTCAGCTACCCAACAGGAAGTGAGTAGGAAACCTGCTTCCCTGTGGTTCTGAGAGGTGGGTGGTGGGACAAGAACAGCCACCCCTCTCAAGAAGGCAAGGAAAAACTGTCTTGGTGATAGGCAGGTTTCGGGAGAAGAGAAAGGTCAGTAAAATGGGGTGAAAATTCAGGGAGTGTTGTCAGTCTCTGAGCTAACCACTTTATCACACATCAGCCCACCTCACAGCCTCTACCCTGCTGCCACATATTGACAGTCTTATCTAGAGAGTCATTCACCTAAAAAGAAACAACACAAATGCACACATCCCCATGTCCACATCCTCCACCTCTGTGCTCACAAAAAGTGCAGGGCTGACCTCAACCCTGCAAAGCTAATACCCTCTCCTTTCATCCCTTCTCAGGGACCTCACTCTCATTGTTGGGACAGTAGCCTCCCTCCCTGGGAAACAATTACAAATACCATAAAAGCAGGCTTTAAGAAGAATAGCTAATTTTCAGCACCTCTCCTTGACTCACAATTGACCAGTAATCCAACCATTTTATCCTCTGCATTCTTGACAGTCTCAAACACATGGTAAGCACATGTTATTTCTGCTTCTCTCACTTTGACTCATTCTTCAGCCCACTGTAGTCTGGCCCGAGTTTCCACCATTCCCTAGACCTGCCTGTTCTCTGGGTTTGCACCATTCAGATCCCATGCGCTAAGCTTCCAATTGCAGCACCCTCCCTTCTATACTCAAGCACTGCTCTGGTCATGGGGGCTTACATTTTCTCTACAGCATATACCAAAAGTATCAGCAATTCAACATCACCTCTTTGACCCTGGAAAAGACTCAGCCAATATTTGGCAGGATCTGATAAATAAATGATGCTCCTTGGGATGGGGTGATCTTCTGAAGACTGCTTAACATGGCGTCCAAAGTTTCCACAGTTTTAATATCAGCTGCCAGCTTCTGTATGTAGCTGCCATGGTAATGTACTTTTTCTCTGTCTTTTCCTTTCTGACTCTCCTACGTGTGTGTGCGCGCGCGTGTGCGCATTCAAGACAGGGTCTTAACTGTGTCTCAAGTTGACCTAACTCACTCTGCAGCTAGCCCTGGTCTGCCTCAAGCTTGTAATCCTCCTGCCTCAATCTCCAAAGTGCTGAGATTACATACATATGCCATCCTGTTAGGTCCTTCATCTAATAAACCACTTTTATTTGCTTTGCAGTTTCTAGAGTTTCTTCGGAAGGAATCCTGACTAATATAATGTCTGCTATACAGACTCTTAACCTAGTTCCCTGTGTCACATCACCAGCCACATGGACAAGGACAATCATTCCTTTCCAGAAATTCCATTCTCCTGACACTCAGGACAGGCCTGATGACCTCTGCCTTGCTGATTGATCCCACTCCACCCACCATCCACACTGGAACATCCCAGACTTGGATCTCCTTCTCTGGTCCTCACTCTCCACCCTCCTTTCTGATCTTTTTCATGCAACTTCCAAGTTTAGAACCCATGGGGCCTCTCTTTTGAATTCCACGCTCATTGTAGCCATCAAAGAATGAATATTATTCCATGGTGATTTGTGTCACACTAGGCATTGTGTTACCTCTTTAAATGTTTTGTCTCATTTAATCCTTACAACAATCCAAATGTACGCTATTAAAGGCTATTCAAAGAGGCTGGGGGCTTGTGGTCTTCATGACACTGGTGGGAATCAGCAACCAAACATGTAGCAGGGGTTTCTGGTTCTCCAGGCCATGACCTTAACCATGAACCATATTACTTCCTGTACTTTTGCTTCCTTTGTGCAGTGGACATGTCGACCTAGGATAATCAGCTGCCAGAAGTGGGAGAATGCTGCTGCTCTCCCTCTACAGTTGCCAAAGAGCAGACAGCTTTCCTCAGCTTTATCCTGTTAGCGATGGGTAATGTTGGTTTATGATTGGGACTGTATGCCAGCTTTCCTCTTTTCTCTCTGAAGTGTGTCTCCAGGCCCTGGACTCCTTCTTCATACAAATGCCAACGACACACAGCTTCTCATCTCCCCTGATGTTAATGGCCTCAACAGAGAACACAAAGGGATCACCATGCCATTTCTCTAGGAGACTCCCTCAGAGATTATTTTCCATTTGTTTAGACCTTAAATTTTAACTACAGGAAACCCGCGAATATATCTCTGTTAAGTATCTACCCATCCCCATTAGGCTATTTATTCTGCTGTATCCAGAGAAACTAAACCCAAGACTGTGTCTGTGCCAAAGACATGAATAAGAAATGAAACAAAAAAAAATGTGCAGGCATCCAGATGTTCTTTGGCAATGACAAACACCCAGACATTTGGAGACATCTGGATGACTGACTGACTTTTTCAGTTTTCATCTGGAAGATGAAGATTACGCAGACCCAGCATGATTACATGTTGGATGATGATAAACAAATCTCTGACAATGTCCACAGGATTGCAAACATCTGGGAGGAGGAAAACCGAAGAATCCAGCCAACCGCCCAAATGTTTGGCATCATTTTAAGCCAAACATTGGACAGCAGGAGATGGGCAAAGGATGCAAGGAAATGAAGCAAGAGGTCCCTCAAGCAGACACTGCCCACATACAAATTAGTTTATATTCAACTCAAAGGGGAAAATGAGTTCACAGTGGTAAACGATTTGCTATTTTTCCATATTCTGGGTCTCTCTCTTTCCCCTACACTGGGGTTTCCAAACCCACAAAGTGAGAACTTCAGAACTGTGCAGGACTGTAATCCACTTACCCTGCCTAGGAATTCAAAAGTACCATAAGGACACAATTCTTACTTTTGTGTGCTTTGTCAATCCGCCTAAGAGGCTTCTTTTTCTAAATGTATTTATCTGGGACTTCAGAACTTGCTAACAAACAAGAGGAGGCAAAAACTGAAAACTAAGACAGAAGCCTGGATGGATTAGAATATGAGCCAATTGAACCCTCTCAAGTTGTCACTTCCTGGTCACTAAAGAACATTTGGGTGTGACAGGAGGCAAGAATGTATGCTCCCCATAAAGTAACTTTAATTTTATTAAAAAAGTTATTGAGGGAAAGAAACATCCTCTACATTGGGCGGATAAAAGAAGTGCTGATCTTGACCTTGACTATTTTCTCTCCGAGGAAGATTATTATTTCAATTTTGTTCAAATTGGACTTTGGCTGTAAGAAAAACAACAGTATGAAAATTGTGGCTTTGAGGGGATAACAGCATCAAGTAGGGTCAATGTTGCTCTAAGAACTGAGGACAGAAGGATTAGAGAGACAGCTCAGTGGGTAAACTACGTTCTATGAGAGAACATATCTCAAATGATAAAGTGGATGACATCTAAGAAAGAGAAACACTCCAAGGTTGTCACTTTCACAGGGTCCAACACTTCTCTACCTGCACACAAGTGCCCACACGTACTTATACACACCAGAACTGGGGCTACAGATGAGCAAGTGTGCTCTGTCTGCAGAGGAGTAGGAAGGCTGGATGAAGCTCCCATGTGCACAGGTAAGCAAAGCTGAGGGCAGACTGGGTAGCACACATCCTCTGGTTGTAAACCACGTACATAATCTTTCTTTTTGTGCTTTGTTCTAGAAAGCCAAGGATTTTGAGATTTTGAGCCAAAGAAACTTTGAGGCATCTTGCTGTTGGTTTTTTTTTTTGTTTGTTTTTTTGTTTTTTTGTTTTTTTTTAATGTGGGTCATTGTTAAAGAAAATGTAATAAAATTTCCACCTCCAAGCTCATGTGCTGGTTATATTTGCTTTCTGGCCATTTTCCTTGACATTATTTGGGAACAAATGCATTACTAGAGCATGAGGATACCAAAAAAGGGAAAAAAAAGATGTTGGACTCAAATAACATTCACACAAAAACATGGAACACAACAGAGACAATCAGTAATTCCACAGGCAATCCAGTACTGAGCTTCAACTTGCCAAATAGCCCTTCAGCCCATTTTAAATTTAAGAAGCATTGTCCAAAACCAAATTATTTTCTTCAGAAAATGTCTGTCTCTTGATCAGCCACCAAAAGAGACAAGGGAAAAGACATCCATCCCCAAGGACCCGCTTGACTGTGTGAACACTAAAGGTCTGTGTAAATCCACCAGGGCCTTCATTCCATTGTGCTAACAGTATTTAAAACCAGATGCTGGCTCTCTCTGCCTCTTTGCTGGAAGAATTACTGTCAACATGCATTGTTTCTTAGAGAAACTCAAAGCAAACTAGTCCCCAATCCTTTAATTAAAATAAGGAGGGAAAGAAAAGAAAACAGCTACATGCAATTTGGAGTTAACACTTTTATGGCATAGACAATGTCAGCAAAAAGGCTTAAATACTTAAAAAAAATACTTGGATGAAGAAGAAGAAGGAAGATGAGGAGGAGAAATCCAACTGCCGTGTCATCCACATAAGACCCATTGCCTACCTGTGTGACCTCAGACAAAGGACTTCTGCATGCTGGGCCTCTGTCTCTTTTCTTCTTCTCTTTTCTTTCTCTGCTCCACCTCTGTTTCTTTCAGTGTGTATGCATTTCTCAATGTGTACATACAGTGTATATGTGTACATACGAGTGTGTGTATGTAAGTGTTCATTTTTGTGACTGTATGTTTATGTACCACATCATGCTTGTGGAGATGAAAGGACCACCTGGATGCTGGTCCTTTCTTCCCACTTTGTCTTTCTCTCTTCTTTGATGTTCACACAGTTTATATGGGGCTAGCTAGAGCGAGAACTTCTGAGAGTTCGCCTGTCTCTACTTCCCATCTTACTGTAGCCATACTAGGACTGTCGACATACCCTTACCATGCCCATCTTTAACCTGGGTTCTAGAGGATTCTAATTGTACAGCAAGCATAAACCACTGAGCCATTTCTCAAACCCGGAGCTTCATATCTCCTATATGTAATGGGAAGAATCTAGAATTCTCTGATCTATCAGGTTCCACCTGAATTGAAGTCTGTAATAGTTTTTTCCCCCATTAGGTGGAATCCTCAGCCAATACATGTTGTTTTCTATTTAATAGCAGCGACATGTTTTTTTTTTCTCTCAGTTTGGCTACACAAGGAAGAGATACAGAAAATAAAAATCATGTGGAAGTATCCTGGATTGTTTGCTTGATGAAAATTTAAAAGTCTCCACCTACAGAACACACATATTTATATATGATTTTATTTTAAAGTATTCAAAAACACACACACACACACACACACACACACACACACACACGAGTGTCTTTCTGCAGAATCAAAATCGTATGTTTTACCTACCAAAGTGTAATTGATGCAACTGGTGCATGACCAAGTTTCCCATAAAGGTGAAACATAAAGATTCACTGGACATAGGAGAATGAGGTGACCAAAGATACAAACTAGAAGGACAGTTAGAGAAGGGTCTTGTAGCAGATGCACTTGTGGGAACTATCCACTCTCTTTAACAATGCCACACCTCCAGTAGCAGTTAGCCCAGCTGGTAGTTGTTTATTTTCTACATGACCTACTGTCTGTACATATAGCCATGGACTGATAGATCTTAAGAGGATGCTCAATTTGAGATGGATACATTGGATTTCCTGAGAATTTAAAACTGGGGTTGACAGATTGGTTAGTTTAGCACGATGTGCTCAAATGAACTGAGGGCTGTTTGATGTACAAGATCTAGAGAAACATAGACTAAGTCATAGAATAAGGCAAACAAGCTGTTGAAAGAGAAGAGCAGGAAGAGAAGAAGAGCAGGAAGAGGAGGAGGAGGAGGAGGAGGAGGAGGAGGAGGAGGAGGAGGAGGAGGAGGAGAACGAGAACAAGAACAAGAACAAGAACAAGAACAAGAACAAGAACAAGAACAAGAAAAGAACAAGAAGAACAAGAAGAACAAGAAGAACAAGAAGTAGAACAAGAAACAGAGGGAAAGGAGTGGAGAGAAAACCTGGTAATTTTGATTTGATTCTTCAGTTCAGGGCAAACTTTGTGTTCACACCACCTCAGACTTCTTCAGACAGGTATATATAAATGTTCACTTAGATAAAACACCACATAGGCCCAAATGAATCTTCTAAGTGCTTGTGAATGAGATTTTAAAACAATTAATACATAGCATAGAGGACATAATTTTTAATATTCATTACAAAATATTTATTGCTTTCACAAATACGTATGGGACCCCCATTGTGCATCAAGAAACCTAGTTTAGACCCCACCAGTCAGATGTGCATACTGCAGAGAATGAATCTGGCCATGGACAAAGGCTCTGTTTCACTTTTTTGTCTATGGCATTGATGGTCCAGAGACAGCCTATCGCTATAAACAGCTATTGTATCACACAGTAATCAGGCTGACCATGTATCTTCTCCATGCCTTACAGTGCCCTTTTTGAGACTCTACCACAGCATACAGACTTTTCTTTTTGCACCATTTTACAATCTTTCATTTTTGCTCAGAAGTTTTTCTGTCAGCTAGGATTTCCCAAAATACATTCAGGAAACTTCATCTTATGTGATAAACATCACACATGCACACCCACACATACATATGAAACCCGAGAAAAGTGACATATTCTATTTCCTTCTCTGAAATTAACAGCATACATCACCAACTTAAAGCCCCTGAAAGGTTCTGCAGAAAAAAAAAATACCCAGCTAACTCAGAAAGAATGATCTAACATTTTCCCAAGTCAAAAAGAAACCATGTTCTTCCTGCCTTTTGTTTATGCTTAGCAGGCAATTAAGATTTTTGTGCTTAAGATGTGGCTCTGGACATCTTTCTTTTTCTATTCATCAATTTTTTTATTGCTTATAGTTTAAGTTAAATAGCACAACAACCTTTTTCTTGGGACCCAACTCAAAAACTGCATATGAATTATTGCTGTTTGTAAAATAAACAGTCAAATGGAAAAGTTTTTCTTAAGAATACTATTTTTAGACACCAAAGTTAATACTTTTTGGTGTCAGTCAGATATTTGTGTGTGTGTGTGGGGGGGAACATGTGCACATGTGCACACAAGCCGTGTGTGTGTGTGCATGTGTAGCTTGTGTGTAGCTTGCTGTTGAAGTACTGAGGCTACCTTCCGCTGGCAACTCTCAGATGCTGCAAGCCTCGTGGTCCTCATTAGCAAAAGAGACTGACGTTTTCCTACTCCCTCTAAGCTCAGCTTGGGCCCTGTCAGGACCTATCAAGATCTCCCTTGCACAATGCATGGGCCATCATTATCTTAGAACCTGCAATAAGAAGGGCAGTAGATTTCATGTGATTAGCTGTTGAGATAAACGTTAATTAGTTTTCAATTTCCATAAAGTATCCCACTGACAGAGAGATTTGTTAAGTCAGTTAATGGCTATAGATGATTGTTCCAAAATTGGAATGGAGGATACAGAGCTATGAGGATGGGGGTAGGCCAGGAGAGAATGGGAATCAGACACATATGACATATTGAAAAAAAACAAATGGGGCTGGAAACAAATGAATTGTCACTAGAATTTAGAGTTGGAAATCATTAGAGAAATCAGAAATTTAGGGGTTGGGATTGGTAAAGTGTAAGGGATATAATTTGGGAAACCAGACAGACAATTTTTATAGTTAAAACCTGGAGAGAGAAAAAAAAACATAATGGAAACCCAAATCCAAGAATTAGAGCATGTGTGATGAACTAACCATCAATTTTAAGCCCCAAATGAGGTCAGGCTGTACCCCCAGTCCTCTTGTTTCCTTTTCAAGCAGGGGGAAATTTCTCTAAATAAACAATAATAAAGGGAGAACAGGTCCAGGCATGGGTTTTGCTTTTTCAAAATACAAGAAAAACTGTCATGGACTTTGACATGAGGAATTCTAAATCTCTACTTCATTCCAGATTTCCTGGCTTGGGCCAGTCTGTTTCACAGTGTGGACAGGGGTGAGGGTGAGAGTACCTACATCATTAAGTAATACTGAAGACTGAAAGAATGTGCATAACATACGTACCATATCACATGTGCCCATACAAGTGAGTGCTAAGCACACATTCCTTAATACCATTGTCCTTGGTGAGGGCAAATCCGTTTTACCAAAGACAATGATTAAGCCCCAAGGTCACTCATTTCCACAGCCCTGCATGTCATTATTGGTGCTTCTAAAGTCCTGCCAGCAAAAAGTAAATTCTGTCACAGACATATGACACCCAGAACTCTCACTGAGGACATGTTCTATGTTAGTCATCTTGTTGCCTGAAAGGGAGACACTGCCAGCTCCACTGAGGGTACTGTCCTTTCTCCTCGTTAATGTAGAGGACAAGACATATCCCTCAGATCCCTTTCCCCATCTGAAGTAGTAGAATCAATCAACGTTTTCCAAGAATGACGCCATCATTAATACTATAGTAGTAACTCCCCATTCCTCCTCCACTCATAGGCAGACTAAACCACCATCAAACAGACTCAGACATGGCAGGCACCCACTTAGCTCCAGCAACCTAGTTGCTCCCCTATAACACTAACTGACTTCTGGCTTTGTCAGTTTCCAAGGGAGCTAAGGAATGTGAAGGAAACAGGGTCAGGGTGTAGTGTGGGATCTCTGACTCTGAGCCATCCGGGGGAAATATCACACCTTTAGTCTTAAAAAGCTAGGTTAATATCTTGCCACCACATCTCAGCTTGGCCAAGCTAATACATGAAATATACAAAATGTATTTACATGCTAATACATGAAATGCAGGGCAATGTTTATGACGCACACTATAAATTATGCCACATACTCTATTTTAAGATCATTCCAGGAAATGTGAGCCAACATTAACCTACTATTTCTTAAGAATACTTTCTTTCAAGGCCTGGTATCATCAAACATTTATCAGAATCCAGGGAAGAAAGCATAACACCACAAAAAGAGAAAGGTTAATTAGAAAGAACATTCCTGCTTACAGGAACAAATACAAAACAAAGAAAGGGGGAAATCACTAAATCACCATGAAAATTATCAGGTGGTATCATTAGACATAGTGGTTTTTCAAGGAAAAAAAAATCATCATCCACATTTATTGTGCACAGATTTAGATGTGTGATTTTTACAGTGAAATTTATCAATAAGGAATCAGGATAAAGCTTGCCATTAGAACACAGCTCATTTTTATAGGAACAAGATGATATCTGGAAACACTCCCATCTATATTTCTTTATTTTTAACAAAAGAATAAAAAGCACATGATGCAGTTAGAGGTAGATTGACAGTGACATTTCATTAATGGTTTGAATAAAGCAATTGCTTTCTTGCTCACAATACCCAAATAGGCAACTACAACAGTAAGGCAGTTTCCCTTAGAATTCTGTTTTTGAAACACCCACTAAGGATAAATAGCCATACATAATTACATATATTTAATTTGTAGACATTTCTTAAAGAAACTTTGTGCCATTTTCAAACCCATCCCCTCTGTTCTCTTGGTGAAGAGAAAACAGCAAGCCTGTGCAATGATATCTAGTCAGTCCTCTGGGGAATGTGTATCACACACACACTACAATGCACCCTCATTAGGTGGTTCTGGTATCACATGGTACTCTAGACACAACATTTTAATGCAAAGCTTCATCTTAGATCCAAGAGGTCTGGTCTACATAGCACAATGGTGTAGAAAATGCCTCCATTGTCCTGAATTGTCTAGGAGGTACTGTACACGTTGGTGTCTTTGTGGAAATCAGTGAAGACCACCCAACTAAGAGTAACTAAAAGCTATTTATTCAGAGCTTATTATCAAAGGAATTTGAACACCATCACATGCATTTGGCAGAGATTCAGATGCAAGCAGAGGAGTGGGAGAGCTTTACAGTCGAAGAAAGGGAAGGTGCTTGGTGTACCTTGCAGATTATTTGGAGGCTGTTGGTGTAGGAATACAGCAGGCAGGCTAGCTAGAAGCAGGGCATTTTACATGAGTGTACAGGTACATATTTGGAATGGTCTCATCTATCTTAGCTTGTAAACATAGGCCCAAATTGGGAAACCGCTGGACTGGTTTGCTATGTATTTGTCCTTGACTTCCTGGATTGCTCACTGCAGATAATGGGTTGGAATGTTTGCTGCCATTCTGAGGTCAAAGTTCTGTTTTAAAAAAATTGTTTGTGAAATTATACACATTTATACATGTTTGTATAATCTCTCTCTCTCTCTGTCTCTCTCTCTCTCTCTCTCGTGTGTGTGTGTGTGTGTGTGTGTGTGTGTGTGGTGTGTGTGTGTGTGTGTGACATGCCAGAAGAAAATCTTGGATAAGTTCATCCTCAGGTGCTACACATGATGTTTGGATGAGTATAAGTGTATGAATGTTATGTGTAAATATGGGTGTATACATGTGTGCATGTGAACATGAACGTGAACATTTGTATGAGTGAATGTAGAGGGCCAAGGACAACTTAGACTATTTTCTTTGAGCATTCTTAGCTTTATTTTTTGAGTCACAGTCTCTCACTCATTCAGAAGATCATCAATTCACCCAAGGTGCATGGCCAGTTGATTTCAATAGATCTACCTGTCTCCATCTTTTCAATGCTAGAATTAGGTGACCATACTTCCACACCTGGCTATTTACATAGTTTCTAGGGATCCAAACTCACATGTTTGACCTTGTACAGCAGGCACTTTATCAACTGAACCATCTCTCTAGCCCACTGCTTTCTGAAAGAAAGAAGGAAAAAAAACTCCACTTACTGAGATCTGGAAATTACCCACTGACTAGGCTGGCTTACCAGTGAATATTGGAATCTGTCTGTCTCTACCTTTAATCACTTGAGATTACAAGCACAGACCACCATGTCCAACCTTTTTACATGAATTCTAGAGACTAAACTCAGGCCCTCATGGTTGCATGGCAAACAAACACTCTACTGACTGAGCTTTCTCTCAAACTCAAGAGTCCCATCTTTACACATAACCTGATTATCTTCCATTTGAATACTTGATCCCTGATAATTATATACCTGCCTTATCACAAATTACATGAGCATTTCAAAAATATTGATTGCATCAGACTTTATGTCCTTTTAGTCTTAATTTCTGTTTCTCCCGATAATTTGGCAAAATCATAGTAACCAAAGCAGTTTCTCCCACCCATGCATTCATAGATTCATTTGACAGATATTTACTAAAAAAATTAATGACATTATAAAATTTGTGCTAATATTCTAAAGGTCAAAGAAAATAATCAATACAGAGAGAAACACAGAAAGAAAAACTAACAAAAAAGTACATAAGTGGTGAAAAGGACAATGCTGAGTTCTCTAAAAAGGAGACATTTCTTCTGAAGTCTGAATTATAAGAAGCCAGCTTTTCAAAGATCAGAAGGAAGAATATTTCAGGCAAAGGAAACAGATGAAGCAAGCATCCAAGGAAAGAAGGAACTGGTATGTTCAAAGATACCCGTGTGGCTGTGCTCTAGTGAGCTGGGAGAGCAGAAGGGAGAGGCAGTAGAGGGTGAGAACGTACAAGTCTGCTCACCAAGATAAATTATGATAGAAAGGCATCAGAGGGCATGTAAACAGCAGAGGTTTGGCATTCCCTTCTTAGTTTACAAGGATCACTCAAAGTTAGACTGGAAAAATCAATGCACTGGCAATTGTGGGAAAATCTAGTGGATACTGTTGGCATGGATTTAGGAAATACTATTTTTTTTTAAAGCTGGCTCTGAGGTTGGTCTAGGATAAATATAGACTCAACCAAACTGAGTTCCTGTACATAAGCACAGTAATGTGAAGCTTAGTGTTTACTATTTTGCCTAATCAAGACCTACAGTCAATGATGGCCTTGAAATAATAAGAACATAGTGTCAGAATTTAATATTTCACATGGGAATGGGCCTGAAAGTTCAATGAATTAGATATTGAAATGGATTCTTTGTGTGTGCTTCTCATATGCTTTCTGCTTGTATCACTCTGTGATTGTCAACTTGACTGTCACCTAGGGCACAAGACTCCAGGTGCACATATGAAAGATTGTCTAGATTATATCAATGTCTGAGCATGTCTGTGAGGGATGATGTAGATTAACTGATGTGAAGGACCCACATTAACTGTGAACAATGACATTCCACAGACTGGGATCTACAATTGAATACAAGTCAGAAGGTGAGTTCAACATTAGAGTACACCTTGCTCTGCTTCCTGCCTGCAGATGCAACCTTCTGCTGCCAGGCCTTCTTTGTCATGATGGACACAGTACCTTGGGCTGTGCACCAACATAAATCCTATTTTCCTTAAGTTTCTCTTGTCATGGTATTTTATTACAGAAACGGGAAAAGTGATTGACACATATCTCAAAAACTGTGCCTGAAGGATATTCATTCCCCAAGAAACCGAACAATATATTGATAAGGAAGCCCAGCATTCCTGGAGGCTCCTGTGTTCCCTGTCCTATGTAGGCTATAGGCACAAGTGGGGCATGGTATAATATATTAGAGTTCTCTGATTTCAATGGCACTAATTGGATCCTGTACTGGTAAAACCAGGTGGCAACACAGAGATTAGAGAGGCAATTACTATCACAGGGCACACTGATGGAATGATAATCAGACTATTTTAATGTATGATGAAGACTAATTAGGCACAGGATATGAAGACATTAATATAGATTGACATCTACGGAAAGTCTTGGCTTATGTAAGAGAAAAGATTTTAGGTCTGATGTGCAAAAACTTAGGCATTATGCAACTTTCCATAATTAGGCCTATTCTTAGGTTCAGAGCCTCAATGGAGGAGAAGGCTAGATCATTTGAGGATTTGGACCCTTCAGTATAGCTACAAGTATACATTATGTACCTGGCATAGCATGACACTTCTACTACACTGGTACCACAGAAATCTGAAGCAATTGGCCAGTTGTGATTGTTAAAATGAGAAATAACAATGAATCATAATAGTATATATATATATCATATAAAAGTTATAGTTTTGAGCTAGTGTGTAGAGATGCAAAATGTCATGTTCCATCTGACAAGTGGAGACATGTCTTGGTCCAAGATTATCAAAGGATAGTGGAGATTAGGCAAAAATTTTACAATGGGCCCATGCAAACTCATTTGGGATCATTCCATTGGTCCTTAGCACAGAAATGTTTAGTAAAAGACAGATTCTTTATACCACATGCTCCCCAGTAATGGATATTGTGTTAGGAAGGGTCAAATGAAAGTCATCAAGCTAACCTATCTCCTTGTCAGCAAAGATACCAAAGTGAAGTCAACACTAGGACTTCAGGGAAACCAGAAGGAATATGACTTACAACAAAGGACTGAAACAAATGTAGAAATTTCTTCTAAATCCTTAATAAAATTGACTGTTCACCAGAGGTGTTACCAAAAATGGCAATTGAAGTTTTATGTTATTATAACCATAGCTATCATTCTAGATGATGCATAGTTGCTAGAACAGATCAAGACTATCCTTGACATCAACTACAAACCTATTGATGTATAAAATGTTTTATTTTCCTTTTAACTTACTAGAGAAAAATATCATTAGCAATTTGCACTCATTGTGGCAGTATCAACAACACACTTGTATTTTCCCAGAGTAGTAACTACCCTTCCTTTCTGTTATAATTGCTTTGGTATTTTATAGAACATCACACTGATAATTAATAAGAAGAAACTTGAAACTGACCATCAAGGAATAATAGACCTGTTAGACATCATAATAAAACACGTGCATGTAGAATATAGGCGTAAACTCTGGAGCACTTTTAGGTCTTGTATTTAAAAAAACCTCAGCATCCCAGTGATGATGTAAAGAATGGTGGAATGTCCCTTAAAATGAGACATCTTGTTTTATAGTTATAGCACTGTAGTGAAGTCAAAGTGCAATAAAGATCAAGATATCTGACTTGCTATTCTGACACAGTCACCAAGTGACTGATAAGTTTGGCTGTTTAGGTAAATTCTCAAACCATAAAATTTTCTGTAGTAGATGAGAGCTAATTGAAAGTTGTCCTGCTTATTTTTTTTTATATCATAGAAGACCTGTTTGCATGCTTTACACAACCACAGTATGGAATACCTAAAAGTTCAAATAGGAAAACACGAGCTAACTTTCCTTTTGTTAGTAGGATTTTGAACACTTGAAAAAGATCATGCACCTCTCTGCCAACACCCACTGCCTTTGAAAGTAGCATATGAACAAACTAAGGAATTAATCACCACTAAGCCAAAATTACAGGGGAAAGAAATCCAAAACAGGAATTCCAACACAGAGGAGAAGGAAAGACACAGCAGCAGGAGAGTTCAGAAATAATTAATATTGTGATAGTAATAGGTGAATTAAGAAAGAATCAAACACATACACTTTAGGAAACCACCAAACCCCTAAAACAAATGAGAAAAGAAACAAAGAACAAACAGTATTTGAACTAAACAAGAAAACAGGCAGTGAAATTATGAGACTGGCAAATCTGTCTTAGTAGTAACCCTAAGTAGTAACGATCTCAACTGTTAAAAACGCTAAGAAACACAGTTCACTAGCAAAGACAAAGACAGAGACTAAAAGTCAAAGCATGGAAAATTCTATACTAATCAGGTGGACAAGAAAACAAGCAGGTATAGCCATCCATATGTTTAACAAAGCAGACTTATCTATGGAATTAGTCAGAAAAAGTTCACTACGTATTAGTAAAAGTAGCAATCTGTTGAGAAGATAATATAGATATTACAATGCCTGAAGAAATATATGCATCAAGTGTTGGTGCATCTAATTTCATAAAAACAAACACTATTAGACATAAAGGGACAGATAATAGGTCTGGATATAAAACTTGTGGGTAGTTTCAGTACCCTGCTCTCATCTACTGATATTGTCAAGACCCCCCAAAAAAGGACCTAAACTGAATCATCTACCGAATCATCCACCCAAAAGCTATTGAACATATGTTCTATGTATAAGCCAATGGAACTTTCTTCCATGCAACAAAGACATGTGCTCAACTATGTTCATAACAGCATTATTTATAATAGCAAGAACCTGGAAGCAACCTAGATGCCCCTCAACTGAAAAATTGATAAAGAAGATGTGGCACATATACACAATGGAGTATTACTCTGCAGAAAAAAATACTGGAATCTTGAAATTTGCAGGCAAATGGGTGGAACTTGAAGAAACCATCCTGAATGCGGTAACCCAGTCACAAAAAGAACATAGTATGTACTCACTCATATATGGATTTCAGACCTAGAGCAAAGGATCATAAGCCTATAATTCACACTACCAGAGGAACTAGGATACAAGATGTATTCTAAGAGATTCATATATGGTCCCTCATAAAAGGGGGAAGGGACAAGTACCCCAGAGCACATGGGAAGTGAGGGGCAGTGAATGGAGAGAGAAATAGGAGAAAGAGAAGGGGAGGAGAGGAAAGTGTTGTGACTAGGTAGATTGAGTCAGGGTAGGAATAGAAGAGAGAGAGAGAGAGAGAGAGAGAGAGAGAGAGAGAGAGAGAGAGAGAGAGAGAGAGAGAGAGAGAGAGAGAGAGAGAGAGAGAACATAAAAGACAAAGCCATTGTTGGCTTAAAGAGAAAACTGAACCTAAAGAAAGGTCTAGAGACCTATAAGACTGACTTCAACTAACAATTTGAGCAACCGTGGAAAGGCTACCATAAATGCCCTTCCCTGATAGTGAAATCATCAACTAAATTATCCACCATCATGGAACCCTCATCTAGTACCTGTTGGAAACAGAAGTAAACACCCATAACTAAACACTGAGTTGAACTAGAATCCAGATGCAAGAGAGAGAGAGGACAAGACCAGGTTGCATAAACACACAGAGACAGCTGACCTGAGCAAAGAGGAACTAATGCCCCCCCCAGAAGGTTACAGCTTTGTATGGATAATGGTGTCCCTTGCCACACAGAAACTTTTCAGTTTCATGAGGTCCCATTTATTAATTGTTGATCTTAGTGCCTTTACTAATGGTGCTCTTTTCAGAAAATTTTCTGCTGTGCTAATGAGTTCCACCATTCCCTACTTTCTCTTCTCTTATGGGTATCTACTTTTATGTTAAAACTTTCAATCCATTTTGAGTTGGCTTTTTGTCCAAGGTGGTAAGTGTGGATCTATTTTAATTCTACATGCAGCTATTCACATTGGCCAGCACCATTTGTTGAATATCTTTTAGTTTTCTTCAGTGTGTTATTTTGGCTTCTTTATAAAAATTCAGGTGTTTCCACCCCTGTTTTTCTTCCTTCCTCTTGAGAATTTTAACACCCATGTAAATTATGCTCTCAACCTTGTATAGGTTTGTAAGCTTGGCCAGATGTGAGACCACAGAGGTCTGGGTGAGTGTTCTCACTACTCCTGTTGCCAGAGGGGTCTCTGCTGACACCTCGGGATCCCAGCTCTAGAGCAGGGGAGGCACTGCTCATGAATGCCAGAGATTCTGTCCAAGTATGACAGGTTCCTAAGTTGATTTAGAACTCTGGGATTTTGTCCTCCTTGGGTTGATTTTTTTGTTTGTTTGTTTTTCTACCTCCCCTTTTTTTCTCTTTTGTAAAGGCAATTTGCTAGACCCATCAAGGACCCTTCAGTTACATAAATTTGTTTCATGAAGCTGCATAGTTCCCATCCATATTTTTTTCCTTACTCTTTCAATTGGTACACACAACTGAAGAGCTCTTGTATTAACAGGCTGGGAGGGCCTGGACTTGGACATGTCTTGGTTTCACTGTTTATTTTATTTTATTTTTTAACTAAAGCTATATAAACTTGTGGATTAAACAGAATAAATTTCTAAATTAAAAAAAAAAATTCAGGCGTTCGCAGACATGTAGATTTATGTCTGAGTTTTCATTCTATTCTATGGATTGACATCTCTGTTTTGTGCCAATACCGTGCTGGTTTTGTTACTATAGCTATGTAGAACAATTTGAGGTTGGCATTATGATATCTCTAGCAGTTCTTTTACCATTCACAATGTTTTAGGTATCCTGGGGTTTTATTTTTTCATTGTTTTTTCAATATCTGTGAAGAATTGTGTAAAATTTTTTATGGGGATATTATTGAATCTGTAGAATACCTTTGGTAGTATGGACATTTTTACTATATTGATCTTATCAATCCATGAGTATGAGAGATCTTTCCATCTTTTCATATCTTCTTCAGTTTCTTTCTTCAATGTCCTAAAGTTTTTCTCATACAAGTTTTTCAGTTGTTTTGTCGGAGCAAAATATTTTATGTTACTTAAGGTTATTGTGAAAGGTTATTTTTTTAAATATCTTTCTCAGTCCATTTCTCATCTGAATATAGGAAGACTACTAATTTTTGTGAATTAATTTTGTATCAAGTTACTTTGCTGAAAGTGTTCATCAGTTGTAGGAGTTTTCTGGTGGAACTTTTACGGTCACATGTATAGTATAATATTATCTACAAATAAAGATATGCTGATTTCTTCCTTTCCAGTTTGTATGACCATGATCTTCTTCATTTGTCTTATTGCTCTATTTGAGGCTTCAGGTACAATATTGAATAAGTATACAATATTGACTAAAACAACCTCCTCTTGTTCCTGATTTTATTGAAATTGCTTTGAGTTTCTCTCTATTAAACTTAATGTTGGCTATGGAATTTATGTGAATTGTTTTATTATGTTGAAGTATGTCTTTTATATCCCTAATCTCCCAGGACTTTTACCATAAAGGGTGTCAAATTTTGTCAACAGTGATTATGTAGTTTTTGGAAGGCAGCTATGCTCACCACTATACCATCAACACAACATTGATCATGTAGTTTTTATATTTCAGTTTGTTTATATGGCAGATTACATTCATTGATTTATATTTGTTGAACCCTTCATCTCTGGGATGAAATATATTTGATCATGGTGCATAATCTTTTTAAAGTATTCTTGGATCAGTTTGCAAAGTATTTTATTAAGAATTTTGCATCTGTGTTGATAAGGGAAATTATCTCTTAGAAGTCTGTTTATTTTCTAATGAAAGACAGAAAGGGAATGGGATCTGGATGGGAGGGAAGGTGGAAGAGACTGGAAATACTAAAGGGAGGGGAAACACAATCAGAATATATTACATGAGAAAAGAGCTATTTTCAATAAACGGGAAAAATGAAGTCAGTAAGACAAAATAAGCAAACAAAATATCCAAAGAAAACAAATAACAAATCCTTGTGAGGATGCAGGGAGAGAGAAATCCTACATACTGCTGATGTGAATTTAAACTAGAATATTCTGCATAGAAATCAGCATGGAGGCCCCTCAAAAACTAAATGTAGGGTTGACATAGTACCTAACTATATCTTCCCTAATAAAGTGCCTAATGTAACCTAAGTCAGCCTACTATAGAAATGCTTACAGCCTATCCATGTTTATCCTAACACTATTAACAATTGCCTAGTTATTCAATCAGGCTAGATATTCATCAGTCAATGAATAGATGAAAGAAATAAGTATGTATAAAGTCATTACAAATAAAGAAGAACAAAATTGTATCATCTGAAGGAATAGAGAAAACTGGAGAGGCTTATAATAAGAACATGAATCATGTTCATATCTCCTATCATGTGTGATTTGGGAAAATCAAGGGGACTAGAGGAAGGTGAGGACAACAGAGAATAATAGGAGTGAATTTGGTCAAAGGACTTGATGTGTATGCATAAACATCCCACAGAATCCATCACCGTATACAATGAATGTGCACCAGTAACTCTTTAAAGGAGAGCAACTTAAAACTTGCTTTTGCCTATTCCCCATGCTGGGATGCCTCACTCAGCCTTAATGCAGTGGGGAAGAGCTTGGTCCTACCTAAACTTGATATGCCATGCTTTGTTGACTCCCATGGGAGACCTGCCCCTTTCTGAACAAGGGAGGAGTGGACTGGGGTTGTGTAGACAAGAGGTGGAGGGAGGGAACAGGAAGAGAGGAGGGAGAGGAAGCTGTTATTGGTATGTAAAGTAAGTGAAAAATTTAATAATAAAAAGAAAATGTGGTACTGGTAGAGCTGAAAGACTTGACAGATCACTACATGATGATGTAACCAGATGCTCCCATAATGAACTGGGAGTTAGCCTCAGAATCACAAGAGTGAAAAAGGAAACAATATAAAATGAACTCAGACGGATGAAAAGGATCACAGCGAAAGTACACAAAGAGCCCAGGCTACCATGGATCCTGCCCATTCTCTTCCATTGCCTTACTCTTAGAAACATGTCTATGGTCTTATGTGGTTTGGTCAATTACTAGAACACCAAAAAGTGCCAGGCTAGTTTACACATGGCATAACATGGTGTGTAGCACAAGTCTGAAGGCTGCTGTATTATAAATAGGAAAGAGAGTCTGTAACAGGGAAGAATTGTAAGCAATGTGTTTTATTGTACAATACATATGGGGAAAGCTGCTCTGAGTCATAGACCATGGGTTTGTAAGCTGATCAGGGATTTGGAAAGGATTTTCTGTGTTCTAACCTTGTCTTTCATACTGCTTATTTCTATGGCAGCAACCACATCACTCTGATGCTTGGGATCCATCATTCACTTAGTAAAAGGATTCTTTCTTCACTCTACTTGTTGACCTAGAAGTATGAGCAATCAAGCATAAGCAGAGGTTGGCCTGGTTCATATGGAGGATAATCTTGTATAGGAGCCATTTTCCTTCCCTGGCCCTTAGAGCCTCCAAACACATGTGAATGAAGTGCACATGAAAAGGAAAGATAAACTCCCACTTTAGATGTCAGAGCAAGAACAGCATCTCCCATTTGCTGTTTTTGACTCCTGAACCCATGCTTTCTGGTCATGGGTGGGTGGAATTTGTTTGAGGCATATATCACATCCTTAAGTACCATGCAGGCTATTGGCCCCCAATTTGGATATAGTTGAACCTTCCTTAGGCTACACACATTAGCCATCCCATTGACTAGCCAGGTACCTCTGCAAGTAGGGACATGTAATAAAGCCACTGAATTCTTTGATTTTAAAATGTACTTTATAAAGGTTTGTTTTTGTTAATATTTATTTGCTTGCTTGTGGGGGTGCTATTTTGTTTGTATGTATGTCTGCACCAATTGCATGGCTGATATCTACAAAAGCTAATAGAGGACGTTATAGCTCCTGGAACTATAGTTAGGGATGGTTGTGAGCCTCTGTCTAGGTGCTGGAAATTGAACCTGGGTCCTCTGGAGCATCAACAAATGCTTTTACCCTGTGAGTCATTCTCCCAGCCTCCTACACTGTTCTTTTATATGGTACTTGTATGGCTGAGACACTGCCTTGCAGGACAAGGCATTTTTAAAATTACAAAAAAAAAAAAAAATGATGTTGACTGAAATATCTCATGAATGAAAAGCAAATGTATGTGAGGGTGATGTACATTTAACCAGCCGAAAAGCACACAGTTTCTTCTGGGGAATGATGGCACATAAGGGCCTCTGTCTGGGCCTCTGTTGTTGGCAGGTTGGTCACAGAGCTCAGGGCTAGCCAGACTTCAAAGGGGAAAGAACATGCTTCCATGTCCACTTTGTACCTGAGGAGGGCGCAAGCTCTGGGATGGCTGAGGGAAAGTTTGATAGACAGCTTCGAAACTAGGCATCTCATCCATTTGTTCATTTGAGGGTCTCCTTAGCTGTGGACATTCTCTAGTAGGCTCTTGTTAAAATAGTTTCTGCATTCTCTATACTCAGAGATCAACTCAAGTTCTATTTGTCGTCAATTTTATCTCTGCACCCTTTTCTTATATAGTCCAATGGATATCTGTGGCAATGACTTGAACACAGAATTTGAATTCTGCAGAATTCAGGTTTAATTTTCCTTGCAAAGTAAAGAATCCCATTAAGCTGAGGTATTGGTGAAAGGTAAGAACAATTGAGATGTATGGAGGAAGACTACTATAAACAACAGCCCAAGCCTTATGGCGCTCAAAGACAGAGATCATAACAGGTTTTATTTATTTTGGTGTGTGTGTGTGTGTGTGTGTGTGTGTGTGTGTGTGTGTGTGTGTGTGTCGGCGTGCGCACGCACATGTATGTGTAGATGAACATACAAATTGTATAAATGGGTATGGAGACAAGAAGCTGACACTGAATATATTCCTCAGTCACTCTCCACCTTGTTTTTCTGAGCCAGAGTCTCTCATTGAACCTGAAAGTTGCTGGCTCACCAATGAATTCCAGAGACCCTCCTGTCTCTGTTACCCCAGTGCTGGTTACAAACACATGCCATTGTTCCTGGCTTAAATACACACACACACACACACACACACACACACACACACTACACACTACACATACACACCATACACACTATACAAACCACTTACATGCAGACACTCACATCACTCACACACACACACACACACACACACACACACACACACATGTACACACACACACACATGCACACACACAGGTTGTAGAGGTTGAGAGAGTTTCTAGGGCAAGCACTTTACCAAGTGAGCCCACCTCTCCAGCCCCATATTTTATTTTTCATGTTACTTCAAACAGTTTTTCTTCTCCTCATTTTCTCTTACTTAGACGATAGACTCAATATTAGCTAATGATTTAGGGTTAAAAGGGAGTGTCACTAATTTGGTGTCTCCCTGTGATCATCAAATTGGCAATGGGATTTTCTGAGTGCCCTCTTTGGAACACTGAGTGTCACACATGGGAGTGACCCTACTGATTATCCTCAGCTTACTTACCCAGATCGGGCATCCACTTCTCTTCTTCATACTATCTCCCGCAGCAATCTACTGCTTAAGGACATAGCCAATGGAGTCCTTATACTTTTAACCTCCTCAGAGTGGCGGGTACAGAATGGGCCATGATATTGTTATTCACTAACAACGTTTATCTATTTGATCTCCCTGGTTTCTAAAATGTTGGCTTTTCCTGTGTGTTAAGAGAGGAAAAGGTAAATGGAGCATCTTACATTACTCATAACAAACACTTCCACCACACTTGAATTTATGGTATCTGGAAACCAACTAGATCACCAATGGCCAATAATGTCTGCATTCATATCTGTTTAATGAAGTATCTATAAAAAGGGAAAACAATGGGTTCACCAAGTTGGGGTTCACATGGAGGAGCTGTGAGAATGAGCTGCCCAGAGGGAGCATGGAAGTTCCGCGGGTCCTGCACATTAATTGCCATATACAACTTTTCCATTTGGTTATGAATGAGCTGAAGCAGCTTCTATAAATAAGTAACTTAGTAATAAATTGCTTTCAAGCTTTGGATGCTATGCTAGAAAATGACTATATCCCAAAAGGTTATGGAAGCCTCCAGTATAAAACTGTCAGTCAGAAGAATTAAGTGACAACCTGGACTTGTGTTTGGCAGCTGAAGAGAGACCAACTTCATGAGTCTGTGGGATCTTATGTTTGCTACAGGTAATTAGTCTCATAGCTAAGTAAAATTGCAAGCTGATGTGAACAGGAAATGGCGAGGTACTTGGTTTGAGAAAAGCCTTCAACATCTAGGGCCACATGTGAAGTACCAAGAGGAAGTATGATAGAACAGGGAATGCACAAGGAAATAATTGGGAAGAGAGGAGAGTTGGAATGCATATGCCTTGGTCTTCTTCCCTGTAAAGTGGCCTCAGGCTGGTGGTGTCCCTTCACTACCTCTGCAGCTGACGGTGCTTGGCATGGTTGTCATTTTCAGTCATGGTCAATTCTCTGCCCTCCTTCCTTCAGTTTTAAGGAGTAGCTGCTTTAGTCTCCAGGTTCCTACACCACTAAACACCTGCCCACATTCTGGCAATAAAACCTTGCCAAAGCATTCTAATCTAAATGTGCTATTTATTTTTATGGCGACCTCATCTAATATAGTTGATAAAGAAGATGAGAGTTAAGATATTTGACAGCCCACAACTGATATGGAAAACCTCTCAATAGAAGGAATGAGGATAAGTATTTTGATCTAAAGTTATCATATTGATATGATTTGAGAACACGACTTCAAAGCCTGGTAGTCTTCCCTTCGAGAGGCACAGTTCAATTCCACCTTGAGTGTAGACAAAACTTAGAGACTCTTCTAGTGAGTAGGTTAAAGAGGAAGTGAAAGGATGCAATTTCTGAGACAGTCTGAAAAGGTACTGAGTATTTCCTTGCTATCTTGGGTCACTAGATCCATGAGATTCCAGATTTTGTGTTGTAAATACCCTGGAAAAGGCATGAAGAAAGATATGTAAGATATGTAAGAAGTGGCCTATCCACCAGCTACCAAGCACCAGCCATGTGAATTAGTCATCTAGGAAGAGGATTCTTCAGCCTCAGTGGACAATAAAGATGACATATGCTCCTGCAAAGAACCTGACCAAGCCAGAAGTAGCCCTCTAAACCACTCCAAACTCCTGCATAACAGACACTGGGTGATAATGAATATTGATTTGGTTTAAGCCAATAAACTTAGTTATTTGTGATGTAACAATAGATATCATCAGGTATACCTGGAAACAGCAAAGATAATCATTGTTAATAACTAATCTTATTATACATTAATTTCTGTGATAAATGCTTCATTTAATCTTCACTTGCACCCTATGAAGCAAATACTATTATTAACCTCACATTACAGATTAGGATCGCAGGGCAAAGGAAGTTAAATATCCTGCCAAGAAACACATAGCCTGCACTGTATTACAAGATGATAAGATGCACATTTTCTCATATTAATACCTCTGAATCATAATACCTCTTACAATCAAAGATGTCTTACAATAGCTGGCAGTCATGCAGAAATTTGACATAATTGTAATTGTGAACACACGTGTGCTTTGGTTGTGGCTGATCCTATTGTCATTGCTTCAATCAAGTTGGATGCATTGAGTTTAATTAATACTTAAAATATTTTCAAAAGACTATATTATGACTTGGAATTAAAAGTAAGAGTTGGTGTGTATGTAAAAAGAAAATAGAGCAACAGATCACAAATTTTATAAGCATGAAGCAAATTTCTAGCACTGGGAGAATAGTAGCAATTCCACATTTTCTCACAAAACAATTAATGAGTTCCTTATGATACACAAGAAAATATGAATCCTATAAATAGCTACAGTCATTGTTCATGTGAATAAAGAGATTTACCATCATGTGCCTTGAAAAATGATGTACTGTCTACATTTCCTGTGTGAAAGAAAAGAAAGAAGGAAGGAAGGAAGGAAGGAAGGAAGGAAGGAAGGAAGGAAGGAAGGAAGGAAAGAAGGAAAAAAGAAAGAATTCAAAACGAGATGATTTTGTAATGATTATATCTGTGTCATGGACGCCATCATGAAGGAAGTGCTTCCAAGATGAGCTGGTAATCTTGTTTTCCTCCTTTGTGTTTCACACAGCAACAATTCAGCTTAATGATGTGGTGGGGGCACATGGACATTCAGAATCATTTCTGTCTCTAAAACAGGTTGGGAGGCCAGTTACATAACAATGTGAATACTTTACAGTACCAAACAATATCTTAAAAATGGTTGAGATGGAAAATTTTATCTATATCTTCTAATGGTAAAATTTAAACGTGTCTGAGACCCTTCAAAAACTCAATTCCACACTGAGTGTAGAAGAAACTTAGATTCCCTTCTAATGTATAGAAAAAAAAGCAAGAAAGAGAGAGGTGAGAGGATTCTCTCTCTCTCTCTCTCTCTCTCTCTCTCTCTCTCTCTCTCTCTCTCTCTCTCTCTCTCTCTCTCTCTCTCTCTGACCTCCTCCAGCCCTCTCTCTGGGAAACAGATCTTTATTTAAACAAACTGCTAAATACACCAAAGAGTGGATGATTTAACTCCTAAGAGAGAGACACATGAAATAGCATGAATTAGTACATAGGACAGTCCTCTCTGAGTAGAAATAATGATGATGATGATGATGTTGTCAAGATTGGCAGGTAAGAAAGTAACAGTTGGCATTGCAGAGTATCAGTAGCTCAAGTGGATACATATAGACAATGAGCCACAGTAAGAAGAACAAGATGAAGAAAAGAGAAAGGGAGGGAGGAAGCCTCAAGTTTTATTTTTCCTCATGCTCAGCCTGATGAGGCCCTGACTCTAGTTGGCACTGTATTTTATCAACAGTCCATGTAGCCCCCAGCAGCCCTTTCTCCCCTCAGATTCTCTACCCTTGGGAGGAGGAGGCTGGGGGAGGTAAAAGCACAGGCATACTGAGCTGCTGGGTCCAGATTATCAGCACAGGCAGGGAAGGACAATGCAGGGAGCTGAGAGTTCCAAATCATACTGTCAGAGTGAACTTATGTTTGTTGCTAACAACATTGATGTTATTAAGCCAGACAGAGAGATGTCGATGTGAATCATATTCAGTGTTATTCCATATTCATAATAGACTAAATATAGTAAGAAGAATGAGACTGGCGGGCACAGCCCCTGATGGTCATAGTGGATGATTCCCATGATGAAATTAAATGCTAGCCCAGCTCTTGTGTTCCCAGAGGGGCACAGAAAGCCATATCCCTAGCCTCTAACCCAAAGATGAAACCAACACATAGCTGTTCGATTTTTATCCTTCCTTCCCAGTAGCCAAATTCAAATAACATGTCAAAAGGCCAGGCACTGGGCTCTGGTGTGTGGAGATTTAGAGGATACAGGTCCAGTCATGAGCAGCTAATCCTAGCACACTTCTTCCTATGGCAGTCTGTGATTCTGTTATCAAAACCTGAGGTCATGATTTTCTTTAAGTGGAAAAGTTGGTGTTTTCATTATGTAAAACAAAATAAGATAGTTTCAGCTAAATAAAATAAATAAGCCTTCTTTTTACCCTATGATACCACCAATGTGGGGGGTGTGAATAATTTATCCATTTGTAAAATTCAGAACTGGAAACTCAGCTGATTATACCTTGGAAACTTGAAGTCCTGAACCATAAATGCAATAGGATAAATCTAATGTTGACTCTTTGTATATATGCCATTGAACATTTAGATACAAATAGAGACAAAACAAAATAATGGTTTGCTTTTTAATTTATGAAACTTCTGATATAAAAATAATACATATTCATACTAAGCAACTGAAAAATGGATAATTTACATGCAACTCATTGACTCATGATAACCATTGTAACAATAAAGTCTTTCAATCATGCTCTGATTGGCATAAACATGTAGGTGATACTGCCTGAAGGCAATTGAATTTAAGATTCTTCTGTATAAATAATTTGATTTATGCATGTACCATTTCAATATTCACCTGAAAGTCATCCAGAAGTATTTGCTCAGCACTCAAAACCTCATTATTAAAATCTGTGGGAGTAGAATTGATATTATGCCTCTCGATTTTGGAAATAATTTGGCAATGGGAAAATAAATGGTATTCAAGATATATGTTCTGGTTTGTTCTCTGGAAGCAGCATATTTCCTAGGGTACCTGTCTGCATGATTTGGGGACACAGCTGTTAAGATAAGACCTTACCTGAGAGCTGGGAGGTGAAATGCTACTCTACAAAGCTTTAAACAGATCTGTACTCTGACAAAGCAGGAGACCTAGGTACTTCACATATTCTACCTGTCTTTAGTGCCTACTCCATGTCCAGTTCTTCTGCCTATATCCTGACCAACCACAGATCAGTCTACTATCATGGGTACAGTAACTTTCTAGCCCCCTCTGTACATTTTCCTATGTTTTGAATATTTAGTCACCTACTGTGGTGGTTTGAAAGAAAATGCCCCCATAGGGAGAGGCATTATTAGGAGGTGTGGCTTTGTTGGTATTGGTATGGCCTTGTTAGACGAAGTGTGTCACTTTGGAAAGTGGGCTTTGAGGTCTCATATATGCCCAAGATACCACCCTGTTGTCAGTTCACTTCCTGTTGCCTGCCAGATGTCAAAGTCTCAGCTGGAGCACCTTGTCTGCCTGTATGCCACCATGTCTCACCATGATGATAATGGACTGAGTGAACCCCTGAACTATAAGCCAACCCCAACTAAATGTTTTCCTTTATAAGAGTTGCTGTGCTCGGGCTGTCTCTTCACAACAATACAAACCCTAACTAAGACACTTATGATGTTGACACATATCCCCTGCAACATTCTAACCTGTTCACTGGACAGCATAGCCTTTTCTCTAATATCCTGATTCCCCACTCCATATTCTTACTTCCTATAACTCTGTGGACTGCAGCAGCAAAATAGCTGTTTTAAGTATTGTATGTAGCCACCAGCATCCAAATGACTATGGAAGAAAATACTTAGACTGGATGGTCACTGCTGGCACAGAACATTTAGAAGAAGCAATGAAGACAAACTGTATAATTTGTTAGTTACAGCTGCTGGAGAGGTGGAGACAGATGGAAGAAATAAAACAAGGAGTCAGAATGTCACATTTCCAGTTCCAAAAACATGACTATAAAACAACTATGGCTATCATAAAGGAACTTACTATCTTTTAGCTTCCAGTTGAGGTTTCTAAACAGAAAACTCCCCAAGTTTAATCATGTGGGTCACTGAATTATGAAGCAAGTTGAATTTACAAGCTTACAGAAACTCTTTATGTCAAATTTAGGGCACGAATTGGTAAGAAATAGAATGTCAGTATTTAAAGCGAGGATACATGAGTTAATTCAAATGAAGCTAGGGACACTGAACTATATGCCAAGAGCCATCTGTTATGAAATACACACCTCCCACTCATGAGGAGATGAGTCTTCCCTTCCCTAAAGAACTTATAAAGGTGGTTCCACATTGCTTGGAGATTCTGATAATTCTCAAAATTCTCATTACTTTTATCGCACCAAATCCCAGCATGCCCCAAGGAAGGTATTAAGAACTATAGCCCATGAGACATCACACACTTCAGTGTGCTTGTGCACTCATGCGCGCGTGCGACACACACACACACACACACACACACACACACACACAGAATAAATTACAGTATATGAGTCTTACAGGTATATGATCAGATCTGGAAAGTAGAGAATATACATGAGAAAGGATTTTAAGGATTTTGATAAGGATGAAAAGGATATAAAAATATAACCAGTGAAATTTACTAGTGGCAATAGTAACAAAGGTTCTAAATTCAGCATCACAATGTCAGTTTTTAGCAAGTCTGAAAAACAGTCATTTGAAGTTTATTAAGACATTACAATTATAAAGAAATCTGAATTTTTCAAAGAATGTATATTCCATTTTTAAGGCTGGACAAGTATTTCAGAGGTAGTTGGTAATGTTATGAATAACTTAATATTATAGTCTTAGAGATATTTTTTATTTAAATATCTTCTTGGTAAAAGGAAATTTTAGAATATTAAAATATATTTTATATTTTTATTAATGTAACAATATGACATGACAGATATTGAAGTATTAATTTTAAATTTCATATTAAAAAATAAACTTAGGTGAAATAGACACAATACTTGTAAAATTGCAACATATAAAAATTGATATGGAAAGTATAAGTAGTCATATCTCCTAAAGTTAAATTGGTTGAATATGATCAAAATATATGATTCAAAAGCCTCAAAAAATAAATAAAAGCACTAACTAAAAATGAATTGATAGTTTAAGAATGAAATTTATCTTACAAATGCAATGTGTAGTTAATAACTGAAAATCAATTAAGAAATTTATCATAGCATGATAAAAAACAAAATTTTTGATTAACTCTAAATAGATAGGAAAACTTGTCAACATTGAACATACATTTATTTTTAAAAAAAAACAAATGCTTATAATACAAGTATCAGAAAAAACTAGGAATAGGAGGAAATTTCAGCTTGACAATGATTATCTTTTATATTAATCAAACAAATGTGGTATTGACACTGATAGAGCAGAGCTGAGGAAAAAGTTTGAGGCCTCTACACATAAATTCATTTTCAACAAAGATACCAAGGCAATTCAGTAAGGAAAGGAAAAACCACAGAAAATTATACCAAATTAACAGCCACAGTGGAGGGGGGTTGAGGGGAGATGAACCTTGGTCCCTGCTGTCACTATTGTAGTTAGATCTTTAAAAATCTCCAGACACTAAGAATGGCAAGGCCAAATGTGGCTTTGTGGTTACATTTGCTTCCTTGTCAATTTTGTTTATTTTTATTTCTAATGTTTCTTTCAATTTCCTTTTTTAAGAAGTTTCACCATTTCATTTTCAAACTATTCTCTATTTTTAGATTTCCTCTTCTATTAGAAGAGCCAAGCAGAAAATATTTTAAGAGGTGAAAGGCAGGCAAGTGCATACGTGTGTGTGCACAAGAGTGCAACACACACACACACACACACACACACACACACAGCCTCTTTTCAGAATAATGTCTTGTGCACTCACTGCTGATAGAACTGAGTAAGTCACATAATCAGACCTAACATCTAGAGGCTATTTACTCCTCCATAGCAGAGAAGTGAGTATTTGCTAAACAATAGTATAATTTCACAAACTTCATTTGTTGCATATTCAAAAGTGTGTTTGATCCACCTTCTGTGTAACTTCAGTTGGCTGAATATTAATTCTTCATTAAAAGCAAATTCTTTTTTTTTCTTTAAAGATTACATTAAAAAGTTACCTCTCGGAAAACAAGCCCCAAAGCATGATTTTTCTTCAGTATTCTACAACATAAAGTATACTAGTAAGTTGTACTTTAGTGTTTGCACCTGTTGAGAGCCGCTTCTGAGAGCATGAAGGCTTCCTTACCTCAAACTCAAGTGTGTTTATCTCAACTGTCTTCCAAGACTCCTTCCTGTGTTAGGCTATTCCTCCGCATATGTGACACGGATAAACAAATAGCTAAAGGGTTTTTAAAAACAAACAAACAACAACAACAACAAAAAAAAAACATTGTGCTTCTGATAACAGCTAGTCCTAGACTTCTCTGTCATGAGGACTATATCAGAAATCTTTGCTGGCCGCGGTCTTGGCAGGCTTCCTCCGTGATAGGCCCTGGATATTGAAAGCACCTGGTTTGATGGTAATGTTTGTTTGTTCTCTCTATTGGGCTACTCCAGCCATCACTGACCAATCAGCTCTACTACTACTCCTAGAATCTGTGAAGGCTTTCATCCTAGGAGAGGGTATGTATGGCTAACCCTACAAACCACTTCAGAAGATCTGGCTACACACCCATGGATTTACTTTTTCAGTAAGTTCTGAGGAGCTATGTGGCTGTTGCCACTAATCCACATACCATAGGTCATCACTTGGCCAAAACCTCCAGTGTCCCACTCCAACAGTTACAAATTCCCTACCTCTTGACACCCCCCCCATGATTAATTAAAATTAGCTAAAATTTTTCTCTTGTTTGTTGTGTTTTCTCTCTGGATTTTATTCATATAATTTTTATAGTCTGAGGATTCCATACATGCATATAAATACAAATCTATCCCCCTTTCTCCACTCCAATTCATTATTTTAAGGGACTCTTGTGAGTAAGAAAATGATAAATACGTGTTCAGTCACATTTTTTTGTGGAAGTTTTATAGAAGGTTTTTTAAATTGGTATTTAATGGGGTAATTTTATTTAACTGAAAATTAACTTCTGTGAACTGCCTCTTTCTTCTGATGGTGACAGATAAATGGAGTGTTACCGTATTATCATAAAATAATAGTTTGGAGTCGTAGACTTCACGGGACCTCCACTTGACCTAATGCATATTGATATTCCTTTACCCCAGCAGCTTCATCTATAAAATGTCAATATTGTAATTGTGCTTGATTCTTGTTTAATAGGAGTATTTTGAGGTTAAATGGGAAATTATTTAGGAGACATCGCCAAGACCTGCATTGCAGTAATTAAGTTCCTTATTTATGTAGGTCTTGGCTCCTAGTTGCCTCAGACCCAGCACAGACTGTCTTCTTCCCCACTCCCTGGAACACAGCAAAGCAAACTGCAACTGTGAGAGAATACCCCTATGAATCAGACAGACCAGTCTGAATTTGATCTGAGCCACTAGTTCTCCGACATTAAGCACATCCCTCATTTGCAGAAAATGGCGTGTGACAAAGGTCTAGCAACTTTATTAAGTGCACACTAAATGATTGAAAAAATATCAGCACCTGAAAAGCAATCTAAAAGCCACCAGTTCATAAGAACACAAGACAGTGCTCATAAACTGACATGCAAAGTCTTTAGTCTCGTCATTCATTTCTTAGAGACACAGAAATCAAAGTATTATTTCATCTACAAATTACTAAATGATAATGCTTTTATTAATATCCACTAAAACCTTTGCTGTCTGTGGCCATGTGGCACTATATCTGACATGACACCTCTATTTCTCTACAGTATGCATTCAGGTTTAAAAACATTCATATCTTTTGATATAAAAATTCTTTTGCATCTATAGCTCTCATGAAAAAAATACTCTTCTAGAGTCCATAGAGATGGCTGTGTTGCTTATAATTGCTTTAGGATATCTCAGTGGGGACAGCAGAAAGGGGGTACATCTTTCTGGCAGGTGCAGGTTGTATTTTAATTACCATAATGGGGAGTATACATCCTAGAGGGGACCACCCTGAATCACACCCCAGAGAGAACAACAGCAAAGACTTAGAAAATTCAATTATTACATTAGGGGTATTAGAGTCATTTTTTATTAGTGTGCAATGAACAGCTGACACCTGATGATAAAGGTGCTCTAAGGACTCATTAAGCATAGTGTGCCCTGCAATTTTATTTTCATCTTCTTTTTATGTTTTGTGTGTGTGTGCATGTTTGTGTGTGTTCACATTTGCTCATGGTTGTGTGTGCGCATGTGTGTAGAGGCCAGAGGTCAAAGACAGATGCCCTCCTCAATCACCAGCTCATTAATTAAGACAGGGTCACTCTCTGAACCTGGGGCTCACCATTTAAGTTGACCTGGCAAGCTGACTCGCCTTTGTGTTCCTCCTGCCTCCATATTCTCAACCCTGAGATTCCAGCTTTGCAATCCCACAACTACCTTTTTTATGGTCTACTGGGGGATTGAACTCAGCTCCTCATGGTTGTACAGAAAGGGTTTTACCAGCCTAGTCATTCCGCCAGCTCTCTCCTCTTTTTTATTTTTATCTTTGGCCATGCTTGGAACTGAACTTAGAACTTCAGGTATGCTATACCACTGAGTTATGGGTTCATCCCAGTGATTTGCTATTAAATTATCTCACTCTTTCTAACCTGTCCTTAGGCTCTGGTTTAGTTACTTCTAGACCTGAGCTGTGTGAAGTTGAGGAAAGGGAACAGGAAGTACATGGTGTGATGGTGATTAATCGAATCACCTTGTCCTTAGATTATGTCAACATGACTCTTTCTGCAAGGTAGACTTATAGAGAGTTTCATAATTGCCTTAAAGGACAATACACATGGTATCCCTAGGGCCTGGAATTCTGTCTTGGATTCTTCTGTTGCAGAATCTGCTTCAACACACCATTCTGTTGTACTCTCATGTTTGAGATTTTTCACAGTGATGATAGGAGGTAAAGCAGAGGCCTGAGGAATTGGAGGTCACTGAGGAAGAACAAAAAGGTGAAATGTAGGATGTGGCTGAGCCCAGCTACAAAGCCAGCTGTTGAGATCATGTGAAGAGTCTTCAGAAATAGGATCAGTGGATAATGGAGATCTGTCCATCTACCAGTTGTCATCATGTTAGCAGTGTTCACCCAAGAAATTATGTCCACTGAAAAGACTTCACGTTTCCTCCTGAGCTTTCCACAGATCTGCAAGAGGAGAGAAAGCAAAGACAGGTTCCTATGTGCTCACCTTCACCTTGCTCTTTCTACCCACATGACCTTTATTTTCATTACACATTTGGGATATGTATTAGAATAGAAAACCTGTCCAGCTGGTCACTTACCTTCTGGCCCGTGTCTTTGGATCCTCACCCTACTCCCAAATGAAAACCTTCCCTTCTTTTCCACCAGGGAACGGGGACTGGGGGTGTCCATCATTTTACTCCTAATTGCATGTGAAGTGTTGTACACCCTGTGGAGCCCATCAAATTCTAATCTATTTTTGTCCCCATTAATTTCCCACCCCTTTTCATTTATAACTTGCTCGCTTTTCTCAGTAATGTTCCCCTTTCCCTCGTAGATTTGTAAATTCCCCTTTTATTCCCTTCTACCCCCTGGCAGGCATCAATTCAATCTCCAGAGAGGGCTTTTGTATGTTCGACTTTACATTTTTCCGGAGCCTCCACACTTGGAGGAGGGGGTAATGGTAGTCTGGAGACAGCTGGCCAGTCTGGCCTCCAGCTCTGGCCAGAGACCTGACCCCATCAATCACTTGCATCAGTATTCTTCTACATCAGTAAGCTGTTGTGTGATGTACACGCCTACCCCTGCCAGCAAGGAAGACGCGACTCCGGGAAGATCTTCATGCAGTTTATTTCAGGATCCTTGAAACATGTTTCCTCTGACCCGCGAGTGCCCGGGGGACCCTTGCACAGGCTTAAATCTCCTTGCGCTAACCAACCCCAGTGAGCTACGTGGATCCTGCAGATAGGCTACTCTAACGTGGAAGCAGACAGGCTGAACAGACTTAACCAAATAAGGGCTTGTTTATGCCAGAGAGTGCTCACCCTTGGGGATGTGGAAGGCAGAAGCCAGTGCCATCTTCAAGGCATGGCATTTCGCAGCTGTCTACAGTGTGATTTAATTTTATTGCCAGCAAAGTGGGAATCAAGGTGCCTGCTCACCGCTGAAGTGACAAACATGGGTATAGAGCAGTTAGTTACAGGTGGCCTCAGTCCCTTCTCAGACTCTCCAGGATTACCCAGATTGTCCCTCTACAGGGAAGTGGTGAATAGACGTCTGCAACCATGCCACTCAGTGCAAGACAGACCAGAATAATGTTTCTAAGATGAATTACAAATGGCACCACCCTAGTTAGAGAACTGGGATGTTAAATCACAGTCATTCTAGACCTAGCTCTGAAGGACACAGGAGAGGTGCCAGGAATATTTGCCAGAGAAATGAAAATGGTTCCCAAGTCTTTGGACCACAAATGTCACAGCTCCACACACCTGATCATGACTGTCATGGTCTCCTGGAAGTGGGAGCTCAGGTTCTTGTCCACAGGAAAAATAAATCCTTTCTGAGTACTTCCCACCCTGAAACCCAGAGGCATCTAAAGTAAGGTCTCCTCTCTGTGAAGCAACACTCTCCATTTATGAGGGTTGGTCCTCTGGTCTTTAAACATTTCTCCATCTGTCCTGTCTTCCCATATACTTCTACATTCTCTGAAAGTGATGCTCCTAAAGTCCTTAGACACAAGTTACCTATATTTTTAGCTGGAGGAGTCTGCTTTACAAAATAGATGGTGTGTGCTTCCTCTATACAAGGTGTAAAAATAAAATCCAGTACAAATCAAAGTCTTCCACCTCATCTACCACAAAGCCCAGGAACGATAGAAAGAAGTCTTCTGTGAAAATGAGGCCCCACTCCACATCCTCTGCAACTTCTAGACTTACCAAGTTTGCTACCTGAGGAGGATACACATACAGCAAAACCATGGATTGTGTAGGGCTGGAGAGATGTTCCAGAGGTTAAAGACACTTACTTACTCCATGTTAGGTTCCCAGCTCCCACATGGAAGGAAGCTCACAACTGTCCATAATTCTAGTTCTAAAAAAATCTGGCATCCTCTTCTGGCTTTTTCTAGAAATAGTCACTTAACAATCTCGTCCTTAACCTCTGTTCTACTCTCTTTTAGAATGACCTAGACTTTCAAGGCTAGGGATCTCACCAAACTCCAGAAAGACAGGCTCCTGTGACACATCTCTATTAAGGCTACATCAACCAGCTCCCTTCTGGAGAGTTTCATTCATAACTCTTAAGCTAGGTCCTTGTCTTTAGCTGCCTTCAAACTCAAGAAAGACAATAGGCTCTCTTCCATAGTTCTCCAGAGGATCAAGATGTGCCCACGTCTTGACCACTTCATTTTTTCCTCTCCTTTTCCTCTTCTCTCCATACTCTAAAGTTCTCTAACCTCCCTTCCCAATTTAATCTCAGGGTTACTGAAGCAGTAGTTGGTTGTGTTGCCTAAGCAATGGGTCAACCACTTTAGCTTTTTGTACTGTTGTGAATGCAATAAAACAAATTAAACTCTCAGAAGTGGAGGGTATTACCCACCTTTTTCATTGCTGTGACCAGATATCTGGAAAGAAGCAGTTTAATGAAAGAAGAGGGGTTTTTTTGGTTCATAGCTTAAGGGTACAGCCCATCATGGTGGGGAAGGCATGTAACTACAGCATGAAGCATTGTGTCTGTTGGGAACTGTAGAGAAATACACACACACAGAGAGAGGGGGAGGGAGAGGGGAGAGAGAGAGAGAGAGAGAGAGAGAGAGAGAGAGAGAGAGAGAGAGAGAAAGAGAGATTGACTCTAGTGCACATATTTTCATTTACTTAAGTTCAGGACAGGGGCACCATGGCTTGGGGATACCTCCTCAACTAACCCTTTCTGGCAATACTCTCATAGACACACCCAATAGTATACCTTACTGAATCCCTGAGAATTCCTCAACATAATCAAATTGACAATCAAAATTAATTACCAAGGGGAAGAAGTATGACAACAGCAATACTTTAAAGAGACAACATTGGAGCAGACATGTGGACAGCTGGGCTGTATCCTAGGCAGTGTCTGAGGAAAGAGCATTCTAGAAAAAGACAGCAAAGGTGTGGGCCTGGGGTTTTTCAGATGGACAGAGTTGCTAATGCAGAAGGAACATGGTAAATATGGTGGGCAGGAAGCTAGATGGAAGCAGAGGTCAGAGCATTCAGGGCCTCCAAGCATGGAGAATAATATGGCTATGACCCTAACAGGTAAGAAATGCTTATCAGGTTTGGAGCAGAGCAAGTCCTCTCGGGACTGAAATACTGAAGCATCATACAGTATTTGTGTGGGAAGTAGATGACTGTCAAACAATAAAGGAACCCCATCGCTGTGCTGATCTAGAGAAACACCGTAGTAATGGGGACCCTAGTGGGACCCAGAAGGCCACATTTGAGATATGTTATGTAACCCAGACTGCAAGATGTATTGACCATGTCCATTCTGTGAGTGGGACCTTTAAAAGAATGACTTTGAACTTCCATGTGGCTTCTGCTAGGACTGAGTGTGTTCATGGAGAAACAGTATCTCCAGGGCCCAGAGCTCTCATCAGGACCAGATTTGCATTTGGGACCGCAGAACTTGGCCATGTGCCTTTCAGTACTCTCTTTTTCATTACTTCATCTATTGGGTTTTGTTTTGAGATTATAATTAATATCATTTCCTCCTTCCCTTTTCCTCTCCAAGTCTTCCCATGTAATCTTCTTTGCTCTCTTTCAATCCATGACCTACTATTTTTTTAAAAATTAGTTGTTATATGCATCAAGAGAACTTCTCTTTGTAACAGATGGAGACCATTACAGAATGCTGCAACTAATCAAAATATAGAGTTGGGAAGTCCAGCACCAATGACAACATCCACTAAATAACTCCCATACCTAAGGCTCAGGGAACACTGAGAAAGAAAGGGTAGAAAGACTGAACAAGCCAGAGTATGGATCTACTAGTAATGTCAGAAGCTACACCCGTAAAGTCTCACCAGTGTGACTGCCTAAACATGGTTGATCAAGCATGATGCCAATAGACATGCTAAAGTGGACAGGCGAAAGACCATGAGACCTTAACCCTACACAAAAACAGCAGGCAACTAAGGAATTCTGAGTTTTCCCCAAGGAAGAGCATACCAATTTGTTATCCAATACCAAATGGCCAGCCCTGAATAGAAGTATGTATGTATGTATGTATGTATGTATGTATATGTATGTATATATATGTATATATATATGTATATATATATACAGATTGATCTGTCTATATGTATAAATATGTACACAGATGCAAGTACTCTTTTAAGTAAACTTTATCTTTATTTTGTGTGTATGGGTATTCTGTCTGTGTGTGTCTGTGCACCATCAGTCGTGCTCACAGAGACCAAAGAGTGAGCAAGATCCCCTGGGACTGATGTTCCAGGGGGTTGTCACCCACCATGTAGGTGCTGGCAGTGGAAGCCAGGTCCCAAGGAAGACCAGCCCATGCTCTTAGCTGGCGAACCATTGTTTCAGGCCTCTTTCAGTACTGAAGTAGACTTACAAAACAGTATCTATGATGTATGTTTTTTCAAAGTATAGACCAGGGGTTGATATAACATCAAAACAAAGGGGCAATTATATGGAAAATTTAGTTCCTGCTCATATATATGTCTGATTCTATAAAATATGAGAAAAGGCAATGCAAGGAAATACCTTTAAGTCATTTGCCTCCTCAACTAACCCAATACAAGCTTAAGGTTTCACCCTTACTAGGCTCTTAAGTTTTCCTTCAGTACTGTTGGAAACAATGTTTACAGCTTCCAGGGACTACTAAGCCCAGGTTCTAGCTTCTCATGTTGCCTGCACCACTGAAGTTTCATACTCTTATAAGCATTCTAATTGGATACAGGTGTGCTTTTTAAAAGATGTCTATGCTAACGTGTTGGTTTTCAGTTGCTACCATCAGCTATCATTTCCCTCTAAAGGCTGCATGTTATCACAGAAGGGTTGCAAATCTCCCTGGGCAGGTAGCAGCTGTGCAGATGTACTAGGCATACAGGGAGTACTGAATAGACTGAAGAACAGCAATGTTCCTTTACACAGGAAGCATCACAATTAAGGATGGAAAAAGCATGAACACTGTGCTGACCAAGCAAAACCCATGTAGTGTAGAAGACCCCACCCCACATACTCTCACAATTTTATGAGATGATATTTTCTCTTAGACCTCAAGCCTACATATCTCCTCAGCAGTTAAAAGCAGATTCTAAAAAAAAAAATGTTCAGACCAACAAAAAGAAGAAGAAATGAGCAAAGGAAGAAGAGGAAGTGGGAGGAGGGAGAGGGGGAGGTGGAAAAGGAAGAAGGGGAGGAGAAGGAAAAGGAGGAGAGGAAGGAGGAGAAGGAGGGGGAAGAGACAGAGAGGGAGGAAGAGAAGGAAGAGGGGAGGAGTCATTATCTTTTATTTCTTGTTCAGCAAGAGTATTGTTGCACATTGTTTCTGGCCTTCCTTCCTGTGAACACTTTATCTGAATTTCTTTATATGGGGGTCACTACTATGCACACTCAATCCTATTTCTCACTAGTTAAAAGATACCTAATTTTAAAAATTAAAGTATTACATCTTTCCCTTAGCTCCTCTCTCCAGCCTCTTCTACCATGACCCTACCCCAAATTAATGGCCTTTTTCTCTTTATTATGGTGTGGCATATATGTATGTACAACTTGCTGAGTCCAAGTGTTGCTTGTTTGTATATGATTTTAGGACTGAACACTTGGTTTTGAATATCCAACTAGGAAACTCATCCCTGGGAAAGTTCAATTCTTCCTCTCTCAGCAGCTATTAATTGCTTGTCACTTTTCATCTAGGGATGGGGTCCCTGAGATTTTGTTCTAAAGAGACAAGATGGCAAGATTATTTTCCTAAGGACAGCTTTAATAATCTAAATAGAACAGAAAGGTGTTTTTAAAGCTTTCAAAACCAGCCTTTCTTCATTCTTAGTAAAAATAATGCTTAATACTATATAAGGTACTTGCATACACTGTATCAATCAGAAAATATGCTATGTTATGCTGCAGTAATAAGGAGCTCCAAAACCTCAAAGTTTAACATATGAGAATTCTTACATATACTTCATGACCACCATAGCAGGGGAGTCTCTTTTGCATTATGGTGACTTAGGGACCCACATCACAAAAACACAAAATTTGTCTCAGTATCCACAACCACTATGACAAAGAGAGGAAAGTATGCCAAATCAATCAAGGTTTATTCCAGTTTCTACCTGAGAGTGACATATAACCATTTAATGCTTCATAATTCACAGTTCAAAGCACTTTCTATGATAGTGTCTATCAAGCGAGGTGGGTGGAACACTTGTTCCAAAAAGGAGAGAACCAGAAACATATTTGGAACTGTTACTAAGCTATCACATGCCCATTAGCACACCAAGTACTTGCAGGAAACAAAGCCAGACTCTTTCTATTTGTGCAGAAAGTGTCTGAGATTGAGATTTAGTGCCTCTTCTACTGCTACCCATTGAGCTATTGGGGAGCAGAAACTAATACAAATCTTAGTTTAATGTTTCCTTCACAGCATGGTCTCAACCCTTGACTATGTCAGCTAGACATTTCTCTTTGGACTAATTTATTTACTTGTGTCCTAGTTTCAGAGGGCATTTGAATGTCTCTGTGTGGCAGTTGTGCCACAGCCTTAGCTTATAGACATAGGGTTTCTGGCTGTGACAGTATTGCAGGAAACACAGGTTTTATAATCATTTGAATTTTTTCATTTATTTTAATGACCTATTAAAATAATGATATGGTTGATTCAATCAACTAAACTGTTTAAGATTGGGGAAATAATGATTCCCTTGAAGGGAAAAAAAAAGTCAATTCAGAGGTCGTGTGTGGCTGTTAAGGAAAGCCTTTCAAACACAGTGTGCTATGAATGCACACCCCTTGTGCCAAGACCCAGAGGGGAGGAAAAACAGCTCAAATGCTCCTGTGTGCCTAAGAATTTGAACCACAGCATTGCAACACTAGGCTGTTATTGTGTGAAAGGAGAGTCTTTGCTAGAAAGGGAGAAAGAAGGAAGAAAGGAAGGAAGGAAGGAAGGAAGGAAGGAAGGAAGGAAGGAAGGAAGGAAGGAAGGAAGGAAGGAAGGGAGAAAGAATGAGAAAGAGAAAGAAAGAGAAAGAGAAAGAGATTTTTTTGGGGTTTTGTTTTGTTTTGTTTTGTTTTTTTCTGGAGTGAAATGAGTTTTCCACCATCAGCTAAAGTGAAATATATGTTAGATGAAAACAAAGCTTCTGAAATTCCAAAGTAGGGGAGGGCAGATATTAATTTCTAAGAGATTTTTCTAGCGTTTTTCTCTCCCATCATGCATTTCCCCCAGACTTAAAATTATATAAATTCCTCAGACAATTGGCATCCTGATCTTTAGTTAACAGATAGATTTACATAACAATTATAAACCCTCTCTCTCTCTTTCTCTCTCTCTCTCTCTCTCTCTCTCTCTCTCTCTCTCTCTCTCTCTCTCTCGTGTGTGTGTGTGTGTGTGTGTGTGTGTGTGTGTGTGTGTGTGTGTGTGTGTGTTGGCTGGTGAGTGTGCATGTGTCTGCATTTCTAGGGCCCCTGGGATGAAATTACAGTGAAAAATTCCAAAGCAGCCTTATTTTTCTCATCTTGCCTGAAACCAGTTTCACGCTTCTTCATTTTAATAGGAACCCAAGGAAGGATGCTGACTCATTAAGAGACTGTATCGAGAGGTGTAGATTCTTAGCTGTTGGCTATGCATAGCTATGGGTTAGTATTTTAAAAAGGTGAGAAAGTGATTTCACTTAATGTTTAAAGAATTCGATTTGAAGTTTAGACCTGGAAGGTGTGTTCATGAAGGTCTTCAAAACTGAGCAGTACTCTAAGCTGTTACATTATTGACAAGATTGATTTTCATTCAAAAGCTCTATAACAGATCAAATACACATACACATTTTATGTATATGCATACATACATGCACACATACACAAACATAGACATTTATAGGTACATATAAAACATACCTTTTAAATTTAAGTTCTTACTACTTATAGTGTGGGTAACAATGATACCGAACACAGAAGGTTTGACTAATGGTTGTCAACATTGTTTACATTGTAACCAAATGCTATATATTGATGATTTTCATTTAAAAACATTTTTTGTCACAAAAGGCATTTTAAAAACATTATCTTAAGTGAAAATTCTCAACACAAAACATGTGTATGAAGCAAATTTGCCTTGGTTGAGGAGAGTAGAGACTCAAGCTTCATCAAATCACCCAGGGTTAGTCCATGCTTTGACTTCTGCTAGAACATCACAGAACACATTTGGAAAACTCATTGTTTCTTACAATTTCTCATTCATATCTGATGGAGGAACACACACACACACACACACACACACACACACACACACCATTTGACATTTGGAAGGCATTCTGAGTGCAGATAGTTCATTGCTCACAATGGTAACAACACAACTATGTTTTGTTGAGCACTTATCCATGCACTCAAAAATGTGTGTGTGTTGTCTCTGATCTCACTGAAATTTGTTATGATTGACATCACTATTCTTGTTTTGAAAATAAAGAAAGGAAACACAAGCATTTGAGCCTGAGATAGTCTTTCTTTGAAGGTCAAGCTCCTCCCACCATGTTACACACATCCAAAAGTGGAAGTCTATGAAAATCTATAGGCTTTGTATAAGTTTCAAGTCCCATTTTCACTTTTTAACAATCTGCAAACCTTATTACATAGATATTCTGGATCATCTATGTATGTTATTATATTATTAAATAAATACTGTATCTAAACACTGACACAGATGTCAGTGTTCCCATTTGCTCTTGTTAGCAAGTCCGTGGTCAACAAATGGTACTACAGATGAAGAGACTATTAAAATGATGTCATAGTGGGCTACACAGAGTCCCAAGTTGCTTATGCTCCAGTGAATGACCCTACACCCATGTGCACATATGAAGCCCTCACTGGTGAGGTAGTAAAAGAGGAGGAGGGTAGCATGAAGTTGGGCATGAGATGAGGGAATAAAAGGAGTTGGAGTAGAAACTGTGGAGTGGATATGATCTAAATAAATTATATCCATGTGTCTTTGCTAGGTTGTCCACTGTTGTGATCAACACCATGACAAGAAGCAACATGGGGAGGAAAACAGCTTGCTTCACCTTATAGCTCACATGTTTTTTTTCTTCTAGAAAGTTGGGGCAAGAATCTGCAGGTGGGAACAAGGGCAGAAGCCATGGGGCAGTGCAGCTTACTGAATTTCTCCTCATGACTTGTTCAGCCTGCTGTCTTATAGCAAATAAGATCACCTATCGATAGGTGACACCGCCCCTCCCCCTCAAAGTGAACATATCCTCCTATGCCAAATCAATCAAGAAAATGCACCACAGGCTTGTGGACAGGCTAATCCAGTGGCTATGTTTTCTCGGTTGAGAAATGACTCCATGAAACCTGTGTCAACCTGACATAAAGCTAAAAAATAATAAAATTTCCGGTAAGTCTGAAGACTTTCAAGTCTTCTATTCATCTACTTCTTAGCCTTTGAGGTAGAATTTCAAATATCTTTCATGACTCACTAATAATTCCTAATAACTTTTAAGGTCATGAATTTGGAAATCTAGCTCAGTTGTTTTCAAAGCTGTGTGTTTATTCAGAACTCTCTGTTTGATTATACTGTTCTTCAGAACTATGAACAAATAAACCAGACAAGAACTTCAGATTCTATCATCTTAAAACAATGTGGACGCCAGGCAAACATCACAGGGAAAGTTTCTCCAACTCCTACTTTTATGGCCTTGGCCTTCATCCACAAGTCAACACTTCTCCCAGAGTGTGGACCATGTGGCCCTATGGCTTGCATGCAACTGTAGTGATGAACTAAGGTTCCAACATTCAGGATGTCAAAAAAAAAATTATTCAAGTTCAATGTACTGCTAGGAGGTGGCATGGTCTGAAGGGATTGTGAAGACTCCCACATTTTTTCCTCTTCTTCCTGGGTTAATAGCACTCTTGCAGTCAGATATGACCACATGATGGGTTCTAGCTGAAGGAATGTGGATAGAGTTCATGTGTTCACTTCCTGTATGATTTTTTTCCTTATCTTGCCAGCCATGGCATTTCCACTATTGATGATGTGCACAGACATCCTCCGTGTTATTTTGATAACCACAATTTGAAAATAGTGCATGTTTTATGAACATGGGCCTGTAAATGATTCAATGAATGAAGACCACACCAGCAATCTGCTGTCCTATGTAGCACAGCTGCTTCACATAAAGAACATATACTTGTCCTGTTCCAGGGGCTTTATACGTTTGGGGGAACTTGTTCATTACCATGTGTCACCATAAGGAATACAGCAATCAATGGGATATGCCTCACCCTATGACTACTTACTTGACCTTTTATGGAACAGGGTCTTAGTCACTGTTTATTCCCCAGGCAGGAGGTACCCATTGACCCCCTCAACTCAGAAGGATGTAACTTTGAAACTAGCCAACAAAAAAACACCTTCTACCTCCATCCCAAAATGCCCCAGGCAAATGCCATCTGAAGGCAGTGATGCAATTTGTCTATGACTCTTTAACTGAGGCTTATTCTGATGATAAGGCTGATCCCAGGGTTTTGGAGGCATGATGATGAGACACAATATCAGTCACCCACCCTGATGGCACAACATTTAATAAGTCATCATGTATGGAACCCACTCTACTGTGAAGTAGGGGGTCACTAAGTTGGTGAGAACTTTTAGCACCATTAACCAAGCTAACTGGTTGATTCATTCAGGGATTTAAAATTCACCCTAGACCTGTGCACAAATGAGTGCCTGCATCATCCACTAACAGGGCACTTGTGCATACAAATGCCCCTCCTCAGAACATTGATCCTTCACAATGGGTTAGCTTCTCTTTTATCCTATATTTCCACAACTGTATTTCCATGTATTATTCTCTTTTGCCTTTACTTTCTGTTACATCTGTCACCAAGACATGCTTAGAGGATGGTGGCTGTGTCCTTTCTCTTGCAAACCACTTTGCCTTCATCATTATGTGTCAAGAAAGAAATATGGGCTAATGAATTAGTCATCATACACCATCATTTATATCATATAGACTGAACAACAGACAAGTAAGTTGGAATTTCAATCCCCAATTAGTATGTCACCATGTATATAGTTAGAAACCATATTTCACCATCCACCTCCTTCCTGGATATGTGATTTCTTCCTTTTGGCAGCCCAATAATAGTTCTCTTGCTTCTGCTTTATTTCCCAGGATAACGACAGAACACAAAAGGGTTAAATATGTAGCAATCTGTTTGACACAGAAAGAAAAAGATGCTAAGAAATTTTAATAAAAATACAACCCTACTAGGACTTGGACTCATTGCCTCTGCAATATAAGGAAGACACTAGGCGATGTGAATTTACAGGTGTTAATTAGCCAACAGAGGACTCCTCAATTGTTCCCAGAATACCATACAAGCATAGAGAAATAGAAAAACTCAATCAAAGAACATTCCCTGCCTCACAGGAAGGTCTGCATGCGTGCACAATGTCATGCAAATCAGGTTTAATTTACTGCGTGTTTTTCTGCCTCCACCAAATTTGTGGAAGAAAATGGATCTTTCTCTGCTCATAGCTGTAAATTCCTACATCATCAAAGCGTGCACAGATCAAGATGCTATTTCCCAACTGATGCTTAAATAATAACAGAAGAAATTCTCTGTGCAAAACCACTGAATGTCTATTCCCAAGGGCAACATTAATTTGGGAACATTCCCCACTGCTCTGTGGCATGGGGCATATTTGGGTAACAGGTATACAGATAGGAGTATATTTTGAAATAAACTACTTACTCTGCTAGGAATTCCTCCTTCTTTCTAAAGAGCTGAGAATTAACTATTGTAATTGTTTGCATGAGGGTGACTTGGAATATATCCCTGCTGTCACAATTAATTAAACCATGTTCACTATTAAGCCTAAGTAACACTTTGGGGGACATAGCTGCACATCATCCAACATCCAGTGCAATGTTTCCCCTACTACATAATCTTTTTTCATGGACAACTGTAGACAGACGCAGGTAAGTTCAGTCTCTCAGTGCAATTATGATGATGCAGCCACATCATTTTCGCATTCAGAATGTCACTCAGGGAGTCCCTGCCATTCCCCTAGATTGCGTTGTTCCGGGCACTTGGAGTGATCTGCAGATGCAGACATATTGCAGCCATTACAGCCAGCCTTTCAGCCCGCACTTCACGTGTGGAGTGCTTACATCTGTAAAACTCTGTGTAAATCACTTCAGAAATATTGGTGCCCGTCTAGTGAGTCCTCATATCACACCTACGAGGTGGGCACATGCATCCAGCTGACAAAGAAGGAAACTAAGGCACAGAAGGGTTCAGTCATGTCCCTGACATACTTTTGCCAACAAAACAGCAGAGATAGGCTTTATCCAGTCTGGTTTGAGAACATTTACCCTAAATCATGACTCTCTTCTCCCTCTATGCCCATCAAATCTTTTTTGAATGAATGAATATGACTGGATCAGATATGGTCTCCTAATTGGACATTGACCACTGATTGATTGCCTTCCAATACTCTTTAAGCCATGTGCTACTTATTGCAGTTTATTAAGGATCAGGATAAACAATTAGGCCGAATAGATGTTTATTCAGGGAGAAATAACTCACAACATAGGCAAATGAACACGGCGGGTTCCACAGAATCCTAAGCCTTCCAGCGTCCACCAGCAAGAGAACGGCTCAGACCCTTCCTCAGCCTTTTCCCCCAGGTCATGTCCAGCCCTGTCTCCACCCCCAATGGGCATGGTCTAAGCCACAAGTGCGGACAAGGTGAATATCTCACTACAGCTACTCATGAAGCTCCGGAAGCGTTGTGTTTGTGACAAGGACATAGCATCTGTGCTCTGCCTCATGTTAATAATTAAAAAGCCCAGACATTGTCTTTTAGTGCTTTATTCAAGAGTGGGGCACCTCCTTGTGTATTTTTCACTCTGCCCTCTGTCTGGATTATGTTCTTGCATTAACGTGTGGGTTGGAGGTGGGGAGAATTCATCAGTTTTCATGGGTTTTAAGCACTGCTAAAATTATCCATTCCTTAAATCTTAGAGGCTCTTGATGTAAGTTAGGATACATGAGTGTTCGGACAGGTCATAAGATCAAAGTAAGTAGAAGTCTTGAGAGAAAGGGAAACCGAAATACACACCCTGGCCTACAGGAAGGTCCAACCTCCAGCAGCTGAATGAAGTGTTTTCTGACCCTGGGGAGACAAGGTCTAACTGACTCTGTGTGTTGCCAAGCCCAGTACCATGTGCTCTGACTAAACTCTGGCTCAAGTATAAAGAAAGCAAGATATGCTGGGCAGTGGTAGCGCACGTCTTTAATCCCAGCATTCAGGAGGCAGAGACAGGCGGATCTCTGCGAGTTTGAGGACAGATCGAGTGCCAGGATAGGCTCCAAAGCTACACAGAGAAACCCTGTCTCAAAAAACAAGACAAAACAAAACAAAACAAAAAAGAAAGAAAGAAACAAAAAGAAAAAAAAAAGCAAGCAAGCAAGATCCTAGATTAACACGCTGATACTGCACATTTGTCTTCTATTCACAACTGTGTCAGATTAGCCAGGTCTTAGGCTGGAAACTTACGGACCACTTTGTACAGATCAAGTCAATCGCAGAAGCTCTTGCATAGTAAAGCAGCAGCATGACCTTTCAGCTTTGACAGTGAAGACAGAAATGGTACAAGCTTCCTTCATTAACCCAACAGTAAGGCATCTGTAGAGGAGCTAGTGTGTGAACACATGATAAGATGCAAAGGCTGGCAGATGACACAGACAGAACAGGAGAAGAGGACACACCACGGTCGGCATGTGCACATGGGTTTATGGTGCTGCCTCCTGCAATGCTGTCTCTTGGTGTGAAAACTAACATGAATTTATAATGCTTCACAACCGTAGGTCATTATGAAACTAGTAATAAAATACAATTAGGGCTTAATGAAAATTTATTAAGTCCTCGTGTGTGTTCTTTTAAGTACTGGAGAAGATACAGAGATGGGGTAAACAAAGATTTTTATCCTCAAGGACATTTTTATTAATTCACAAACTATTTTTAAGTACCGGGATGTGTTCACGAGAAACACTTCAGTGTTCAAGGCAGAACAAACTCCCTGTCCTCCAAAACTTGCATGCTATCCTAGGAGGAAACCAATAAAAAGAATATTTAAAAGCAACGAGTATAATAACTGAGTGAGCAGCTAAGAGGGATATGTGGTTGGAACTGGTCCTTTCAAATGTGCTAAAAGGAAGCATTTGGGGGGAAGATGAGTAAGAGAGGTGGGGTGAGTTACCTTTCAGGGAAAGGACATCACTCAGGCTCACCCCATGAAAAGTCCTGAAGAAAGAGTATCCAGAGGATGCTCAAGGAACAAGAGGGAAGTCCATGTGTTAGAAGCATGGTGACTGGTCTAGTTCCTGTTAGCAATTATATAAAAAATGATTTTTACATAATCCACTCTAGAATTAGGCTCAACCTCAAAAAAAGAGCAACCATGCAACTCTACAAACTGGAATTTACCATTAAAATGTTTTTCCATTCAGAAAGTCATCTCTTGTGCCAATGTGTTCAAGGTTATTCCCCACTTTTATCTTCTGCAGGTTCAGTGTATCTGATTTTATGTTGAGATCTATGATCCACTTGGATTTGAGTTTTGGGCAGGGTGATAAGTATGGATCTATTTTCATTTTTCTACATGGAGATACCCAGTTTGACTAACACCATTTGTTGAAGATGCTGTCTTTTTTCCAGTATGTATTTATAGTTTCTTTATTTAAAAAAAAAAATCAGGGGTGCTGGCATTGGTGGTGTGTGCCTTTAATCCCAGCACTCGGGAGGCAGAGGAAAGCAGATATCTGTGAGTTCAAGGCCAGCCTGGTCTACAGAGTGAGTTCCAGGACAGGCTCCAAAGCAATACAGAGAAACCCTGTCTCGAAAAACCAAATAAATAAATAAATAAATAAAAATTTGAAAAATCAGTGGTACCTAAGTGTGTGGGGTTACATCTGGGTCTTCAATTGATTCCACTGATCAATGTATCTGTTTTTATGCCAGTGTCATGGGATTTATTACTATAGTTCTATAGTTGAACTTGAAGTCAGGGGTGATAATACCTCCAGCAGTCCTTTTATTGTTCAGGATTGTTTCAGCTGTACTGGGTTATTTTGTTGTTGCATATGAAGTTGGCATCTGTCCTTTTAAGGTTTGTAAAGAACCTCTGCTCTCTCTGTTCCCCCAGCAAACCCAATCTCCCAGGATTATTCCTTGCCCTGCTATAGAACATCAGCCTGTAGTCTCCCCTCCTCCCTTTCCATGCCTCCTGTGGATCCCACAGACCATCCCCTTCTGACCTCTCCCCACAGTTGCCGCTTTGTTCCCAGCCCAGAACTTGGGCAGAAACCCCTATAATGGGAATTCATCCTGCCAATAGTTTTGAGGTATCCACCATAGGGAGAAGCTTTGGTGTTCAGACTTGATCCCTTATAAGGAAGAGAAGGGCTCCTTTGGGTGGTGGTCTGAGACCTACATCACAGCATCCTGCACCTCCAGGAGAAGAAGAGCTTGGCAGCTCTTCACCTTCATTGTGTGAGTGTTCCCAAGATATTTGTTATTCTTTATTAGGGTGTTCGTGGACTCTCTTAATCTGCCCTCACACCCTAATCCACTCAACCATACCTGCCAGAAGACCAGGTAACCTGCCTGCCTACCTTCTCTGCTCTCTGTTTTCCCAGCATACTCAATCCCTCAGGCTCATCCCAGCTGGCAGCCTCTCATCTCCCAGCCCATGAATTCTGTAGATCCCACAGACCATCTCCTCCTGACCTCCCAGAAATCAGCACCTAGACCTATAATCACACCAAACACAGATGCCTAGATGCCAGCATAAAAACATAATCAAAATATCCAGGGAAGTATCTCCAAAAGAGTCCAGCTATCCTACCACAGCAGACCCTAAGTGTTCCAACTTAACTAATGCACAAGAAAAAGATCTTAAAACCACCTATATGAAGATAATGAGGTCCTTAAAGAGGAAATTAATAAATCCTTAAATAAATCCAGAAAAACACAAACAATTAAAGGAAATCAGCAAATCCCTTAAAGAAAGCCCAGGAAAAGAAAAACAAACAATTGAAGGAAATTAATAAAACAATTCAAGACCTGAAAATGGAAATAGAAGCAATAATGAAAACACAAATTGATGGAAAATGGAAATGAAGTTTAGGAATTTGAACAGAAACTACAGAGGCAAGCTTTACCAACAGAATACAAGATATAGAAGAGAGAATCTCGGGTCTTAAAGATTCACTAAAAGATAAGAATGCAATAGTCAAAGAAAATGTTAAATGTAAAAAGTCCCTAACATGAAATAGCCAGGAAATCTGGGACATTGTGAAAAGATCAAACCTATAAATAATAGGAATAGAGGAAAGAGAAGAATCTCAGCTCAAAGACTCAGAAAACATATTCAACAAAAATCATAGAAAATGTGTACTAACCTTAATAAGACATGCTTATAAGGGTACAAGGAGCGAACAGAGCACCAACTAGATTAGACCAGAAAAGAAAATTCCCTTGCCACATAATAATCAACACAATAAACAGACAGAACCAAGAAAGACTATCAAAAGCAGCAAGGAAAAAGACCAAGTAGTGTATAAAGGTAGACAGACCTATTACAATTACACCTGACTTCTCAATGGAGACTCTAGAAGCCAGATGTGCTTGGGACTATGGATTGTAGACTCTAAGAGATCACAGATGCCAGCCCAGATTACTATATCCAGCAAAACTCTCAATCACCATAAATGGAGATAATAAGATATTCTATGATATAATCAAATCTACAGAATAGCTATCTGTAATCCCAGCCCTACAGAAGGTGCTAGAGTTTACCATCTTCAAGTGTGATTTACTCCATACTGACTAGCTGTTGACAGTCCTCCAAAGAATAGAAAAAGACTGACAGGTGAAGAACCATGGTATAATATCTCCCTTCAGACAAGCATTTGCCTGTCCCTCACTAATGTCAGGGAACTGTTATCCACATCCCTTTCTGGACACAAACCATCCAAGACCTCATGCTGGTCACAACCCTCAACCTGGGAGTCTTCACAAGATGGAATTCTCTCTGCAAAAATAAAATGTTCCAGTAAGTTAAAGAAAACATACAACAATGGTTGAGAGATGAGACGCTCTCCCCCACACATCTTACTGCCATCCCCAGGCAGAGTGGTGGCAACTTCAAGACCACAATGGAGAATATATTCTGGACAGCGACTGCCTCGGCAACAGCTCCTCAAAGGGTCCATTTGATTCTTTTAGATGAGCTTTGTGGTGATGGGAGGACTATGAGCTGCGGGGGGGGGAGTCAGAGGAAGAGAGGGAAGGAGGGAGGGAGTGCAGATAATATTACATAAAAATACAAAGTTCTAGCTCTACCCTGGAGAAATGGCCTTGCAGGTGTCATGGTAGGCATTGTTAAAATCAAGTAAATACAGCAATGTTTTTCAAAGGATAACACTAAGATTGCTACAGGATTCTGAGATTGATTAAATGTTTATTACAGTTCATATTTCTAGGCTATGCACAGGCTTCCAGAACAAAATTCCTTGGATCAAGGCCCAAGAATTTAAATTTTACCAAGCTGCAGAAATGCTTCTAATATGTGTATCATTTGAGAAACATTAGTAGAAATAATATGCAGGTGGTTAATGTTGGTCTTTGGGGAGTGTGTGTGTGTGTGTGTGTGTGTGTGTGTGTGTGTGTGTGTGTGTTCCTGCATTGTGTATATAACGCTGTCTGATCCAATAGGAACTTTTTTCATTGAAAGAGTGCAGAGGCAGATGGGTAACTCACAACTCAAAATGGAAAAGATTTATCCTGCATATTCTTGTCAAGTTTTTTCCACATGGCATGGAATGCCAAAATCAGAAGCAAATGTGTATGAGAACACCAACACACACACACACACACACACACACACACACACACACACACACAGTATGCCTGGGTGGCCTACCTTGCCTAATGTCTTGGGCATAATTCCATGATGGATATTTGGGCTTGCAAAATAGGTCCAGCTGTCAAAAGGGCAATGAATTCCAGACAAGACATTTTCCCACAAGACCCCTGCAAGATGACATGAAGAGAATGAGGTGCCTGTGAAGACAGTAGAACTGACCAAAGCGGGAAAAAAGAGTAAGACTAAGAAATTAGTGAATTAGATAAGATAAAAGTTTAAATACTTGGGCTACTTTTCTCATGTACTAAGAGGTTTTGTACTTTAAGTTAAGATACTCAACTCTTCAGTCAAGAATGGTAAGTGTAGCTGGGCCTTGTGAGACATAGCTGTAATCCTAGCTACCTGGGAGGATGAATCAGGAGAATGGCGAGTTCAAGGCTTGAGTTAAAGCCAGTCTGAGAAAACTAGTAAAACCCTATCTCAAAAATAAAGAGCACTAGGGATATATGAGGTGGTAGAGCCTAACATGCAAGAAATCAAATCTTAGTAATGAAGAAAGTAAAACAGCAACAACAGAAGGAATTTGCTGATCTTATCAGAGAAAGCTGTGGGGAATGGATGAGGCATTAAAGGAAGCATGGCTACCCCATACTCACCCACTTGCCACTCCCAGGCTCCTAACAAAGAGCTTCATGTGTCTAGTATGGATAAGATGATGTCCTGGAAGTTTGGTTTGGTTTGGTCTGGCTTTGAGATAGAATCTATCCATGTAGCTCTGACTGCCCTGAAACTCACTCCATAAATCAGGCTGGCCCTGAACTCAGAGATCTGTCTGCCAAGTGCTAGGATTCAAGCCATATCACTCCCAAGGGATACCAAGGAGTTTTTGTTTGTTTTATGGCAGACAATACCAACATGAAAAGCAACCAATAGCAGTATGTGATGAATAATTTTTATTGTCCACTTGACCTAGGAAGGAAGCCTCAATGAGTAGTTGTCTAAATTAAGTTGATCTGTGGGCATGTCTGTAAGAAATATTCTTAATTGGCTTAAATGGAGTGGGAAGACCCACCCTGAATGTAAGTCACACCACTGGGTAAGTTAGACCCTGACCTGAATGATAAGAAGAAACAAATCTGGGCATTGGTACACACACATGAAGTCACTGTTCTCTGCTCGTGACTGTGACTGAGATGTGATCAAGTTCTTACCAGTTTCTGCCAAATTGACCTCCCCACTATAATAGACTGTTGAGTTGTGAGCCAAATCTTTTCTCCATTACTTTTGTCAGTGTATTTTTTATCACAGCCACAGGAACAAAACTAAGATATATTTCTGAGAAATGGGAAGAGACATGATCAGCCAGAGTCAGGTAGGATGCAGAGACCTCTTCCCAGCCCTCAGATACTCACAGGAATGTAGGAAGTATTCAAACTTTCAAGACCAGATCTGCAGAATTCAATACATTTTATAACACACACACACAACACACACACACACACACACACACACACACACACACACACGTACATTAAAGTAAAATTCTTGTGAAATAGCAATTATTTTTATTAGATACAAAATAGATAAAATCAATATTGGATATTGGGTTTATAAAATAATAATAATTAGTAGTAGTAGTAATAATAGCATTAAAACATTTGGCAACCAGGAATATAGATACCTCTAGACCACATATGACCCTGACACCTATGGACAATCCCCTATTGCTTCCATTTATTTTATTATAGTAAATGCTGAATATGTCAGTTAATCTAAATGATCACCTTGATGGGATCTAGAATCACCTAGGAAATGGGTCTTTGGAGAATGCCTATGAGATTAAGGTGTTATTTTGATTAGGTTAATTATGTTGAGAAGACCTACTCATTATGGGTGGCACCATTCCCTGAGCTAAAATTATGAACTGTATAAAAAAAATAAAGCAAGACAATCACAATAATTAATTGCACTATGCTTCTTATTGGATATAAGTGGATATAATATGACCAGTTGCCTCAATCTCCTGCTGCGATGACTTCACCATCCTAATAGACTACACCCTCAAACTGAGCCAAAACAAATCTTTTCTTCCTTAAGATGCTTTTGTTTGGATATTTTATCAGAAAGTGGAAAAAATAATCAAAACACTGCTTTGATTCGCCTAGTGAATTTCCTGTACATAAACAAAATACTGTACCAGAGGAAGAAGAAACTTAGAGGAAGAAAGATGACCTCATAGGTTCCTTTTCTTCTTGTATGCCTTCTAGGTAGGTTAATTTAGTTGAATAATGAAACCCATTGGCATCTAATGGGGGCATCTTCTGGATGCAACTCCTTTTACCTTAATAACTAAGTCTCCCCCAGTCTCCTCCAATTGAACTAACCATTCATTGTCATTCCCATGGACCTTCAGCTCCACTCTTTGTGAATGTATTGAGTAATTTTCAGTTCTTCATGTCTGTCACTATATTTTAAGACACTAGAACACTTAATATTTGTCTTTTGAGTCCTCATGTTTTACTTGTGGGAGGTCTTCTGGACTGAACTTGAACAAACAGAACAATGATGGAGATGTGGTCAGTTGTGTTTGTAGGCTGCAAAACTGTAGTAGGCTGAACTTAAATCTTGTCCTTGCTTCCACTCACAGTCATATAACTTAGGCCAATAATTCAACCTTTGAAAATTTGGCTACTTTAATGGGGAGAGGAAGGAGGAAAAGAATAAGAGGAGGAGAAAAAGGAGGAAGAGGAAGAGAAAGAAGAAAAAAGATAAAGAAGGAGGAAGAGAAGAAAATGGTACTGAGATCATTTATGACATAGGGCTATTATGAGGATTAAATGCAATAATCTACTATAAGTGTCTAACATATGGTAAGTGCACAAAAAATTGAGTAATTCTCCAACAGAGACCATAGTTTAATTTCTAACTTTGACTTTTCCAAAGTTAGTAATAGGCCACACCCTTTCCCAGCACTAAGCACTGAAAGAGACTGACTCTTTACATTCAGCCAACTGATCATAAAAGAAAAGCACTGATATTCTATTATGTGCTGCATTGGTGAACTATGATGTCAAGCACAGATGATAATTAATGCATTTTTAACTTAAATGGAATTATCTGGTCATGAATCCATCATGAGCCAAAAATCATTAGATTTAAAAAAAACACTTATAGCTGTGCCTTTAATCCCAAGCACTCAGGAAGCAGAGACAGGCAGATCTCTGAGTTTGGGGACAGCCTGGTGTACAGAGTGAGTTCCAAGACAGCCAGAACTACACAGCGAAACTCTGTCTCAAAAACAAACAAAACAAAACACACTCCTATAAAAGGCTAAATGAAATGTTGGTATAATTAACCCCATTACTTTAACTTCTAGTGTAGCTACTTTATGACATCACATATATTGCAGGCATTATATTTCCATTGAACAGGAAGGATATGAGTTGGGTACATACTGTCACATTTTACTCTTCTGCTTTGTAGGAAGCAATGGCATTAAAATACCCAGTAAGCAGTTCTCTTGTTGGCATCATGATTCCATTCTTTTCTATCTGTTATCCTTCTGTTAATGATTGGTGGCTCACTCTAAGCCTTATCTTGCTCAAAGACATCTTGCTTCCATGCAATAGGAACAATTCATGTTCAGATTCCATTTGCCATTTGGATGAGCCAGCTAATTGTACAGAAGAGGTAGATCAATAAATGGTTGAAAAATACTTTTTCAATACTCCACAGATATATGGGTAAATAATGTCTATCCAATAAGAATAGCATGTAGCAAGTATGTCTTTGATGCTATGGGTAGTATAGTGATGAACAAAATGTGCCTTTCAAAGTCTAGTGTATTTAAATGATAACACTGGATTTCCTCTTAGCTACATGGTTCCTGCATGTTGATTGGACCCAACTTCTGGGATCTCTCAGTCTTCTATTAGATGCCTCAGTAATATGAACAGTCAAGACAATCTGATTTTACCATCTTGTTTCACTGGGACCTTTCCCATGTTAGTTCCTCTGTCTGAAATACTCATTTTTGCTCCTCCTTCATCCTGATCTCCAGGTTGAACATGTTTTTCAAGGCTCAATATTCCATTCATTCCCTGGAATGTCATATCCCATTTTCTAGTAGCATGGGAATGGTCAGTCCATTTTTAATGTAAATGGTTGACTTATACTTAGTTCTATCAGGACTAGATTGCAGTTACTTACTTGCAATTTGAGCCAGTAAATTGTGAGCAAATATAAGGACCATATGTACATCTAAAACAGTTAGATACTGAATTTACACATAGAGACCAAACTCCCAACAATCATACACCACCCATTCTTCAGCTAACAAGACAGAGGAATAACTTACTTTTTGCATAGTGGGAAGAGTGTGCAAAACTGATTTTAAAAATGAAAGGGAAAAATTTTGTGTTTGCCTGTATTTATAGGTATATACCTGTGTTTACATTTTCACATACGTGTGCTTGCAGATGTATACACACACATGCAGAGAGCAGAGATTAACCTCATGTGTCATTTCTTTGACACTAACTGTTCACCTTATTTGTAGAGACAGAATCTTTTGAGTGGCATGAAACTTCCCAATTAGGCTAAGCTAGCTGGCCAGCAAACTCCAGAGATCCAGTGTCTCCACCTTCCCAGTGTTGGTATTGAAAGTTTGTAACAGGTCACCTGGCTTTTTTTCTTTATGTGGGTGCTAGGGCTTCCAGGAAAGGAAGGCAGCCTCTCATAGTTACAAGCACCTTACAGACTCAGCTATCTCCAAGACTGAAATGAAGAAAATTGTTTTACTGGAAATACTTTTATAATCAGGCCAGACCCTGGTTCACAAGAATGGCTTGGGATTTGCTCATATCAACATTCATGAGCTCTAATCTGATTAGGCTTTCTGAGAGCTAAGAAGTTTGGCATTGCTTACCTTTAGCTGCAAAAGGCCACTATGGGCTTGGAATTCACGGACCATGGGATGGGAGTTGACAGTTAATAAGCCCTTGGGGCTCATTTTCTTGAACTTCCAAAGTTTTTCAAGGAAGTTTTTCAGTATCCATCATCTGCTGATGGACAGCTAAGCCGAAGATCTATACTGACCAACAAGAGCTGCCTACCATTTCTAAGAACAACACTATGAAAAAGTAAAAGCAGGAGCAAACACTAGGAGTGGCATGTGTCATGTGTCTGGGGCACAATGGAAATTTAAAAAAATGTTGTAAAAATGCACAATACCCAGGAGACCAGGACTAACTGAGAAGTCAGGAGTCCTCATCACTCATGCTGAGGCATGAGCATCAGAATGCCTTTCTAAGCATATTTACAGCTGAAAAGACCAGAGAGAAACGGAGCTGGAATGGTTCCTGTCCTCAGAGGCCAAATGAAGTCAACTGGAGAACTGATGCCTCTCTGTTTGTGCTATCAGTTATGAGGTTCCTGTTGAGTTAATTTCTCTGTTTGAAGCTCTCACCCTGTATTAATTAGCTGATAGAATCCTTATGGTGTGATGTGTGGTTAGGGCCATTGTAGAATGAACACTGTCACAGAAATCTGTTTTGTGGGACTTGTTAGCATGGATATTATTTAGACTAAATAGCTCTGGATGACTCCTTTGGAGCCTGCTGCATCTGTTGGGCAATTCTTTTTATAGTTGGGGACTTTCAATGTCCTATGTTTTAACTTAGCCAACTATAGTGACCTGTCAGTAGACCAGGGACATTAATAGCTGTCAGTGTTCATACTTCATTTATCACAGAGTAGAGAAAACCCCAGAGTAAAGCATAATTTTATTCTATTTTTGAAGAGCCTTAAAAATATATATCTTTTTTTTCTTCAAACAAATTGCTTCAAGGAAAAAGAAGGAGTTTGAATTACATCAAACGCCAGATTCTTTTGAAAAGAACCTGTTAGAGTCAGGCAGCCTAGAGTTGACATGAATTTGCACACATCAGTTTGTGCACCTGGGAACAAGTGGACTTGGGTTCGGAAGGGTCCATCCAATGAGTTCTATAACAGCCAAGGCAGCTTGACTAGCTGATCAAGGGTTTTTAGCTTTGCTGCAGGCAATGCCATAGAATGTCAGGGAAGAAGTCCCCAGCATATCAGGGCTGGGAGGTTGTGCTGGCAGCCTTGTGATATCAGCAGCAGTGTCCTCATGGGCAGCACAGGCTGCTTGTGAAGTGCAAATATTCCACTGATGACAGATGGGGCTGGAAAGGAGTGATTCTTTAATAATTCTGCATTCCCATGGAATGTTCTGGCAGCCAGTAAAGGGGGGTGCGGGAATATAGCATTCTTTGGTACTTCATGGAGGTCAAAAGATTTTTCTAGACACAATTCTTTCTCATGTGTCCTTCACAATGCAATTAAAACCTCTATGGAAAAGAATCCCAGGATGTACATGTGTTAACATGAAAGCCATCAGTGGCATCTGGGCAGCCTTAGCACCCACTTCATACCTCTGTCTACACAGCCAATAACCTTACAGCCACTACAGGAAACAAAGTCCTCCTTCCTGCTTTCCTTTGTTAACCAACTCACTGAAATTGTGTCACTCATAGCCCAGGAACAAAGACAGAAACTGAACCAAGTTCCCATTTCTGCTGCCAGCAAGTTCTCTGAGTTATTTAACTTCCCTAATCTAAATGTATTCATTTGCAAAATGAGGATAATAATATCTAATTTACAGGGCTGTGATAAGGATTATGTGAGCTAATGCAGATGAAATGCTTAGTGAGGTGTTGCAGAGAAGTAGGCTGGTCCCCCACAGTCTCATCTAACCTGCAGGAAATGCAGTCTTCAGGGGCAAGACAAGAGCCCACACTCTGTGCATAGCTGCCACTAAATCTACTACTAAATAGTCTCACATAAAATGAATATGCAAACAACTTCACAAACTTTCTTTAGAGCAGGACTTACAGGGTTTCCGAATAAAAATGCTGTGTGGTAAGTATTTTAGGCTTGTGTCTATCTGATTATTGTGGTAACTTTTCTCAGTGTAGTATAGACACTGTATACACAAGTGAGTATACCTATATTCCCTTAAAACAGTAGTTCTCAACCTGTAGGTTATGATCCCACTGGAGATAGAACCAACCCTTTCATTAGGGCCACCTAACACTATCTATGTATCAGATATTTACATTGAGATGCACGCACAAGAGTAGAAAATTGGGGGTGGGGGATGGGAGGGGGAGGGTGGCTAGGGTGCATGTCACAGGGGAAAGAGGGTAAGAGGGAGGGAGGGAGGGAGGGAGGGAAAGAGGGTTGGAGGGAGGAAGGAAGAGGAAACTGGGATCCACATGTAAAATTCTTAAATTATATTATTAATAAAAAAAGAAGGAAAAAAACGCTGCTGGATTAATTATATACATATATTTATATTTAAAATATATATATATATTTATATTTAAAATGCTTTGACTTTAAAATTTAAGCCTAAGGACAAGTTACTGGGGAAAAGGATTTCTAATTTTGTTTCCACACAAAATGAAAAGCTGTGGATTCCTGCCAGACTAATGTGGTTTGATCAAGCAAGACCCCCTAAACCAACATCAATGTGACAATGCAGCCTTGCAGACCACTACAGCCAGGATTTCTGCGTCTTCTTAGGATTCCCCCATGACAGCGCCCCCTAGCAGCAGGAAGCAGTTTGGAAAGAATGGTGCCCAAATTCCCAAATATTGTTTATAAATGTTTGTTTTCATTAAAAATGTCCAGCATAAAATAAATGTTTAAAAAAAAAACACAAAGAGTTAAAAAAAAAAGGAAAGAAAATTGACAGCTATAAAGTATCAACAAAAATAGTTTTATGGTGGTATGTGGGAAGGTGGTCACTGCAACATAAGAAATTGCATTAAAGGGTCGCAGCATTAGGAAAGTTGAGAACCACTGCAACACTACGTACAACCTAGATTCCGTTGCACTGGGCTTTGACAACACCTGATCTGGGATACAAATACTTAGTTTAAGGAAGAAAGGTCACAAATTCAGCTCAACAGTCACCCAACAACCCATACAGTGGAGTATTTGGTTAAGCTTATTCACAAAGACAGTTTGGGACTTCAATCCCTAGACATCTAACTGATAAATAATGCACAAGTTCTAGACAGTAATAAAACATAATGCAATAGGTATGATCAGCCATGTGGAGGAGAGAAGAGGAAAATTAAAATTGGGTTAAACCCCACAATTTGCATAGGAAAAATTGGTTGACATCAGAGAGAATTTATTTAGAGACCTATTGATTCTACCGGCTCTCTGGTGAGTATATTTTAGAAATATCAGAGAAGTTTGAACTTGCCGTGAGAATTGGAAATGCTAGCAACATCAAAAACCACCCCCCCACACACACACACACACTCACACATAAATATTCAACTGATCTTCAAAAACATTATAACCTTAGAAATCACAGCAGGGTAGATTCCAGCTGCCTCTACACCCAGAAACCTGTGTTATGAACGGGAAGACGATCACATTAGCATGTAGTTCCCTCACTGACTGTCAGGTATGGGATGAGGGAGCGGAGAACACAGAAGCTTAATTGGGTTTTTAAAAGTTCATCAATCAGCTAGTTGCTTTCAAAATAGCTGTTGTGTGTGTGTGTGTGTGTGTGTGTGTGTGTGTGTGTGTGTGTGTGTGTGGTTTTGTTTTCTTTTTTAATGAGCTCAACTTTTTGCCCTCCTCATAGCAAATCTGATCAAGACTCCTCCCAGACCCTTTGGTGGCTTCTCTTGGCTATGACGTTCTCAGGATAAGATTGGGTGCACCATCTGGCCTACATGGTTTTGTTGGGTCCTCACCAACTTTCCACTCGCACATTGTTGTTTTCTCCATTCTCACCGTTCTCCTACTGTCTCCTCCAGGTTGTTGGACTTGCAGTGCCACCTTCCCTAAGCTCACCCCCCACACACACATACACACACACATTCACACGGTCTTAGTCTAGTTAACTTCCATATGCCCCAAGCCCCAGTCAACTGTCATCAGAGCTGTCTCCCGCCTCTGAGCTCTGATCACAGTTTGTCATCATACATTCATTAGGGTGATGGTTTAATTAATATCCGCCTCCCCCTCTGGGCTCCAGGCCCCCCGAGGAGCAGGAAGCACACAGCCTTTTAATGGCAACAGACTTAGCTTGGCCTGGAAGAGGATTTATAATAAAAATATATGGTGGGAGGGTAATGAGAAAGACTAAGAGTTAAAGTATCACTAGAAATAGTGGAAATAAAGAATTGCTAATGAATATTTCATGTATTGTAGATACAGCACAACTGGTTTTCAGAATGATCCAATTTCCTTGTTCATGGGCAGTTTTTAAATGATGCTTTAGATTCAGGTCAGAAACGTTTTCCTGGGACAGATAGAAATGCTTTAGGACTCTGGGACCATAGCACTTCAGTCAGATAGGGGCAGACAGAAAATATTTTAGGACCAAAGTATTTGGGTTTAGTTGTATATAGTGTTATTGTCATCACATATTACAGAACCCAGAGACAGTACAGAAACAAACATGGCCATGTTCCAGTCAAACCAAGGCTTCTAACCTTTCTTACTGTTGACATTTGGATGTAATAGTGTCTTGGTTCAGGGATGTTTTGCATACGTCTTCTGAAGCAGTACCCTTGGACTTGATCCACTCCTTGCCAATACTGTCCCACCCACGCCAGTATTGACAAATGTGTGTCAGAGTGTCTCCAGACATTGCCAAATGCTCATTGGAGATAAAACCGTTGCAGCTACAACCAGTGCAAAAACTTTATGAAATCCAGCCAATTTCAAGCTGTCTTCAGCCATGGACCAGCTGGGTGGATCACAGTCTGGTAGAAAGGAAAAGCTGAGGAAGATTCTTGGTGGTATTCTATGTCTGTGTACCCTCTGGTCTCCAGCCTCCATGGATGAAGGTTCTTTGTCTCTTTCTCCAAAGTGTCAAACCTTTGGAATGTAGCCGGTACAGTTCCTGGGGGAACAACAGGGTCTACTGGTTTTAGACTGTGAAATTAACTTGCTTGTGCAAAGGAGGAGGGAACCATGCATAACACATGGCTCCTACATGCTCTTATAACTATGCAACTAACTAGCTTTAAGCAAAATGTGCATTATGAAGCAATTCAATGAACAAAATTTTACACAAAATAGAAGCAAATTTGGGAGTTTGTTTTTATTGTAAACATTTCAACCACCACCAGAATGAGTGGTCCACATAGTCATGAACACAACTGGAAAGCTCACAGGTGGTTTGGCCTTGCCCTTTGCCTCTCTGCCTCCCTTGCCCTGAGGAATCCAGGGCCTTGAACCATAGCTTTACCTTCCCACTTTGCATTATGCTCTGATTCTGTGTTTTGCCTTCATTTCTTCCAACAAATCTCAGAAACTGCCTTGTGCATTCATTTCATATCTGTAAATGTGGGTAGAAACCTAGGCAAGTTAGCTGTGTGAGACACAAAGAAAACAGGTCAGGTTTCAATTGCTGTTAAGAGGATTCCTTGCAAGGAATCTGGAGACTGGGGCCTTTACAACATACCTAGGTCTGGAAGATGTCCTCAACAAAACAAAACAAAAAGCAAAAATAACATTTCCAGACTGGGAGGATGCTCACAGTTGCTAAGTTGCTTGCTATGAAATAGCAAAGATTTGCGTGTTATCCCCAGAACCCTGGGGTTTGCTGGTTCACCAGTGCAGGTGAACAGGCAAGCTCGGTGGGAGACACTGCCTCAAACAATGAAGTGAAGATTAATATAACAATGAACACAATGAACTTAAAGACAGAATCTCCTTCTCTAAACCCAAAGCCCTTGATGGTCAAAAAGGTGGTGCAGGAAGATGATAGAGTCAGAGAGAGAGAGAGAGAGAGAGACAGAGAGAGAGAGACAGAGAGACAGAGATACAGAGAGACAGAGAGAGACAGAGACAGACAGACAGACAGGCAAGAGAGAGAGAGAGAGAGAGAGAGAGAGAGAGAGAGAGAGAGAGAGAGAGAGAGAGAGAGAGAGATGAGTTCTATATCGCCTACTTTCAGGCATCCCAAGGCACTGTCACTTTGAATGTGGCCCAAATGCCCTTGCAAGAGATAACCTAAAAAAAGCAAGCCTGACCACTATGTCATTATCAAGTGTCCCCTGACTATCAAGTCAGCCATGAAGAAGACAAAAGACAATGACACACTTGTGTTCATTGTGAATGTTAAGGCCAATGAGCCCCAGGGCAAACAGGCTGGGCGGAAACTCCATGTTGTTGTGGCCACAGTCAAGCAGGCTGATGGAGAGAGGGCACATGTGTATCTGCTCCTGATTGAGATCCCTTGGTCATTGCCAACAAAGTTGGTCCCATTTAAGTTGGATCTAGCTGACAATTCTTTTTTTTAACAGCTCATTGTAATTATGTATTTGAGCAAAGGTGCCCACAGAGGCCAGAAGAGGGCACTGGATTCCTTGATGCTGGAGTCACAGGTGGTTGTTAGCTACTGAATGGGGTAATGGGAACTGAACTTGGGTCCTCTGAAAGATCAGTGTACAATCTTAACAACTGAGCTATCTTTCCAGCACCAAATATAGACTTCTAGTTAGAGGTGCTGGGAATTGAACCCCTGGCTTCATGCACAGAGCTACACTCTGAACAGCTGTGAATTCTAAGTACATATATTTCCCCATTAGAAAAAAGAAAGGTTAGGCAAATAATGACTAAGGAAGATTCGGGACATTAACCTCTGGCCTCTACATTGATGTTCATGTGTGCATGTACACACACATAAACATATACATAGGACACACACACACACACACACACACACACACACACACACAGGTTTTCTCTGATAGATAAATGGATTTTCTGAAAGTATCGAAGCAGTTTGTTTTGCTCAGTCTTTCTCCGTGTTAATATTAGTGCTACTATTTGTCCTAAATGGGAGACAACATTGTTTGTCCCAGTGGTGGAAACACTGGTTTGGGAAACTTCAACACAGTGTGGAATGCATGGTCTAATTCTGAGTGTCCAGAATGCTGTTTCTCAGACTCTTAGCAAGCTAAAGCAGTCATTTTGCCCCAGCAGGGTTGAAATTTAACCCCAGGGAGGGCAGACACAGAGGCCCAGCACGGAACGTGAGTATAAGAGATACATCAGCGCTGTGTCAGCACGTGGGTGAAAGAAGAGGAAACAACACAATCCCTTGTGGGGAAGGAGGGGAGATACACACCTTTTACAGCAATTTGCATCACTTTTGATTTAATGTGGGAGACTGAATTCTCGGGCAGCCATCCCTGACATATTTGGATGAGGTTCTTCCGCCATCCAGTGGATTTCTTGTGGAATTGCATCAATTGCTTGGGCTTTAAATGTCTTAAAAATAATTTGCATTCTACTCTTTTCACTATTAGTTTTAAACACATTGTATCTATCCTTGTAATTTTTGAAATAAGCAATGAAAACATTTATTACAACAAAATGCAAATAAATTAATTTTAAAAGAAAACGCATTAAGCCAAGCGATATGTATTTAAGTGTATCAATATTCCAGAAGATAGCATTTCTTGACTCTGGTCACAGAGGCGACAGCCACTGATGCACTGGGTAGAATGGTGCCATTAAGAGATACTGACTGATGATGGGGTCCATGCGGTTAGATCTATCATAATGCAAATGCCGGAAGTCAAAGTGCATTTAATCCTAACTACCAAATGTCACAGCTTAGCAACCGCCTGTGCACTGTCAGTTGCCTCTCCTCCTGATGCTGTGGCTGACTGGGAGCTGTGGCTGGCAGCCACTGTCCAACTTGGAGACAGGGTCACGATACTTGTCACTAGCCCAGGAAATGAAAAAGAAAATTCTAAATATGAAGCATGGTTTCCACTGAATGCATATCACTTTCACCATGTTATAAAGTCCAGTCCTCACACACTGAGATATTGTAAGTCAAAGACTGTCTACACTGGCATTTCGAGTGCCGTTAGCTGCTCCGTTGTCAGGCATTTCTGTTGTTTTTGTATTTATAAGCAAACATTTACAAGGCTGCTCAGTAGGTAAAGGTGTTTGCTGCATAGGCTTACCAACCTGAATTTGTGCCCTGGAATCCATGTAAATAAAGATGGAAGGAAAGAACTAAACTGACCCTACAAAGTACTCTTCTGCCCTCCACATGTGCAACACACACAATAATAGTGACAATAATGATGTTTAAAAAATAAAACAAGTAAAAATTATGTGCTAAAACACCGAAGTTCCACAATAAGCCATTTGTGAAGCCATGCTAGCAAAGTTAGGGCATATTCCTAATGACAGGCTAGCAGAATGGGCTCTCCTGCAGGGATGCTGCAATAGTTACCACCACACCATCTACTGCATCTTAGGATGTCTGCCACCCACAGAAGCTGACAGGAACAAAATCCTGAAAAGTTCAGGGGACAGAACCTGGCTGTGGAGCCCAGGGCCCTAGACCCTCCGAGGAACACAGAAGAGTCCCCTAGCCAGGTGGTCTCTGCGAGTTGGATCTGTGCTGTCTTTGTGTCCTCCTGTCTGGACATTGTGTCACTTTTGCTAGGATCCGAGAACAAACATCTACTCACTTTGCATAGGACACCAGGGCCAGACCATAAATTATTTCATCCAAACTCGATCCGCTGATAATAAGTTTATTAGAGTTACCTACAGGAGCATGGGAAACCTATGGGCAGTTACTCTACCAAGGAAGGTCCACACTGTTAACCACTTATGTATTTCAGGCTGAGAGAGGATCCATAAATCTCATACACACTCTATTGAACACCTCATGGGACTCGTGAGCCCCCCACCACCCTTTCATAGTGTGATGCTAGAGGGCCCAATGTGAAGTATGATGTGGGTCATTAAAGCTGCTTTGGTTTCAAGACAGTAATGGTTGTGTCATTTCCAAAGGACAGTGGTTTGTGAATGGAGGTTTTTCTCCCACCCACCAGTTCCCAAATAAACACTCAGAAGCTTAGTATTAATTGTAATTGTTTGGCCAATGGCTCAGGCATATTACTGACTAGCTCCCACAATTAAATTAACCCATTTTTACTAATCTGTGTATCACTACATGGCCATGGATTACCAGTAAATGTTCTAGTATCTTACCCCTTCAGTGACTACATGGCATCTCCCTGATTCTGTCTCCTTTACCTCCCTATCTCTGTTTGGATTTCCTGCCTAGTTATACTCTGTCCTGCCAAAAGCAAAACAGCTTTATTCATCAATACATCCGCAGTATACAAGCATACAAAAGGACATACCACATTAGAGATCCATCTGGGGATGATGGATGGGCAGGGCATTTTAGAGAACATAAGAGTGACAAGAAGGGGTGTTCAGAGCTAGAGAGTGACAGTGCAGATGAGGTGCCAGATGAGGCTCCGGAGACCAGCACAGGAGGGGAAGCAATATGCCTGTTGGCCACAGAGGCTATCTCCACACTATAGGTTCTCCAGGGTGCATTGACTTCAGTTGCAAGAGGCGCTTGGGGAAACAAAAGCAGTGGTCTTAGAGATCTTTCCCGTAGGCCTTTGAGGCTCACTCACCAATTCTTAGTTCTGAACACTGTGTCTAATAAAAACAAAACCACACTCAGCTGAGAGACGACATGCTATTGAAAATAAGCACAGTGACTAGAGAGCAGCCATTTGCCGGTGCTGTGTGCATGGTTCTACAGACAGCTCCCACACTGTAAGTCAACTTTGTGAACATTGTTTCATGAGAGTGCTCTTTTGAGTGGCTAACCATAGATAGTCACCCATGAAAAGAATATTTTCTGTTAAACAAAGTCAGAAATGCTGAGCTGAACAATGAGCAGCAGCCATAAGAATGTCACAAATGTCAATTGTTTTCCCAAACTAAATCTTGGAGTGCCTGCCTCATCCTAGTTGGTGCCCTGGGAAAATACAAATACGAGTGATGGGGAGACTCTGACCAGGGCACACCCACCCATGATCCCCCATGCTGCCTCTCTGGCTATGATGACTTTGTCCTCAGGCTCTGGTGGGATCTTAATGGTGCCAGACCTTCAGGCTCTGCCCTGGGTGGTATTCACTGCTGCTGGAATATGCATTTTTCTGTTCTTTAGGTTCATCCTTCTGCCATCAAGCCACGGGCTCTTGTCTTGCCCATCTCCTTCCCTCTGGGTTCCCCAGTCCTTTCTCAGCCACTTATCCATGGCCTTCTCCAAAGCAGACACCCCCAACCACACTTCCTACACCATGAGGAAGATGAGAGCATCCAGGATCTTCTAGGCTGCTGACCACCCCATACCACGCTGAAAGAGCAAGATCTCTTGGAGTCTCTGAAATGAACAAACATGGTATTATATTAGTTCCTCCTCCAGGACATTTCTTGCCAAGGGTCCCAGCTTCAAAAAAAGATGGGGACAAGGGCCCCTTAGAAGACCTCTTTTCTCTCCCAGACTGCAAGAAGCATCACTTTCTTCTAGTCCTGGAATATTTGGGTTTTTGTTTTGTTACTTTCCTCAGTGTGTGACCTAGCAGACAGTTCTAAGCCAGAAGATGACAGCAATGGTTCCAGTGTCTTTGCTTCCCAGGGAACCAAGGACAGTGTTCGTCACAATTTTTTTTAACGTCAGAACTTGTAGAGGGTACCACTACTATTGAATAAGAAGCTGCTGAGACTCTAACCAGACACTCTGAAGGACAAAGGAATTGTCCAGAAAACCATGTGCCTGCCCTAAACATCTGTGGAGAAGACTGCAGAACTCTGAAATGTCTCAGCTAAAAAAGTCCTTGCCACCAAGTCAGACAATCTGAGTTCAATCTCCCATCTCACCTGGTGAGAGGAGAAAACTGACTCCTGCAAGCTCCACACATGCAATATAACATGGCATACATATTCCCAAACACACACACACGCACGCGCACACACAAACACAAATACATAAAAGTTTCTGAAATTACAAGGGAAGACAGAAGGCAGACAACTGATGAGGGGCAGCTGTGAGCTTGTTGTCTGAAAGGGCCACAGAGTTGAGCACCCACGATACTCCTCCTCCATAGTCACCCAGCACAGAGCAAATAGAGTGGGTGTCCTTCCCCTCACAGTCACTTGGGGGCAGTTCTGTGTTACTCCAGAGTGCCTGAATGTGATGAGAAACCTAAGACTAAGCTGGTTTGGGCCTGGGACACCAAAGAGGCAGCTTCTGTACTGTTCAAGTCTGTGTAGCCTGGGTCAGAGTCAAACAGGGTGAAGTTTCCATTTTGCCTGCCACTGGGAACCTCCCACGCTGGTGCAGCGGAAGAGAGAGACACCTGATACCTTGGAGGAGGTGAGGAGAATCAAGCCCAATGGCTTCCCTGGGGCCTGAGGTGAAGAACACACCCACATCTCCAGGAACGTCGGTCACTACCATTTGGGACCGATGTTTTGTTTACACCACCCAAGCAAGTATTTTGGTGAAAATATGCACAAATACACAGGCAGAGCAGGACAGGCAGAGGACAAAAGGCTGACCTCATTTAAATAGAGCACTGGACACACCCTGAGGCAGGTGACCTCAGCTACTGATCTGTAAAACTTCCAGGGACTTCCTGTCATGCCTGGTGACGGTGAAAAGCAGTCGAGGGAGGGGCAGGCCCACTTCTTTAATGAGATCGTCCTCCATGAATGCAGAAGATGCCAGGGCTAACAATTACAATGGAGTCTTTCAAAACCCTGACTTCAAATGCTGAATAAACAGCCCTTCCCCTCCTCCCTGTACCCTTCTCCCTAGAAGAGACATGGTCTACAAGTAGAACAGGTATGACTTCTGTGGATCATTGTCACCGTTGTGATCATTCTTACATGGTGGTCCTTGCTTCGGCTGTGTGTCAGAACCCTGGAGTTGTTTACAGAGCAAATGCAGCAATGCCAGGCTCAGACAATGACAACCCAATCTCAGGAGCCTGGCTCAGCAAGTGGAAAGCTTCAAAACTCTCTATGGAGTATTATGAGCAGTTTTTTTCCTACCAGTCTGTCCTGCTGCCACGCCAGCCCCCAATAATAATACACAGAGACTCTGTATTTGATATAATGCTATTGACCAGTTACTAATTCCTTATCGGCTAGCTCTGTCTTAATTATTAACCCATTTCTACTAATATAAGTATTTCCATGTGGTCTCATCTTACTGGCCAGAGCGGCTGGTGTACTACCTCTCCGGTCTCTCCATGTTGACTCCTCCTTACTCCTTCCTCTTTCCTCCTTGTCTCCTAGCCCCATCTATCTTGCTTTCCTATTGGCCAACAGTGCTTTATTCATTAACCAGTATGAGAAACATATTTACAGAATAACATCTCCCATCAATGGAGATCCCGAAATGCCATGTAACTGGAGACCCAATCTTCTAGTTGTGCTTTTGGGCGTGCTGGCTGACAGCACTCCAGCAATTTTTTTGAGCAGGGAAATAGGGGGCAGGGGAGAATCCTTCATTTATATATATCCCTGCCATGGACTACAGTCCCCACACAAGACATCTCAGTCTCATTGCATATTAGAAAAACCCTGGCAAGCCTGAAGACCTATCCCTGCCCAGACCTCTCCCACCACAACTAAGCCAGACTCTCTAGAAAAGGAACTTGGTTTCAGACTTTTTCAAAAAGTCTCCAGATGATTCTGAAGTGTGGCCAAGGACCTGAAACCATGGTTCCAGTGCACAGGTTCACAACCTGGGCTGCACAAGGGAGTTGCCTGATAGAGTTAATTACAGAGCCCCCAGACTTGTCTCTGAAGATACTGATTTATTGGGTCTTTTGGTGATCTCCAGGTTAAAGATGTCTAAAGCTATTGAGGGAATAATAGCACTCAACCAAGACTGGGACAACTGGGTCTCCTAGGAGGCCAAAAAGAGCCAAGGAAGCAAAGCATCTAATGAAAGGATGCTGACATTTATGTGTAGGAATGCAGAGGGGGCTGCAGAACAGTTACGCAGAACAGGTGTGATCTGCTTCACAACATGGAAAGCTAGAAATGTGATGCCATTTTAAGTCCAGCTAAAAATGGGTTGGTGTCATTTGATGTGTACATGTAGTTCCTTCCACTCACCTAGAGCACCAAAGACATCCATTTCAACAGGATGCTTGGGATGGTGTTTCTGTCTGCCCACCCTCTCTCCTCTCCCTTTCTCAGTGATTCCTTATTCTATAGAGTGTGGAGAAATGGACTCCCTCCCCAAAAACAGTTCTTCAGTCTTCCCTAGAAGAAGGCTGTGGAGAAACCTCAGGCTTGTGTGATTCTTTGGGCTTCTCTTTTCTTCCTTTGCACTCCTAGGATGTAGATATAAGGCTAAGAGAGAACAAGCTTGAAGTCCCAATCAGAAGAAAACACAGGCTAAGGGTGACAGGACTGAAGCAATCTGGGACTGGCTTAAGACATGAGCCCCCACCTCAGGAATGTTTAGGGGGGACTAAAGCCACAGAAATGAGATGTCTTTGTGTGCATCTGAACAGGACCCGAGACTCACAGATCTATGTAACAATACATTAAGATACCATTTTGAGTTCTGAGTTCTGAGTCAGCAGCCAGTTGAAAAGCTGCCTGTGTCCACTCAGTGATTACTTCTGTCTCTAAAAGAGTCAAGTTCTTGTCATTCTACATTGTCATGATGTGTTGTCAACAATATCTGCTCTCATAGCACAAGAAGTTGCTGAAGTGCCATGTAATACACATCCTCACACAAATGGTTCCCAGTTCTGGAAAGGATGGGGAACAGCTCTCCATCAGATAGAAGATTGTTTCTAGAAATTTCCAGCAGACCTCCTTACCATGCTCATTAGCCACAATTGGTCCATCTACATAGCCCTCCATCAAATATTTGCAAAGGAGCATGAGATTACTGTTGACAGCTTGGAAAATGGTTTTTTCTATGGAGCTGCAGGAGAAGAGCCCAACACCAAGTCTATGGGTACTCCAGACTGGACCAGAACCAAGGTAGGGTTCTATTAATAAGAAATAAGAAGAAACTGGCTGCTTGGTAGGCAAGCAACTGAGTTCATCTCAAAGAGTTAACTTGGAAACAAAGAGAAAGAAGGCTGCAAGAAGCAAGAAGAAATACTTATATACTGAGTGTTTCATAACTGTTCTCCCCAGTCCTCACATTTCTACAGTTTCCTCTGATTTTCATTTCAAACCATAAGGAATTAAAGCACAGACATTTCAAGGATCTTCAAGCCAAGCCATGCGGTAAGTAGCACAGTTCTTGCACCAGGATGCCAGTTGATGCACATCTGGTCTTACCTATGGTGTTCAACTGCTTTGAAAGATGTTTGGTTTCCATTGCTGTGATAAGTGCCATATCATGACCCAAAGCAATTTGAGGAGGAAGTGTTTATTGGTTTACATTTATACATCACAATCCATTATTGAGGCAAGTCAGGGTAGGGACTGAAACAGGAACCTGGAGGCAGGAACCAAAGCAGAGGCCATAGGGGAGAACTGCTTGCTGTTCATGGATTGCTCAGTCTACTTTCTTATACCATTCAGATCCCACAGTTGTCTGGGATTCCCACGTCAATCATTAACCAAGAAGATGTCTCACAGATTTGCCTACAGACAATCTGATAGAGCCAATCCTCTTCCCAAATGTCTCTAGCTTGGATCAAGCCAGCAAAAGTACTGACCAACACACAAGGCACAAGCTTTATTTGTGATCTGATTCAAAACCAACAAATGATCGTATTATGCAGCAAGAGAAATAAGTGCTAAATATTTGATGGTACTAGAGAATTCTTGCTAATTTTTTGGTGTGATGATGGTATTATAGTTATTTTCAAGGGCAGTCAAATAAGCAGTTCAGGTACAAGATAAAATAAGATTAGCTATAAATGAGGACCACATGGGGCTTATAATACTAGTCATTTACTTTCACATATTATTCTTATGAAACATTTTTGTTGGTCCCAAAGGCCCAGATTAAAATAATCAGTTTGAATTTCCATAGCAACTCTCCTGTTATTATCAATGATATTTAGCTTCTCTTTCTATCCAGTCACCGGCATCTCCACACTCCAAAGGCTTTATCTGGTTTTATCTCTTGGATCACAAGAACCTACAACAAGATTTCACAGACCACCCCCAAACTCATAAGATTTCAGAAGTATGTTGCTCAGGAAGCTCTCAACATCAGGATCTACCATGTCCATCAAGGGGAAAATGGTGACTAGCCTCAGGTTACTGTGTTCCAACCTTCTAACCCAGTTTGTGAGCTGGGCACAAGCTGCCTGTGTCTAGGAGGGTTTACTGACTGCTACTTGCAACCAGCTTAATACAACTTCCCATGCTGCCTCCAGACAGGGGTACAGGTTTATTGGGATAAATCAGACAAGCTGAGACACCCCAGTGTCCAAGTGAGTACCCCAGCCTCATAAACACACTAGCAGGTGTGCTGGGGATAGAGTATGGAGAGGTTTCTCTGTAGACAGCTAATTCCCTTCTAGTATAAGACACAGCTTTAACAATTGGATCACAGACTTCTCAGGGTACTTAGCCAAAGTTCTTCCTCCATACCCTTTGGAGCCTTATTTAGAACAACAGTACTTCAGCACTTCTCATTTGTCATCCTAGAGTTGTTAGGTAGAATGTTTAGACATTAAAATTATCTCCTGACTAATCATAGTGACTAATATTATGAAGTAGCTGTCAAGTCATTTTAAATGGTGACATTATTCAGGGTATGGAGAATACCCCGTAGACAGTTGGTACCCCCACAACTTTAGTCTCTGGTAAATGTAATGTTTGTAGTATATGATTGGGTTTACCTTTTCCTTGGTCCTTCAGGCTGCTCAGAAGGCTGCTGATCACATTTTCTTATAGAGCTTGAGGAACTCAACACCAGGGCACAATCAAATCTGCAATAGTAGCCATGGCTACTATTGTGAATTGTGAACCTAGGGCTGAATTCTTGTACTTTCTGCCATGCCCTTAGGAAAGTTCAAGTCTCATTTAGAAATGACAATGTCAAAATCAGATGTGTGACAGCATACAATCATGACTTCCTTTTCTCCTCTCTGAAGTAGCACTGTAGCCTAATAAGGGCAAGGACAGACTATGGGGGCGTGTGGTGTGTGTGGGTGAATTAGTGATCAGATTCAGTTTATAGCAGTGGTTCACACCTTCCTAATGCTGTGGCACTTTAATACAGTTCCTCATGTTATAGTGACCCCCAACCACAAAATTATTTTCATTGCTACCTCATAGCTGTCATTTTGTACTGATATGAATCATAATGTAAATATCTGATATGCATTAAATATGATATATAACTTCTGTGAAAGGGTCATCTGACCCCCTCCCCCCACACACACACACACAAAGGGGTTGCAACCCACAGTTGAGAACCATTGGTTTACTGGGTTCAGGGGGGTGGGAAAGCCTTCACAAAAGGCACAAGCTGTTTGCAAGGATGAAGGTATAGGCAGCAGGGAAGGAGGCCTGACTGATGCAGACACCTTGCCTGGAATCAAAGGTTTGCACAGAGGATCTAGGACTCTTGAACTGCCTGTCTATTCTGATTTGAAATTGTGCCAGAGGAGCTGCGATTTTTCATTTAACCACAAGATGGAGTCTTTGTCTTTTAAAAGAGAAATCGTTTCCCACAGGTCTGGGAGACATCATAGGTGGAGAGAAAGACACCTTGAAGGTTCTGTAGGGGATGCAGACCACTGAGCACAGCTGAAGGGCTGACTCCCCTAAGCAGAAGCGAAGCAAATGAGGTCAGCTGATCTTACCTGGTTGCAGCATCATCTACTAAGGTTTACTTTGCATTACTCTGCACACTTTTTTTTTTTTTTTAATATCTGCTGTGTTCTGTTTTGCGGGATCATTTTTTCTTATTTTCAATTCCATCCCCCTCACTATTTTTAGACCAAATCCTCATGCTCTATTTTTAAATGTTTAATTTGATTCCGCATTGAAAGGTTAATTAGTAAAATAAAATGGTGTCCAAAAAGAGCATCTGCAGATATACTGATGAACAAATCAACTCAGACCACTTTTGACTTTAAAAAGTAGTCATTCTATTGCAATACACAAATGCCACACAGCTGAAATGTCATAGGGCATGCCTGCACTCACTCACCTTCCAGCTTCTCCCAGGTTCCCCACATTCCCCTCCTAACTTACATCCCCCCTCCCTCTCTCTCTTTCCTTCTTACCCTCTCTCTCTCTCTCTCCATGTTTCTGTCCCTCTACGTGTGTCTCTGTCTCTATCTCTCTCTACTCACTGAGTCCAGCTAGTGCTGCCTGTGTGTGCATGGGTACAGGGCACAATCTATTGGAACATGAACAACCTACAACCTACCACAGGCCACACTGCTGAGGAAAACTGACTCTCCTTCCACTAACACTCACCAGCTTCCAGGATCTCCTTAGCTAGGGGTAGGGCCTCGTGAACCCTTCCCTCTTCATGCTGGGGTGGTGACTGACTTGATCTCACACAGGATTTGTGCCACAAACCACAGCTGCTGTGACTTCATGAGTCTGAAGGCTTTGGTACTTCCAAAAGACATGATTTTGCAGCAACCTTCCCAGGCCTATGTCTTTTACATGTTTGCCACCTTTCCCAATATTTTTCCTAAGCCTTGGGGAGAAGGGAGATGCAATACAGGTGGCCCATTTAGGGCCCAACACCCCACAGTCTCTTGTTTTTTGCATGTTGACCAGTACACCTGACTTAGCTCTGAATTTAGGCTCCATCCAGTAGACCTAAGTGTGTAGTAAGTCTCGACATTATAATAGCTTTAACAATACATACCCACATATAGGCACACGTGCTGCTCCAATACCTTACTTCCCATTGCCCCAGGCAGCCTTGTCTGCTTTTAGTTTAAGAGTGACTAGGGGCAGACTTTACCTGGAGAAGAAAAGCTATCATTTTGAGACTTAATAGAAACAAGGCAGGAATCACTCAAGACTTCCCCCAGGCAGTTGCCCACCAAACAGGATCGTCGCCTGAGTGCTCTGTGCTTGAAACAAAGGCTGTTGTGGCTCTTCTCTGCCCTTATTCTACATCCATGCTCTACCCTACAATACACCAGACACTGGCAGGCTGCACTGCAATGAACGACCTGATATGTTCTTTGTCCGCAGCTGGCCAGAAGGAGCTCCTTAATGGTAACAGCCAGCTGCAACTTTTTCTGTCTTTGAATATTCCGAAGTGCACGTTTAAGCCCATGGTACTGTGGTGCTGTATTGGGTGCTGGAGTGACAAGGATAAGAAATTCTGAAAAGGTCCTTGTACTCAGACAATCCCAGTTCTGTGTCTTGGGAGCTGTGGTCATAGGGTGCACAATTCTATTGCCTGTTTGCATAGGCTTGCACAGATAGAGCATTCTCTGGTTAGGTTCCCCTAGCCCTTACTAGGTGCCTGGCTGCTCACGAGCTCCCCCAGCCTGCGCTGTGTGTAATTACCACTGACTTTGAAAAGTTTGTTCTGCCTTGCCTTTTAACAGCACAGTTGTGATGAGAACTCGCCAGAAACTGGCTTGGTGGGACAGCTGAGGAAGGGGATGGCTGGTGGCAGAGAGCTCCCCACCTGCGGGCGCGTCTCTCTGCAGGTGCCAGGCTCCTGGCATCTCGCAAAGCAAAGCGCTGTCACGACTCGGTGGCCAAGGTGATTAATTAGCGCCATGGCCGAGCGGGGGCCGCGTTCTGGCCTCCACATCTGCCCCGTGACAGCGGGGGTCAATATACGGTGTCACTCCTTTCTCTCTCACTCCCTCCAAAGCCTAATTGGCTGTGACACGCGGGCCAGCTGTTGTGAGAGGTGAAGCGCGGCAGGGCGTTTCACGGGACCCAGGCAGCCGCAGGTTGAGTCTGTCCGGGTCCATGCCTTTGTTCCAAGGTTTTGGCCATTGGCATCCTGTTTGTTCATCCCATTGTTATCGAGACAGGGCCAGGAGATTACTGTGAGGGAGTTCTGGGGTTTGTAAAGGGCATAAGAAAGCACTGTCCTTGTCAGACAACCGGAAACCCTCTCTGCAGCATCCGCTGAGGTCATAGTGCCAACACCGTTTGGAATAATAGCTACCTGGTTCATTCTAGTTCTGGAAGATGTAGGCTGAAGGTCGCGGCTGGAAAGGAGAGGCAGAAGGAGTGATTTGCTGGAGCTGGAGTGGGCTTGACTGAGCAAGAGTTAGAAATCCTAGCAGGGAGATTAGGTGTTGGTAAAATGTAATAACGGTGTGTGTGTGCGCGCGCGCGTGTGTGTAATTCTGAACATGGCTTGTGTTGTGCGGTCCTGTGAGGTTACTCTAGGAGATTTCCCACCCTTAACTAGGTAGCTAACTCTTTGGCTTCATTCACCTGGCTTGTCTGGATGCCTGCTTGTGTGCAGTGTATAGATCAGAAGCCAACTGCCGCTGTTATTCCCCCTTACTTTTTGAGACAGGGTCACTCATTGGGACTTGGGCTTTACATTTATGATACAGAGCTGGCCAGGCAGTTCTGCTTGGACGCTGGGCATTGAACTCAGGTCTGCATACTTGCACAACAAGTACTTTAGTGACTGGAGTGTTTCCCCAGCTCCCTCCCTCAGCAACCTTCATAGGATCAGGTTGAAAACCCCACCATTGAAGGTCGAGTATCAGACAAGAGGTAGGGGAATTCACACAGGAGACGGACGCTGAAAACTTGTAGGGAACATTGTGACCTGGGGATGAAGTCATAGGTAAAGACACCAATCGAATCAAGGGTGTCAATGGTGAGTCACTAGCAGAACACCAGCAAGGGGCAGCACAGATCACTCAGGTTCCAGAACACATCAGGCATCTCCAATCCATTCTCAGTCCAGAACCCAGTGACAGGCCAAACACAGAAGTGTCAGCTGAGTGGCATGTGTAATTGTTCCCTTTTAATATGGGCTAGACCTTAAGACTGCCCTGAAGGCTAGCCTTGACCTACAAGCCGGAAGGCAGAGAGAGGAGAGGCCTGAGGGTCTCATCAGCCAGTGGGTTAGTAATAACCTCATTAGGAGGGAGACACTTGGTGGCACAGGTAACAGCAGTCACCATTGCCAGCAGCCCTACAGCTGACTGCCCTGTCAGCAGCTTGAGCAGCTGTAATTGCTTGTGCAGTGGGAGCTCCTGCCTTATACTTCCCTTCTCATTAGCCCCCTGCAGGGCTGCCACCCTAGCAGATGAGGATGTATTGCAGGGGGCTCAACACGGTTCCACCAGCAGGTGGCGCTGGTGCTTCCCAGAATGGCTAAGACTGTCCTCAGTTCTCCAGTCCTTGAACCAGGGGGCTGAAGGTGGGGAGAAGCTCTCTGGGGTTCAAACATTCTGACATCCCCACTACATATATATATATATATATATATATATATATTACTATATATATTACTATATATATTACTATATATATAAAGTAATCCACTTTGAGTTGATGCCCATTAAATTAGCAGATGTACCATTCTTCTTGGTTAAGTGTGCACCTGCCATATGATTCAATTAGCATGTTTGGATAGTGCTGGGTGTACAGGAGTGGCACCTCAATGTACAAAAGGAAGTGTCAGCACAACGATATTTTATTTAATGAGCTAAGCAATAGTCTGGGTGGCTCATGGGTATGGCTTTCTTATGTCCTTGGGTTAGAATCCTCCCAGAGCAGTGTAGCATTCAACAACTGTGTTGCTAAAATGACACCCGCTTTGCCGAACCCCTCAAGGTCACCTGGGGGAAGTGTGAGGACAGACAAGTGGAGGTGAGTGAGGTGCAGCTTTGTGAGAGAGAAGATGATGGCTGATGCCCAGGCAGAATGGGACCTCTCCCACCTGCTGGGTGCTTCCACCAGCCAATCAGAGCTCTGCTGGGCTGCTGGCTGCAGTGTCTATGTTAAGAACAGCTTTTTCCTTCACTGGGGTCTGTGATAATTGCATCTCTGAGCCTGGTATTTGACTATCTTTTATTATGATAGTTTTTCCTAAAATACATTTAGTGATGTTCTAGACCCTTGGGGCACTAGATTCAATAATAAATCACAAAGAGTGAAAGGAATCCTGCTAGGGAAATAGCTCCATTGATGTTTTGTTTGTTTTGTGATGCTTGCTGTGCTTGAGTACCTAAGTTTAAATTCCAAGTGGCCACATAAGAAGCCAGGTATGATAGCATATCTGAAACTCCAGTGATGCAGAGGTACAGCTGCAGGAGGTAACTTGGGATTCGTTGGCCAACTAGTCTTGCCAAATCAGTGAACTCAGGTTCAATCACAGACACTACTCAAAAAAGGGAGGGATAGTATGATAATAATGACACTCACCATTGACCTCTGGACTCCACAGGCTTTCATTCATGTACACTCATAAGCACACATATACAAGCCCCCCAGACACACACAAACACACACATATTGACACTCACATAGACACACATTCTCTCTCTCTCTCTCTCTCTCTCTCTCTCTCTCTCTCTCTCTCTCTCTCTCTCTCACACACACACACACACACACACACACACACACACACACACACAAGTTCTAGTTCTGAAGCCATGGAAGTTTTGAAAGTGTGACTCTGTGGTTTTGTTGTTCAAGTTAGCCATCTCCAGATTCTGAGAGGCCCCACACCTAGAAAGATGTTCAACTTTATCTTGTCTCTCTTCCAAACCTCTCAGCACTAAAGTCCTTTTTTATGAGTCACCCATCAGGGTCTCAGAGAATATGGGCTCTGCACAGTGCATATGAAGTAACTACTGCTGGCCAGTGGACTCTCAAAGACAGTCTGAGGCAGAACACTTTACCAGGGTTCCCTTGAGAGAGATAGATGTCTGAAACCAAAAGAATAATTATTTTATCACAAACACGTGGTAGGCAGATGGCAGCCTCATCGGCGCTTGGGAAATCACATCACATGGATGATCACGCAGCAGACTGGTCCCAAGCTCGGGTGGCTGTGCGCTCAGGAAATGGACTAAGCTTCCGTAAACACCCAAAATATGCTTCTTTGTGGTGGAAAGTTGGAACATATCTACTAACAAACCATTGCACATCCACTAACAAACCCCGCTTTATTTAGGAAAAGAAAAAAGAGAAGGATGAGAAAACAATCTTTTAAAATATAAATTTGGCAAAGCAAGCGCTGTGGATGAATGCAAAGAAGTTGTAAACAGTAACCAAATACATCCCATATATCATCTCTCTTCCATGTGGCATCTGAAAACAAATGTATGAAAGATCAAACCATAGCAAGAGGTGCGACCTCATTCAATGAGTAGTTGGTGCCTGCTGTGAGTAACATACCTGTGCACAAAGAAGCAAGAAACATTAGGTTAACATGGCCTTATTAGTCTTACCATAAATGAATTAGAAGTCCATAGGAGGCTAAAATCAAGGGAAGGACTCTTAAAAGTCATGTATTACACAGCGTGCATGAAAAAAACTGAGGCTTGGGGAGACTAGGGCAAGGTTAAAGCCATACATTTGTCGGTAACAGAGCTGAAGCTAAGGCCTCTTCCTCCCGCTGTTCAGCAAGTCTCCCCCTCTGTACCCTGGAAACAGGCAGGGAAGTGGTGTGAAAGCTTAAAAGAGAAGGCCCTGAAAATGAGGGCATTTTTAACTGCATCGGTAAAAATGGGCAGGGTTTTGTTGGACTGAGGAGACTCTAATGGAACATTTGAGACGAGTGGTGTAGATTTTCAAATGAAAAAGTAGAGAATAGGTTTGGAGTAAAGGAAAACAAAATGGAAAGGTAGAGGCAAGACACTGAACAGCCCAGCGTCACTGAGGACTAAACCAGGTTAGGACAATGTGGTCCCAGCCACGTGCAACAGCTGTAGAGGCCACTGATTACTTAGTGGGACCTGGACATACAGGAGAAGGGAGGCCCATCAGGGAGAGGTGGGAGGAATTGAGGAGATTTTACAGAGGAGCACTCCAAAGAAAGGCTGCCTAGACCCAGCACAAGCATTTCTAGAGAACTGAGTGAGAACGAGCAAGTCTCCCTTGGGTCAAAATTGTTAGTGCTCTGTGAAATGAGTGTGGTGTGTGGCTGCTTCCAGGCATTCCTGAAAGGGAAGAGTCATCAATTTCCAGAACTCTCCTAGTCCATGTGCTGATGGGAACTATGGGCAGAAATTATCCCCCCAAATAGGTTTACCACAGTATACAAAGGAATGCCCCATGTTGACCTTTCTCTGGATGTGGCTGCATCAGCATAATTATTTCATATGCCTTCTCTTTCATTTACACCTCTTCTCTCTACATCAACAGGTGTCCTGTCTATTGTTAAAATACCAGGTAATGAATTCATAATGGAAGTCTCAGCTTTGCTATGGAAAATCAAGCTATGTATGGTTGTCTTTTGTATTTTCTAGGCAGCATTTGCAACACTGTATTACCCAGAGGCAGTAGTATTTATAAATGGTGATCTTAGCCACAATCCCATATTTAAATATAAATAAATATTTTAGGGATCTGCAGAGATAGTGAAGTCAATGCTTATCACACAACTGGGAAGACTTGAGCTTGACTGAGTTTGTTTATAGAAAAAAGAAAGAGGGGGGGAACATACACATTATCCCTATGCTGGGAAGATAGAGAAGGAGGTGGAGGGTTCTGGGAAACAGTCCGTCTAGCTTCCTCTGTGAGCCTTGAGTCCCAGCAGGAGATTCTGTTTCAAAAACTAAAACCCCAAACCAACACAAAGCAACTCAAATAAAAAAATGTCAAGGTGGTTAGTACCTGAGAAAGACACCTAAGGCTGACATCTGACCTCCAAGTGCAGCCATGCACACACAAAATATTGACACACACTTGCACACTGCACTATCATCTCAATCAAATATCCCGATGCTTCTAAATATTCATTCATTTGTGCCATGATGTTGATATAGTTACACTTGATGAATGACACAGATGGCTTTGTTGTGGTGAGGGCTCAAAACCGGCCACTGTGACCTGTGTGTGGGGCCCCTCTCCTTCACGCCTGTGCTTGTGACTCCTGCCATTCCTGCACAACACCGTTCCATGGAAAAACACACCCTCTCTCCCAAAGGCTTCTTCATCCAAATGCCAGCAAAGCTGTGACAACACCTCCTTCCCTGTGACTACCAGGTTCACCACGGCAGCTGAGAGGGGAAGGAGAGCTGAAGGACTCAGCCTTATGTTCAAAGAATAACATCAGTAAACCTTTACTCATGGATTCAGAGGCAATGAAAGGAGAGAGAGAGAGAGAGCGAGAGAGGAAGGAAGGGAGAGGGAGGGAGGGAGGAGGGAGGGAGGAGGGGGAGGAGGGAGGGGAGAAGAGAGAGAGAGAGAGAGAGAGAGAGAGAGAGAGAGAGAGAGAGAGAGAGAGAGAGAGAGAAGCAAAGTCAGATGAGAACAGAAGCCGGGATCATCTTGCTCGGTCCTTACGGATGCTCTGTAGTGCTGAAAGCCCCGGCTGTTTGTGTGTATGAAGAAATCAGGTGCGTACTTCACAGTAGTAATTAAAACCTCTCAGTCAGAGGCTATAGAGAGATTAGTTGTCACATTGTGTTAAAGGAATCCTTGCCTTATTCCCTAGAAGGGGACAGACTGCCTGTGGTCCTGTCATCTGTTCCTGTGCTATAGCAACTCTTCGCCAGAATGCCCCACTGACAGACCCTGCACACTGACGCCCTTTGGAACTGGGGAGGGTGTGCCCACAGAATAAGAGGGAAAATATACCACAGCCATGTGCCCAGCTACTCCCACCACTTGTTTCAGCTAAGACTCTAAATTCTGCTCTGGAACTCTCACCCTTCCAAATCGTTTTTCAGAAAGACAAGATGGAGACCCCAACGGACAGCCAGGAAGGCCATGGGGCAGTTACAGAGCAAAGTAAAGACAGAAACATGGCCAGGAATTAGGGTGACGGTGCTTCTGGTCCTCAGTAATACCAAGCATGAGAGAATGGAATACATGTCTTTGACTTCCTCATCTAACCTAACCAAGTAGAATAAGAGGCATGATCGGTAAACTGAAATGGCAGGGGTTTTTGTTTTTATCTTTACACAAGCTTTTGACCGAAACATGTTGTTAACACACTTAAGAAGAAAATCCAGCAAACAAGACTTTTTAGACTTGACTGAACTGACTGCTATTTTGATTGATTTGATGAGCCAAACTCTTGTTTCTACCCAAAAGGACTCACAGGAACTACCTGACATGTTATGGACTCCTGTCCTTCACCTGGGCTGATTTGCATTATTCATTATAACCAAATTCCATCCTAGTACTGTATTTATGCACTTCCTTTGCCTGAAATCCACTTGTCTTTGATAATATTGAGAAAGAAAATAAGGCAAGTTCCAGAATAAGGAATAGAGTTGAAGTACCTTGGGGAGCCAAGGCAAAATATTTTAAGTCATATATCTGAAAGATGTTTGTATCTAGAATATGTGAAGAATGCCCAAAAGAGAATTTTTAAAAAGACAATACAATTTAAAAATGATTAAAATAAACCTAAATAAGCTTTCATTAAAAGAAGGTATGTAACAGAAACACTAAAAGATGGTCTCTATCACTAGCCATCAGGAAAATGCAAATCAAAGCCTATTAAACACTCCTCACATCTGTCAGAATGGCTAGAATAAAGAGCAAGGATAATAAATGCCCACCAGCTTGTGGCAAAATTAGAAGCCTCATACATGACTAGTGGGATTATACATGGTATGGCCCCTTTGATTAACAACCTAACAGATCTTCACAAGGATGAAAGTAGCAGTGTGAGCCAGCAATTCTACTCCTAGATGTGTGTGTGTGTGTGTGTATGTGTGTGTGTGTGTGTGTATTCAAGAGAAGTGAACCTCATTCACACACAAAAAAACTTGCACATAAATGTTCATAGCAGCACTATTCACAGACTCCCAAGTGGAAATATCTCAAATGCCTACAAGTCCACATATTGATAAGTATGCCATAGCTACAGGATAAATATTATTCAGTAGTAAGAAGGAACAAAAGACTAATACATGGTACAACATGGATGAGACTTGAAAAAATAGGCTAAGTGAAAAAAAAATCATTCCCAAAATCCATATATTGAATGATTATAGGTCATGGGATATTCAGAATAGGCAAAGATGCGGAGATAGCAAGCAGTATTTTCCAAAAACAAAAGGAGGGAAAGTGGGGTTAATTTTTAATGAGATGAGTTTTAAGGAATGGTTATTAAACTATTCTAAAATTGATCATAAAGATGGTTACACAACTCTGAATATATTAAAACTTTAAAAGTCAAGAACTTAAAGACATTAAACATATCTCAATAAACCTGTTGTTAAAAAAAGAAGAGGAGAAGGCAGGAAAATGAAAAAGGAGGGAACTTCAGCTTGTTTCTCAGGACAGTACTAATTCATTATTCTCCACAAAACATTCTTTGATGCAAACTGAGTTGGTGATGATGATGACCACAATGAAGGATTTTCCTCCTTGAAATGGAAACCTTTCTCTCAGCAAGCATTTTTATGTAATTTCACAGCAAGAGAAAAACAAACAGTAGGCCACAGGACACCCAAGTCCTCACTTATAAGGCCAATATGAAATGGGGGAGTGGGCATACCACAGTGACTTCAGCTTGCGTAGTACTCACCCATATAGTGCCATGCACAAATACCATCATATTATCACATGGGAAAGACATTCTTCCGTTCAAGCCAGTGCATCCTGAGATTTTTTTTAAAAGTAACTCATACAGTTAGACAGACATGTACACCAGGCTAAGGAATAAACTACACAAGAGTCTGACATCTCCACAGTTTACACTTCCCCCCAGGAAGCTCTCCACTTCATTCAACACAGCATTCTATTCCTGCCCTGCACCCAGAGCCATGGGAAAGGGTTGGGATTCTTTGGCCTGATATTATAGGTAGTTGAATGTTAACCTGGAAGAGTTGGCTAGAGGATCACTCACAATGATGCAAGCCTCCATCAAACATTTCACACACGCAAGCACGCCAGAGCTCTTTAAAGGAAAGCAGTGAGCTTCATCCTGTTGACAACTGGTTGCAGCTGTGGAAACCAATATGAAGATGTATAGTTACAAAAGTCCAAGTCTGAAGGAATCTAAAATTTGTTAAATGCCATGCAACCTCTCCTGAGGAAAACTCCACTTAAGCTACCCTGAGACATGGTATAGAAGCTATTTTGATAGAACTTCCAGAGAAGATGAAAAAAAAAAAAAAGAACAAGAAAGAAAGATCTATTTTGCTATGGTTGGGTATGGTTGCTTTGTTACATCATTTAACCTGTCTGGGCTAATGCTAATGTCAAAAGTCTTGGGAATTCTGAATTTCTCACTATCTGGGGCAAAGGGCCACATTACTATTATGGCCTTAGGCCATTGTTATATACCTCTGTTAGGAAAAACTTGGAGTTTGTAAAGCCCTCTTTGGATCCTAAGATCCTCCGAGAAGCAAACTCTCACGAAAGGGTGAACAATGCAGTCTGAGTCCATTGCATTGTGGAGAGTCCTGCAGACATACACTCTTGAGTTCAAGTGCCCCTTAGCCAGCTGAACAGCTCACATATGGAAATGTTTGGTAGAAATATTCTTTCTTTCCTTCTTTTTGTAGTATTTTTAACTGTTTGCTTTTGGGGGGCCTGCCACCCAGCTCCCAAATAAATACACAGAGACTTATTCTTACTTATAAGTACCCAGTCTTAGCTTGGTTTATTTCCAGGCAGCTTTTATTCTTTCTTTCTTTCTTTTTGGTTGTTGTTGAAACAGGGTTTTTCCTGTGTAGCAGTTCTGGTTGTCCTGGAACTCGCTTTGTAGATCAAGCTGGCCTCAAACTCAGAGATCCACCTGCCTCTGCCTCCCACGTGCTGGGATTAAAGGTATGACCACCACCACCTGGCTAGCTTTTATTAAATTATCCCATATACCTTGTGCCTCTAGGCTATCATCTTTTTCTATTCTATAGACCTTCCTTTACTTCTTACCCCATGGCTGGCTGTGTAGCTGGGTGGCTGGTCCCTGGAGTCCTCTCTCCTCCTTTTTTGGTTCCTCCATCTCTTCTTCCCAGGTTTCTCCTCCTATTTATTCTCTCTGTCTGTCAGCCCCACCTTTCCTTTCTCCTGCTTAGCTATTGGCTGTTCAGCTCTTTATTAGACCAATCAGGTATTTTAGACAAGCAAAGTAACACAGCTTCACAGGGTTAAGCACATGCAACATAAAAGAATGCAATAAATCTTTGCCTCATTAAACAAATGTTCCACAGCATAAATGAATGCAACACATGTTCATTGAATATTCTACAGCAGGGTTGAGGAGTCACCCCATAGATGAGAGTGCTTGTTGCTGTGGAGCAGGATTCAGGTTCAGTTCCCAGGACCAACATGGTGGTTCACAACTGCCTGTAACTCCCATTCCAGGGGATCTGATGATCTCTTCTGACTTTTAAGGGCTCCTGCAAACACATGGTGTAAGCATGCCTGCACACACACACACACACACACAAAAAACACACACACACACACACACACACACACCAAGTAACTATTTTTAAAGAGTCAAATTGTTTTCTTCAAAGGGAATATTTGAATTTTTATTCTTAAAGCTAACACAAATCAGATCTCTCTGTTTTTAATAGATTAGTGAATAAGTCAGCACAGAAAAATTTTAAGTTGTTGGTTGGAGAGTTAGGGACCAAAACTCAGTTCTTGTCACATAGGATCACTTCTAATTGTCATTTTGTGGTTTCCCTAAGTGAGTAGGCTGTGTCCTTTCATAATGTCAAGGTTAATGAGATATGATGAAAGATATTTATAGATGAAGAATTTTGCCTGCCTGGAAGGTCCTCAAATTGTGTTGATTTATTTATTTACTCACTTATCCATTTATTTTTAGTTATTGAATGGAACACTTCATTTAATATTTCCATTTATTCCTGTGTATGAGTTTTTTATGTTAACACAAAAATTTACCATTAGTATACAGTTCATCATACCAAATACTTTTGCATCATGTAGCCATTACCAAGCTAGTCCCAGAACTTTTTAATATTTAGAAAAACATTGTGTGTGTGTGTGTGTGTGTGTGTGTGTGTGTGTGTGTGTGTGTGTGTGTAAACATGTGTGCCAGGGCCCATATGTGGAAACTAAAGGACAACTCCCAGGAGTCACTTCTCTCTTCCTACTAGGTAGGTTTCAGGGATTGGATTCAGAACACCAGAATTTGTGTCAAGCATCTTTATAATAGATCTATCTCCTGGGCTGCAAATCCTTTATTTTGCAAAACTAAAACTCTATTGCTAAACAGTGATTTCTGAGTATTCCCAGCTCCCCCTGTCTGGAATCCACCATTCTGCTGTTTCCACCTCAAGTCGATTTTCTTCCTGTAATATGTTTTTACACACAGGCCACCGAGTAGGCTGATATGGACAGGGCAGGAGTAATGACTAATTCAGGTTAGATGCCCACAACTTAGTGATGGCAAACATCCCTACTTAAGTCAGCAGGCGGCGCTGTCTGACGTCTGTTGTTTCAGAAACAATCAGTGGAATCAGATGAACTGGCGGCCTTCTTAGCCATGGTTGGAAGATAGGAAAAGGCAGTGGAAGGCAAACACTGCCCGGCAGCCTGCACTCTGATCACTGAGGCTGCATCCCTGCAGACTGGCAGAGGCAGGCACTGTGACTGACAGCAATAAAAACAGAGCAGCTGGTGCCCCATTAATAACCACAGGCTGCAGGGGATTTACCCCCCCCCCCAACACACTCACAACACAGCCTCAGATGAAGACAAAAGGGGCAGGCTGTTGTTAGAGTGTTCTGGGAACACCCTCAGCCACCCTAGAGGCATGACTTTGTGCCCCTCACCTTTTCAACTTGCTTTTCTAGGTGCCTGTGACATTTATTTTCTGACCTCAGGGTGACATCTCATAAAGGCAAAATTATCCCAACCAGTACCTTTGAAGCTATCAGACTTAATCCATGTAAATCATTACTATAAATGACACCATGTCATGGGCATGTGTTAGGGGGACTGCAAGGCATTCTCATTGCCTTTGGTTTGTCCTAAGTTACCACAATTCCTGTTAGTTAATTATAGACTCATTTTAGGCAAAAAAAAAAAAATGAAAAATTGTATCAGCCACAAGTAGCCATGACCACTGCTGAGCACAGAATGGTAGATGACAATAATAGTCACAGACAAACAGCATCCTTAGTGGTATCTGTAGGAAGATACTAAAGCACACTTGAAAAGCTGGGTGCCCATCTGCAGAAAATCATATCAAGTAGTCTAGCAGAAAATATCAGGGTCATCCTCAGCTTTGCTCCTTACTGAGAGGGGGCAAGTTCATGGACATGCCCATCTTTCCTTGGTGAGTGTGGAAGTGTAAATGGTTAAAGAATATAAAGACAACATCAATAATATACTCGAGAGAGATCTGAAGCTGAAAACTGGATCAAATTCAGTCCTCTTCTCCCTAACTGTGACATTTAATTGGGACACAAACGGAGGTGTTTCTTTTTTCTAGTCGGTAGAATGATATATTACCTGCCTCTGATTCCTCCCTTTTATGATTGCAAGGTGAAGCAAAACAAAACATCTGAAGTATAATAAGATTGCAGCATATACAGATACTGGCCCATGTGTTTGTGCATGTGTAAAAATATCTCTCTCTCTCTCTCTCTCTCTCCCCTCCCCCTCCCCCTTCCCCTTCCCCTTCCTCCCTCTCCCTCTCCCTCTCCCTCTCCCTCTCCCTCTCCCTCTCCCTCTCCCTCTCCCTCTCACACACATACAGGGGGAGAGAGAGAGAACATCATCAATAATGTCATCATTAAGAATTTTCAGCAGTGCTTAGGGAATCTTTGCCCAGCTGCCTTAGGGATATTTGCCACAATTCTATGAAAGAAGAACAACTTAAAGAAAATACAAAGCCCCCATGCAGCTGCTCAACATACCTGGAACAAAGGACATCCAGGAAATAGATTTGTTCTGTGTGAGGTGGGTAGAGAAGTTGAGGGCACATTTGCTGAAAAAAAAATTACACTGAAGGTTTTCCATGACACAAGGAACGAGGGCTGTGTATTCCCAGAAAACAGCTGGGACCTGGCTTCCCATTTGACAAACACCAGTGAGAAATATGCTGTTCTTGCTCATGGTACCAGTTTGGCCAACCTCAGTGCCACAGGCTATGGAGCCTGCTCTCTTCTTCTTCTTCTTCTTCTTCTTCTTCTTCTTCTTCTTCTTCTTCTTCTTCTTCTTCTTCTTCTTCTTCTTCGTCTTCTTCTTCTTCTTCTTCTCCTCCTCCTCCTCCTCCTCCTCCTCCTCCTCCTCCTCCTTCTCCTCCTCATCTTCCTCCTCCTTCTCCTTCTCCTCCTCCTCCTCCTCCTCCTTCTTCTCTTCTTCTTTTCCTTTTTTATTTAAATTTGAAACAAGGTTGTTTTTTACATGTCAATCCCAGTTTCCTCATCCCTCATCCATCCTCCCCTATCACCCCCACCAAACCTCAGCCTATTCCCTTTCTGCTCCCCAGGGAGGGTGAGGCCTTTTATAGGGAGTTTTCAAAGTCTATCATATAATATGAGGCATGCTATGTGTCTATGTGTCTCCCCTATGTGTCTAGGCTGAGAACGTAACCCTCTATGTTCGTTGGGAGAATGGGCTCCCAAAGTCCATTCGTATACTAGGGACAAATACTGATCCATTACCAGAGGCCCCATAGACTTCCCAGTCCTCCTAACTAACACCCACATTCAGGGGGTCTGGGTCAGTCCTATGCTGGTTTCCCAGCTATCAGACTGGGTGCATGAGCTCCCCCTTGTTCAGATCAGCTGATTCTGTGGGTTTCTCCAGCCTGGTCTTGACCTCTTTGCTTATTACTTATCCCTCTCTGTAACTGGATTCCAGGAGTTCAGCTAGTGTTTAGCTGTGTGCGTCTGCTTCTGCTTCCACCCGCTAGTAGATGAAAGCTCTAGGATGGCTTATAAGGTAGTCATCAACCTCATTATCATGGAAGGGCATTAAAGGTAGCCTCTCCACTATTGCTTTAGTTAGATTCATCCTTGTAGGTCTCTGGGCATGTAAACCTCAGCATCTCCTCATTCAGGGAGCTTCCTGGCAGCTATAATGCTTACACAGGGGAGGGACATGATAGGTATTGCAGGAATACTTTTTAAACATAATAAGTCAATGGCGATCACTCATTACAACCATAATGTTGAAGATGATATAAGTCAAACACTATGTGAGCAAATGGCATGGGTCTGTGCACATGCCTGCCCAAATATGTATGAAGCAGAAATGCATCTGTCTCCTAGAATACACACCATTTTGCAACTTTTCCTGGGAAGTGTGAACAAATGTCTGCTCACCCCAAATAAGGTCCTGACAGCAGACCAATGAAACAGTTCTATAAAAATATAGCTTGGCCAAGCGATGGAGTTCCAGGGACATGGGTGCACAAGGGCAGTTGTGACACCAAAAATCCCAACCTAGCACAAAAGACAAATTAGAAAAGCTGCACCTCTGGACCTCCCTGCACACCATGTGAGTAACTCCACAAAGAGTCTTTTCATCCCAGCAGCTGTTTACTCCATTGGTAACCTTGGAGACAGGCCTTGTGAATCCTGTAACTTTCTGAGTTTCTTGAGTGTCCTCAGGCTTTCCATGAAAAGATGTGAACAAATGTCTATTCACCCCAGATAGGGCACCAAAGGGCACCAACCAACAACAGACTAAAGGAACATCCTACACACATCTAATATAGTGAAACAATGCATCCATTAGGTTCACTTATGTATGAATGATATGTATAAGTATGAATGATACTTATAGAACAGGCTAGTGAAATAAAGCTGCATCTCTTCAAATCCCAGCCCTTAAGGAGTCCTTCCCAGGAGTTCCCAGGGACTCCTTGACAACAGCTCAAAGGTGAGGGAATCTCCACTGCTTTGCAGTTGTCGCTCATTAGCTTGTTAGCTCTTTAGCTTGTTAGCAGATCCCTAGAGGCAGAGCCTCATGAACCTTGTAAGTCTGAGGAACTTCCCTAGACTCAGGAAGTTTACTGTTTACTGCCTGAGAGCAAAGGAGCCTCCCTCCCTGGCAGAGCACTCAAGCTTGGAGGAAACTGCTAACCCTGAGCCTTTGACATTTCCTTCAGCTCCTGAGTCTTTTGAGCCTCCTTCCAGTTGTGAGGAAGCTGCTACATAGCATGCACCTGTCTGGGAATCTAAAAGTTATCTACTCTCACAGCATCTTCACAATGGATTCCCTACGGTCTACTACTGCAGGCAAAGGACCTGGAAGTCAGGACTGTATCTTCCTTATCAACATATTCCTAAGGGCTAGCCAACTGCTCAGATTAATGAATAACGATGACCCCAGACAGCCTCTTCTCTACTAAAACAGAATTTGCTGAATCATTGAGAACTCAGCTGTTTGTTTTTGTAAGAAACCTGACTAAATTGTGAGGTTGGAACAATGTCTTTCAGAAGTGCCTTTAAAAACTGGGAAGAGGGGGCTTGAGATTAACTCAGTTGTTGAAGCACTTACCACACAAGTGTGAGGACATGTGTCCAATCCCCAGCATCCATATAAAAATCCAGGCATGGCAGAGTGCACCTCTGGGGAAGCGGAGGCAGGAGACTCCCCAGAGCTCACTGGCCAGTCATTCTAGCCAAACTGGTGAGCTCCGTGTTCAACCAGAGACTTTGCCTCAAAACGACAAAAGGCAGAGAAGAACTGAGGCACACATCTGACATCCACCACCTCTGACCTGTCCATGCACACACATAAATGTACACTCCCCCACATACACACCCAAAATGTAATAAAGCAGAAAGAATACTGAAGACACATGCTCAGTCTTGTTAGGAGAGTCGTGTGAACAAAGTCCGTGGAACATCTGTGTCAGAATCCAGGAAGAGACATAAAATACAGCTTCCTCATCCCCATGCCCAGAAGTCTTAACATGTCTTAACAGATTTAGGGTGTGGTCCTGGGGTTTGTAGTCATGAAACATGCCATGGTGACTGGTGTATCTCTAGGTATAGAAACTAGAAGATAAAGGGATCTTAGGCATTGTCAGGTGGGTCTGATTTGCAAGTAAGCCCTTCTCTGCCTGGATTCAGGTCAAAAAGCCTGCTTGTCTAAGCTCAAGATGGATGAGATACTGAGCACTTGGCTTGATTCCCCCGGTTTTAAATACTTGAGATTATAAAGTGGGTTTAAGCCTCCAAAGGGATCATGAGTTTATTCTCTCTTTGAGGCTCTTAGATGAAAAAGCCCTCTGTAGGGCCCAGAGCAAGGGTTGGGATAGAAGAAAAGATGTTGGGATTAGAATTTAAGGTAAAATAATAATGGAAAATAAAAAGCTCAAGGCAGTTCCAGAACAGCGAAAAGCAGAATTTTCTTATAATTAATTCTAGGGAACCCTTAGATTTACCCAGCATTTAAATACTGTACGGTCTAGGTTCACCCCATTGTATGCATGGAAAGAATACTATTATTCAAATGTTGCACAAGATGATGCTCAGGACTGATGACAAGTGAATCCTGTAAGTAAAACAGTCTTCTCTCCTTCATTGCCACCAAGTACCAATTAGCAGCAGAGACACTGGACAACTCTTAGGCATATCACACCAATATTTTTGGTATAGATTCATGGAACACAAATATTGAACTAGTTCATCAATGTTTATCAGACAATGACTTTTTAAAGCTCTCTGTTATGTAAACTAAATTCACTAGGGAATTAACATGACCCTCAACCTCCATAATTTATAGTCCATGGTATCAATAACACAAATTTTTTAGCCACTACAAATTCCTTTCGTTGTCTCCATGCTCCTTCTTTGTACACTCCCTTGTGTTCTCCCTCCATCTCCCTGGCCACAGCCCAGTTTCAGCTATACAGTTTCATCTTTCTCTAAACATATTCCTGCCTCAGACTCCACGATGCCTGTTCTCTGTGCCTACTTGATCTTTGGCTGATGTCTGTGTGAATTAACTCCTTCCTTTCCATTTATATGTTATTGTCCCAAGGTCTATCCTCATTTCTCTATTTTTTTTAACCCACAGCAGAGATACCTCAGTCAGTAGGGTGCCTTCTGATCAAGTCTTGGAACTTGATCTCGAGAAAAAAAAAAGGTAGAGACAAGAGGGTCCTGGGGGGTTTCCTGGCCAGCCAGCCTAGCCTAATTGGCCAGCCCCAAGTCATAGTGAGAGACTCTGTCTCATATCATATGATGGACATTTCTCAAAAGCAATCGCTGGTGTTGACCACACACCAGGCTAGTATGTAATTTACACAATTATGTTTGCTATCCATTATTTTCCACTTCTTATGGAAAACAAACAAATCATGCCAATGGCAACAGTGTTGTTTATTGAGATTCTTTGGGAACTTAAGACAGTACCAGAACATAATACAGGACCCATAAACAAACTCAGAAAGAGTGAATGAACTTCTTTGAGAGTTTCCTTTACCAACAACAGTTTATTTAAATCTCACCACAGTTCTTCAGGGTAGACAAGGTTATGATCACTGATTTATAAATAAGAGAACTAAGTGTAGAGACATTGGATCCTAGCTCTGTGCTACTAGGTACTCAGACCTGTTCCTTAGCCACCAAGATAGACAAGCATGAGGGAGGAGACACATGGAAGAGAAAGCCAAGACATCTGGCCAGAAAAAGCTAGGAGAGCATTGCGACAAAGTAAGCCTTCCCCTGCATTAATCCATCAGTTCTTAGGACTGCTGCAACAGTTTGGTGGTTTAAAACAAAAAAGCATTCACCAAGAGGCCTGAAGCTCTGAAGTCTGAAATCGAAGCATCAGACGCTTCCTTTCAGCTATTGAATCAAAGCCTTCCAACCTCTTTCTCATTTCTGGTAGCTTCCAATGGTGTTTGGTGGTGTTGTGAAATATTAGTTGAAGATGCATCATATTCATTTATGCTGTATAATATTTAATGTTGCAGATATGTGTTGCATTATTTTATGTTGCATTTGTTTAACTCTGTCTGCCTAAAAAATCTGATTGATCTAATAAAGAGCTGAAGAACCAATAGCTACCCAGGAGAGGGATAGGCGGGGCTGCCAGGAAGAGAATAAATGGAAGAGAGAAGATAGGAAGGATTGAGAAAAGGAGAGAGGAGGATGCCAGGGACTAGCCACCCAGCCACACAACCATCCAGGGAGTAAGAAGGAAAGAAATGTGTATAGAAGAGAGAAAGGCAAAAGCCCAGGGGCAAAAGGTAGATGTGATAATTTAAGAAAAGCTGTCTAGAAATAAGCCAAGCTAAGGCTGGGCATTTATAAGTAAGAACAAATCTCTGTGTATTTATTTGGGAGCTGTGTGACAGGCCCTCAAAGAGTAAAGAGTTAAAAAAAAATCCATTGCGTAGTTCTCTGTGGTTTGTTACTCCAAATGCTGCTGCATCCTCACATAAACTTCTTTACCCTGTCTCCAAGGCCTTGCTTCTTATCATAAGGACACTTGTCACTAGCTGTAGGGCACATCCAGCCTGACTTCATTTGATTAACTGCATCTGCAAAGATCCTACTTTCAAATAAGGTCACATCCTGAGTCTATAAGTGAGTCATTGTTTTTCAGGGACATTATTCAACATACTATGCCATCTACCTGGGCAGAGTCCTTATACCAGGGTTGAAGCAGGTCTTGTAAAGTCATCTGGTCAACTTTCCACATGGTATTGAGACCCAGTCTGCAACATCAGCATCAGCATTAGAAATTGGCCCATTTCCTGTTGTATTATTTTCAAGATCTGGGTGTCAACGAAACCCACACCTTTGCTGTACAGCTGTAAAATTGGTCCACTTTTATGATGAATGTATGGTGGGCAGAAGAGCAGCCTTTTAATGATGCCATGAATGTGTTACTTTGCATGGCAAAGAGAGTTTGCAGATGTGAAGAAAAGCGTATGAACCTTGATGCAGGGAGACTATACTTGGTTATTTGTGTGGACCCAATCAAATTTTTTGTATCTTTAAAAACTAAGAGAGTCTTTGTGTACAAGAAAGCTGTGACCATGTAGAGAAATGCAGTGTTAATGCTATGGACAGAGGAAGCAACAAGTCAAAATAAGTCATTTCTAGATGCTGGAAAAATAAGAGAAAAGGCTTACTAGAGCCATGAGCACATCCGAACTCTGGTCCAATGAGATCCATGTCAAACTTCTGATCTGTAGAACTAAAGGATAAATAATTATATGCTATTTCAACAGTTAAATTGGAACAATTTGTTGAAAGTAGCAACGTGAGATTTAATACATAGTAGGAAGCAGTGTCCTAGTAACTTCCCTCAGTGCACCAGGTCTGTTCTTGGAGTAAATGAGCTACCTCTACTTCCTTGCCTTCCCCGCCTCCCCCCCACACACAAACACACATTGAGCTACTGGACATGCATCTCAAGCTCCCTAAATCCTTGGTTGCTACTTATTCTTAAGTATTGTCACCATTTTTTACAGGTCAGTCCCCAGGTCTCTAGACTGTAAGTCACTGTATTTTGGTCCTCATCTTGACCCAGAAAACTTGATGCCCTGAACCAACTGCAGAGAGGAATACAGGGAATTCGCTTCAGGAAATACCCCACCATACCACAGCCTCCTAGAGAGTGGCTCTTACCTCCCACCCTGACCCTGTGTAAACTGAACCCCGCACATTTTTTAGAAGCCTCATTGTCAAGCACTGGCAATATCTGAGCTTTGCAAGTGAAATGGCCTGAGTATGAACTCTGACATTTCCATTTCCTGGCTACATGATCTTGAGGAAATTAATTAGCATTTTGTATCTCGAACACCCGACTCATCTGCAAAAACAAGAATGAAGTTTATAAATTATAAGGATACAAGATAATATCTTTGAAAACACAAGGCATTCGAATTTGTTGGTTTCCTCCTTTTCCTAGTTCTTAACTTTGTATTTCCATTTATGCAGACAGAATTTGAGCTAACTCTTTGGGCAATGATATTATATCCCAGGCTTTCATTAAAGTTTACCTAAAAGCCTTAGGGTCTTTTACCACTATATGTGTTAAGCTACCTTCCCTCTAGTCTGTACTGGGAAATTTGTTGATTTTATACTGATTTGATCTTCTAGTACCTTTGGGATTCTGATCCTCCCATTCAGCATCTTAGTTAGTCCACCTAACTTCAAGCCACTTATGACTGTTGAATATTTCATTAAATATTGACAAGGCCAGGCTTCTCATATCATGGTCATGGTGTAATCCTGAGCTCATCGCTTCAATAACCCAGAGCTCACAAAGCATCTTTCCAATGACCACCAACTCCAGGAGTTCCCAGAAGCTACTGAGAGCTTTTCTGGCCAGTTCATAAGTTGGTTCTCTCCTGCTCTAGAAGCAGATTGTGCCTCTTGAGAGAGTTGCAAGAGTACAGAAGACCTTCACTCCTCATGCTCTCGCCAGGTTGACA